>CAKMYA010000004.1:600000-1034577 GCA_928869825.1 Ustilago lituana
AGGTTAGGGTCGAAGATGATGATGATGCTGGATGGCTCTAGGCGAACAGCGTCAGCGGCGTCAGAATCTCAGTTGTATGAGTGCGGGGTATGCTTAACCGTGCGCAAGCTGCTGAAAGCCACGAGCGTTGAACAAAAATCTCAGTCTAACATGTCCAATTTCGCGCACAGACAGCTCGAGCCAATCATTGCGCCTTTACGCGTTCTTCCTGATTTTCCGCTTCCGGCCAAGAACCCAAGGCCACGAGAAGACGGATCTGCAGCAGACAAGGCACAATCAACTCGGAAGAAGACAACGACGTGGGGTGAGTGATGGTCAAACCTCCTTCCACCACATCTCACATCCATTGGCCGGTGCCTGCTGAACGTCTCGCAAATGGTCTCCAAACAGCTAGCAAGAAACTCGGCGTGGGTGCCCACTGGCGCCGTCTTCGCCGTGTGGACCATGATGCTGCTTGCATCGCCATCTGCTGCTTTCGAACTGCCATCCTTTTTGCGATCGACCATCAACGTCAACCGACCCACCGGCGCCACCGCCTACCAGGCCAACCAGCCATACGATGGGATCGAGATCCCCCTGTACGGACGCTTTGTCTTCCGTCCTGCCCTCTTCTGGGTCGAAGGCGGCGTGCTCGGTTTCTGTCTGATCTTTGTGCTCATCCACATTGTCGGCAAGGCACGCAACCGCCAGATGGCCAAAAGGTTTGCCTCGGCGTCGTTGCCCACGCTCGAACAGGAGTTCTCTGCAGTCGCCAACGATGATGGTAAGGGACATCTTCTGTGGAACGGTGGTAACTCGGCGCTCATGTTTGCATCGGGACGGAGGGGATGTGCTAGCCTTCACGTCACTTTTGATCTGATCCCTCGACACGATCCCATGGAGATCCTGTACAATGTGGTCAAGGACATTGTGCTCGCTTCCACCACATCGTCGTTCCGCGATACCATCACGCTCACTTTCACCCTACCTCCCACCGCTGACAACGTCTCGGGCATCTTTGCGCTCGTCAACAAGGGTGCGTTGCAGAACACTCGTAGTGGCCGCTTCGACCTCACTTTCGCCAAGGTCAACGACTCGGACAGCGCCGTCACATCCCGTGGCCTCTCCAAGCAATGGGCCATCATGAGCGAGTCCTCCGACCTCACCGACAGCTTCCTCGGCGAACCTGACCAGAAGGGCGTCTCCCAGCGCTCCAAGCTCGGCATCGTCGACCTGCTCGAAGGCCACGCTGGCAAATTCCTCGACAGCCTCGTTCTCACCGACCAACCCTTCACCCGCCCCACCAACGGTCCCGTCGCCGTCGAAAAACGCGAGCGTCTACTCATCCTCACATTGCAGGTCCCGAAATCGCGCGCCGACGTGCCAAAAGCCATCGAACTCCTCCAGCTCGGCTGCAACCTTGTCGACGCGCTCGACAAGGGCGTCATCAAAGTCCGTAACGAAACCCTAGCCAAATTCCGAAAGACCCGCGCTCAGGTGGACAAGGAGCTGCGAGAGGAGGCGACCAAAGAGCAGCGCGAGGCAGAACTCGAAGCTAGAGAAGAGGCAAAGAGGAAGGCGGAGAAGGAAAAGTTTGACAAGCTCAGCCCTGCCGAGCAGGCCAAGCGCAAGGAGATTGAGAGGAAGCGTGCGCTCAAGAAGGGCGCCCAGAAGGTGCGATAGAGTCGTATGCGATTGTGGATGTACATCGACCCTGGCGCTGCAGAGTCTCGAGGCAGCTCAAAGTTGAGAGAGAGCGAAATTGCTGTCTAGCTCAGCTGCCATAAAGTCTCATACACTTTCCTTCTTGTCGTGGCCACTTTGCAATTCGGGAACACATCAAATAGGACAAGTGTGCGTGTAATGGCGCGCTCACGAGCCAGCACAAAGAGAATCTGTCTCAGCCAGTCGGCACGGTGTGAAGGTGCTGATGAGATCATTTGCATGTGTGCGGACAATAGATACAGAACCGAGTGGGATAGACCATCCTGAGGAAAAAGATAACTTAGTGTGGCTGAAAGAGTGACCAGACAGCAGAGCTCAATCACCTTAATAACCTCATCATCTTTTCCACTGTTTGCATGATACCTTTCATGTGACAACGTCGAGCCGTCTAGTTGCGAGATTGGATGCTAAGCAAATCAAGCAATAGGCTTGTTTGCGAGCCACTTGTTGACCATATCTAAAGCAACCTCAGGTTGGTCCTGTGGTACCATATGGCCCGCAGCGGCAACCTTCACATAGGCTACGTTACCTGCGCCTTGACCACCCTTGCGAACCAAAGCAACTGCTTTGCCGTCAACAAGCCACTCCTTGGCGGTACCGTTGTTGAAGTCGTTGAGGTAGCTAGTCTGCAGGTGCTGCATCCACTCGAGGTTGCCCATGTAGTTGCACATGAAATCGGCTTCACCAGCGTAGATGAGCACGCGGATGTTGTCCTCGATGAGCTCGGGGAGAAGTGCAGCCGAGTCATGCATCGAGTCACCCTGGAGCAAGAAGGCCTGGTTGATGTTCATGTTGCACGACTGGAACGTGACCGACTCGGGCACACCGAGATTCTTCTTGATACTGGGCGTGTTGAGAAGTGTCTCAATGTACTCCAGCTCCTTGTAGCAGAGCGGGCCGTCTCTCTCGCGGTCGCAGTTCTTCCGCACATCGTAAAGGTTCTTGCCGGTCTCTTGGGCAGGGCCGTAAAGTCGGCTCCAGCAGTAGAGCGCAGCGGGGGTGCAGGTGAGGCGCGAGTTGTACTTCTGGCACGACTCGATGAGCGACTTGCAGGTGGAGGCTTGCTGCTTGAGCGTCGAACAGGTGGGGCTGGAAGGGTCAAAGAGGGCATACTTGTTGTCGGCGCTACAGGCGTACTCAAAGACCGAGGGGAACTGGTACTGAGGCGAGCTGAGACCATTGCCGATCATGACAGTATCGAGGTTGATGTGCTTGGGAGCAAGCTCGGGGTTGGTGTAACGGGCGAGAGCGAGGTTCTTGTTCTTCTTGTAGATGGTCGAGGCAATGTTGGGAAGGTAAGTGCCAGCGTATGACTCGCCCGAAGCAGTGAAGGGAAGCTTGGAGTACTGGGGAAACTTGGTGAAGAAGAGCTGGAGGAAGGCGTAGACATCCTCGGCGGCGGCAGGTGAGTTGTTGACCTGGTCGTTGTCCGAGTACGAGTAGCCGACATCGACGGGCTGGTCGAGGAAGAGGAGGTTGGCCTTGTTATTCCAGGAGTGAGGGTTGTTCTTGACCGAGTGGCCTTCGTCAGCAACACGGCAGGGGCCAAGCTCAAAGAGGAGACCGGTGGACGAGGAGCAGCCGGGACCGCCATTGAGCCAGAGGACGACGGGGTCTTCCTTGGGGTTGCTTCGCGACTCGAAGAAGATGAACCAGAGGTGCTTGGAGTCCGAAATGTCGAGGTAACCGCTGTGCTGGACGACGTCCTTGTCGCAGAAGGGCTCGGACTGGGCGTTAAGGCGGAGCGAATACTCGGGGAAGGAAGGGTGGGTGAGACGCTCAAACTCGAGACCGTCAACAAAGACCTTGCCGGTGTGGATCCAGTCCTTGACGCCCTGCTTGGTACCGGCGATGGCCTCCTCGATCTTGTGCTCGATGCGCTCAATTTCGTGCTCGGTCCAGGAGAGGATGTCCTCGGCCTGCTTCATGGTCTCGGACAGGACATCCTCGACGGCGCCCTGGGCGGGAGCAACTGCAGCAGGAACATCGTTGAGCTTGAGGCCGGAGAAGTCGGGGCGACCCAAGGTGGGAACGGCGTAGGTAAAGTCAGGTCGACCGAGGGAAGGGATGGCACTGGCGCTGTCAGCGTCTTCATTCCAGACAAGGTTGCCTGCCTGGTCATAGTGGATCTGCTCGACAGGTGCAGGGAGCTTGGCGGCGTTGGCGAGTGCAGCAGCGCACACAAACACAGCCGAAGCAGTGGAGAGCCAAGAGGATCGCATGGTGTGCGTGGTGATTGACTAGCAGCGAGACGAGATGTTGGAGCTGATGCTAGATGGTGGTGTGAAGGGCAACGATGGACGAACGGACCCCTAGATTCAAAGTGCAGCGTTGGAAAGGGGCTGAGCGTCGATCTGTGCGAGACGAGAGTCGACAGGGCCTTGGATAGCTAAGCGAGGCCGATAAGTTAGGGCAAAAAGGCGGAGTGAACAGCAGCGGCGTAGAGCAATTGGAGCGATCAGTTATGGTAGACCCTCGTTTTCGCGCGCTCGTCCATCCACTATCTCTCCCAGGGCTTTGGGCTGAGACACAAGAAAACACTTTGAGATGGATTTCAGTGTACTGTACAAATCCGCAAAGGCGAAAAAGGTGCGGTCATCAGGCAGGCGATAGCATCAAAAGCTCAGTTGATTCAGCAGACGCGGCACAGGGCGAGTGTTGGTTCAACGATCCTCGCAATTGTGGAGGTAAGCCGACATACTCTCCGTGAGGCTCTGCACCGGTCGTGTCGGAGCCAAGGCATCCGTGCTCGCTTGACCTCAGTTTCCCCTATGCTCAGTTTCTGGGGCTGTGTGGAAAGCGCTTCACGTCCGCTTCTGTGAATGAGACTCTGTCAAAAGGTCTGTGTATGACAGACACGATGGGCTAAATCAGACACGACACCACGCCTAGTAGACCCAAATTCAGCCGCCTCGTCAAGCTGAGCCCGATGGCATGCTGCAACAACTCGTAGATGCCGCCTGTCAGACCTGGCTCTCAGCTTTCAACACCAAAAATTGTGACATCTGAACAGTGCAAACCCAAGATCTGTGCGCTCGTCCTTCTCTTCCCATTACCACAACCGGAGATCATACGAAGCCACATCGTCCACATCGTGCTGATCAACATGGTGCACATTTTGAAGAATCCGGATGGAACCGTCAACTTTGACAATGTGAAGAAGGAGACCGACTACCTGAAAGCGTGAGTCTCGTCGGCCCCTCTTGCCCTTACCTACTGAATCCGTGGTCTACTCCCAGTGCATCAAATGCTCGTAGCTGATTACTTGGTCAATTGGATATTTACAGCAAGTACGCTCAGAACGCCGAAAACGTCAAGAAGAATACCGAGAGCGAACAACAGAAGAACCAGAACCAGAATAGCACAACCTCGTCTGCTCCTCAGCAAGGTCGTGGCGACATCGCACCTCCCAAGGCAGAGGGTCCGCAGTAATTGATCGACATCTCAGCAATGCTATTAATCCTTCCGTAGGTAACAGCACGCTGTTCCATTCAAAAAGTGCGTGCACATCCGTGACGAAGCTTGCATGTCAACGTTCAGCCTATTACTTAACTCACGCTTAAGGATATGCGGCAGCTCACGGGCCTTGGGCAGTCAATCAGCGTTTTTGAGCATGCCGACGGTTCAGGTTACATTTCGAGCAGGAAACATTTGAAGCCTACGCCTAGACGAACTAGTGAGAAACGCTAATGACAACCTTGCCAACGTGGGCCTGACTCCACTGATAAGCATAGGCCTCCTCGGCCTTTTCGAAGGGGAAGACCTTGTCAACAAGCGGCTTGATCTTGTGGTCCTCGAAGATCTGGTTCATGTGCTCAAACTGCTCGCGCGATCCCACCAGGATACCCTTGAAGTATGCACCAGTGATCAGCGCGTGGTAGGCAACGTTGGGAGCCTCTCCCGCAGCAACAAATCCGATGCTCGAGATGACACCGCCACGCTTGATCGAGTTGAAGGCTTTCTCGAGTGTGCCGGGGCCACCGACCTCGACAACGTGATCGGCACCCTTGCCGTTGGTCACCTCGAGTACCGCCTTGTCCCAGTCGGGGTTAGTCTTGTAGTTGACCGTGGTAACGAGGTGGCGAAGGCTCTGAGGGATCAGCTCGAGCGCCTTTTTGAGCTTGTCATCCGAAGACGAGGTGATGACCACCTTGGCACCCGCAGCAACGGCGAGCTGGAGGGCAAAGACGCTGACACCACCGGTTCCCTCTGCCACCACAGTGTCGCCAGCACGCAGCTGCTCGGTGGGGATGCCGTAGAGCGCGTTGTACGCAGTCACAGCAGCACAGGGAAGGGTGGCAGCCTCCTCGTACGAAAGGTGCGAGGGGACGCGAACAACACCAGTCTCGGGCAGAGCGACATACTGAGCGAGCATACCGTCGACACTGCCACCGAGGGCGGTGGTGACCTCTTCCTTGGTCGGTGTAGCGCCGCTCTGGTGAGCCTGAGTGAAGATGCCCATGACGCGGTCGCCCTGCTTCCATTTGGACACCTTGCTGCCGACCGAGACAATCTCACCGGCGCCATCCGAGACCGGGATGAGCTCACTCTGCTTCAAGTGAAGCGGATACTGGTTCTTGGCGATGATCAAGTCACGGTAGTTGAGCGAGACGGCGTGCACCTTGAGGAGCACCTCGTTGGGCTCGGGCTTGGGAACGGGACCCTCCTTGAGGCTGAGCGAGGAGAAGCCCTTGCGAGCAGAAGGCTCGGGGAGAGTGTAGAACTTGCGTGTGCCGCTCATCGTGTAGAAAGTCTGCGAGTGGGTGGTGATGAAAGGTAACAAACAAGGCGCTTCTTCCTGGAGCGGTTGTGTATATATATCTCTTGCCCACGTTGGTGACGGACTTTAGCTCCCCAGAGCACGCAACCCTAAAGGCTTTCTGCGCCTTGGAAGCGAGAGGAAAGAAGGGCAACTGCTGAATGTTCTTTCGCACGGACTTTGGCAACCGTATTTTCGCAAAGTTACCGTGGATGCTACGGCAACTTTTGACCACGGGGCGGAATCCACCGTTTGTCATGACTGTGGCAGGGTCCTCGACGGGAGTGTATTGCCGCTGTGGAGGCTGAGAGTGCCGAACCACGAAGTGCATGGAAGACACGGGCCGTTAATTTCTCGAACGACGAATTCGTCCCTGCAGTTTTCGACAGGCTTTGTCATCAATTCCAACTCTGGAATCGGGAAAATGGACGCTGCATTGTTTGATCGGGTCGATGGATCCTTTCTGCGGATTTTGAAAGGCGGCCAGTTTGGGAAACTTTAGCGGAGAAGACCAACAGTGTCCGTGCGCTGCGTTCCCGCTGCTGCGACCCCGTTTCCTAAAGGATTTTGCTTCTTATCGCTATGCCTTCGCTTAACCGGCTCTGACGAGAGGCCTTGTGTCCATGCAGCTATGGCCTTCCACTTGTACTGCACGACTTTCGCCGCATCAGTGCACCCGAACGAAACTCCGAGCAAACACTCCGCCCTAAACGCATTAGAACGAATTGTTGAACGAGAAACGACAAATGGCGCTTCGCGCTTTATGATGGTAGTGGCTTGCTGGAATTGAAGCGGAAGCATAGTGTGCTGTGGACTTCGGCGCGTGCATGGTCGGTTGCCTTGCCAAGTATAGAAGTCAGAGCTTATCATTACAGAACCTCATTGGCTTAGCTCTTGTTATCGTCGTTTCACTGTGCCTAGTGCTACTGCCGAGGTTCACGCTTTGCGCCTATTCCGACTCTTGAAGTAGCTTGACCGAAACGAGACCGGGGTACAAGAAACTGCATTGGGTTGTACAAACCGCAGACATTTGCTGTCAAGCTTCGAAAGCTGTCGTACTTTAGCTTCTGGTCCACCCTAAACCTCTGGCTCAGAGCACCTCCTCAGACATCCTGCCTGTCCGCAATAGCTTCCTTTTCTTCAACCACCAGCTTGTGCAACTTCCTCCATGCCCAGCACCTTTTGATCGCGCCAGGCTGAACCAATCACCAACATGTCGCTCCCTCAATCAGAGCGCACCCCTCTGCTGGGTACCCAGCAGCGAACAGGCTCCGTCTCGCGCCATCGTCCCAGCTTTGCCGCCAGCATCGGTCGACCTGACCTCACCGCCGAGGAGGAAGATGCCATCGCACAAGAATCAGCCTTCAGCGCCATCCAAGGAGCATCTCACGGTGTAGACCCCAACTCTTCGGCTTTTGTCCCTCTGGATCAGAGCCACTTTTCGGTCTCGGGCGTCCATGCGATCGCCGAGGAGCCCGAAGAGCCTCCTCTTCGTCCGGATATCTGGGTGATCATGGGCGCTATGTGGATTGGTTCGTTCTTGGCTGCTTTGGACGGCACCATTGTGGCAACGATTCTGACTGCGGTCGGCTCTGAGTTCCGCGTCAGCAAGGAGGTTGGCTGGCTTGGTACTAGCTATCTGCTCACCCAGACTGCTTTCCAGCCGCTCTATGGTCGTGCTTCCGACATTTTCGGTCGCAAAGCTGCAACCCTCTTTGCCTCGATCGTGTTTCTGATCGGTTCCCTTCTGTGCAGCCTTAGCCAGACGTTCTGGCAGCTTTGTGCCGCTAGGGCCATTGCAGGTATCGGGTAAGTACAAAGTAGTTGCCATAACGAGCATCTCCTGTCTAAGAGCGATTCCGAACAGAAACTGATCTCCTTCTGTGTCGTGCGAACGACTTTGATCTGTGCAGCGGCGGTGGACTCACGACAATGGCTACCTTGGTTACGAGCGATCTTGTCAGCCTCAAAGCTCGAGGCACCTGGCAGGGTCTTGGCAACCTCGTCTATGCTACTGGTGCAGCTGTCGGAGGACCTCTTGGTGGTGCCCTCGCCGATGGTGGACTTGGCTGGAGATGGGCTTTCCTCATTCAGGTCCCACTCTGTGCCGTACACTTTGCCGTGGTCTCCTGGAAGATCGACATTCCCGCCGGGCCTGGCAGCATGATCGAAAAGATCAAGCGTATTGACGCGCTTGGCTCCTTGTCGCTCGTTACATCGATCACGCTGATTCTTGTCGGTCTCAGCCTGGGTGGCAACGAGCGCGAATGGTCCGACAAACTCGTCCTGGGCTCTCTTATCGGTGGTGGTGCCGTTCTGATCCTCTTCGTCTTGATCGAGCGCTACGTTGCTCGCGAGCCGCTCATGCCTATGTCGGTGCTCTTCAACCGAACCCCTGGCTTCGTCGCAATTGCCTGCTGGTTCATTACGATGTCCCAGTTCTCGATCATCTTCAACGTTCCCACCTACTTCTCGTCGGTCGAGCAGACGGCCAGCTCGTACGCTGGTCTTCACCTCATCCCCAACGCCATCATCGCCTCAAGCTGCAGTTTGGGTAGTGGTCTCATTATGGCACGCACAGGCAGGTATCGCAAGATGCTGCTCCTCGGCGGTCTGTTCGGCTTTGTGGGTCCGCTCATGATGTGCTTCTGGCACCATGGAACGTCTGAAGTTTTCTACTGGGCCACCATGCCTTTCGGTGGTGCTGCTTACGGATCCATCCTCACCATCACGCTCGTGGCTCTGATCGCCTCGGTGGATCCTAAAGACATGGCCGCGGCCACGGGTGTCACCTATCTCTTCCGCGCTACCGGCTCCGTTCTCGGCATCTCACTGTCTGGTGCTATCCTCCAGAATAGCCTGCAGAAGAATCTGGAAAAGACTGACATTCCGCGCAAGATCATCCAGCTCATTCGTCAAGATGCGGGTGCGATCAAGGGGCTCAGCAAGCCTTTCCGTGAGGCTGCGATCGGTGCTTACGAAAAGTCGATGCACAGCGTCTTCATCGCGACTGCCGGCGCTGGTCTGTTGGCTTTCCTCGCGCTCTTCTTTATCGAGGAGCGAGACCTTCCAGGCAAGAAGCCTGCTCTGGCTGCTGCTGCTGCTCCGGCACGCGCTCAGCGCTGAGGCTGAGACCCATCTGCGTCCTTTGCACTGAACCCGCTTTTGCTTGTGCGAGGAAGCTCCCGCAAATGTTGTCATGGACCGTGCTCTACGCTCACCTTTCCTGAACAATAACAGAACTTTTGTACATGGCATCGATCCTAGAATCGGATGCAGAATTCTCCTTTGAACGCTCTGTTCAAGTCCTTTCATATCGGTCCCAAGCCGTACCAGTATCGCTGCACATGCGGGCGAGGCCGTGAAACTACGCAACAGGGTAATCTACTCTGACCTGAGCAGAAGGGGAATCATGGGAAGTGCATTGCAACGATGCGAACATGATGTGATCTGCTAAAGTCGCATGTGACTTTCTCAAGCCAGCTGCTTGCTGAGGAAGTCCTTCCATGCAGCCTGGTCGAAGGAAGACGAGATGCTGCCTTCAACGAGACCGTTCCAAACTAGAGTTGAATAAGGAGTGCAGATAATATGAAAACGCGTTGAAATGAGCTTGACGTTCGCCTCGTGGTATAAGAAGTATTTTGCGGATTAGTGCGCGGATACTTACGGCAAGTTGGTGTGACATGGATACCGTTCTGTCGACCAAGCTTCACCTGTGATAGCGAAGAATTGTTAAGTAGAAGTAGGGCACGTGAGAGAGTGTCAGAAGCAATCATCTTCGACAATATTGAGCAGAGACAACTTACACAGTACTTGAGTTCGGGCACTACAGCACTTCCGCCATTGCCCTCCTTCTCGACACGAATGAGGTTCTTGACGGACTGACCTAAAGGCGTGCCTTGCAGATCTCTGTGAATCGCTTCCTGTTTGCGCTTCTTGGGACCTTCGCCGACGGTCTCGATAGCGAGCGTCGCAAGCTCACCACGGATGCTGTCAGGACTTTTGCCCCTGGCAGGTCCATCAAAGAAGCGTTGCTGCTCCTTCATCAGCTCGAGCGAGTACAGCCAGAATGCATTGCGCTCTGGAATAGCTGTAATGGCGGGGTCCGTCAGCGCAATCTTGGCTACCGCAAGAGCCGATTCGTGCAGCAGCGTGGAGCTCGAATGCCAGGGCTGCGGGTAGGGTCGAATAACGATGCGAACCTTGTCCTTATATTGAGCAGAGTCTCCCAGAACAAGAGGCAGCAAGTGCTCGTTTACACCCTTGAGCTGCTTGGCTGAAAAGGGACAGAGATAGTCCAAGAACAGCTCGAGAGTGTTGGGAGCAGTAAGCGACCCGATCGAGAGGGCCTGCAGCGAAGGAGGGAGCGCCATGGTTCACACGAATGCCTTGGATGGTGGTGGTGTGAATTGCAAGGTGAGCGAGGTAAGCGAGGTGAGCGACATGAAGCAAGGTGGGTCTTACCATGATGTCTCCGCAGTGGGAGCTCTAAAAGTTACCCCTCTTTTCCTCCACTCTGCACGGACGCCTTTCGCTCAATTGACGTGGTCCGTTCTCCTGCTTGCATGTCCCTCTACATTTGAGTCTAATGCGTAGATGTCAGTTTCGTGGAAACTTGACTAAACTGTCAGACCGCAGGTGCTGACGTTTTTAGGATTAAAAACCAGGCCCGCTGTGTCGAGTCTTGTTGCTCGAAATTGGATTAAGGGATTGCAGCTGAGGAGAGTTTTTGTGAAGAGAGAGAGAAAATGAGAGGGACCCCGCCACATTTTGGATTCCGCATCGGCCAAGCTGACCGACCCCGTGCGGCGATTCTCGTTCATTAGGTTCCGCATCAGTATTGTTCAGTGTTCCAGCAAGCGCGCTGTGTAGCGGCCTCGGCTGGCAGCCTTCCTGTTCGAGACTCTGTTCCACTTCACGGCATCGCCAAGTTTCAACCACGAGGCCGTCCTTGACCTCTCCGCCCCCCTCCATCTGCCCTTCCGTCGTCTTTCTTCTCTGCCCTTGGCCACGACATACACTACCTCTGGTAGAGACTCCTTACCACCCTCCACCCCCCAGTTAACTAGACAAGCGACGCTGCATCGACATCGTAGTCGCTGCTTACACATAACCATGGCGGGTAAATCCAAAGGCCCGATCAAGAGGCACCATGCCTTCCACGGTGTCGTCATGGTTTGCGGTTGGTTGCTGCCACCTCTAGCCGTACTCATCCGATTCGGCGTTGGTCTCGATCTTTTCATCAACATCATCTGCACCATCTGTGGATACATCCCTGGCCACGTTCACAACTTTTGGATCCAAAACATTCGCAACAACAAGAACGCGCGACACTCGCCTTCGTGGGCCATTAGGTACGGTCTTGTCAAGGATTACCGCGTCAAGCGCACGGCCAACGGATGGTCCGACCGATACCACGACTCTGCCACTGAATGGCAGAATCAGGAGATCATCGTCGACCCTATCACCGGCGAAACGCGCCGCGACCCAGAGTCAGCTCGCAGGACTGGCAACGTCCGTGGCGGTAGCCACTTCCTCGCTCCTTGGGCCGACAATGTGGATAACAGCCCGCGTGCAGAGCGCGAAGATCCGAACGACCCGTATGCTAATGAGAGGAGGCAGAATGCCGGCCGTCCCGGCCAAGTGGTGCGGGATCCTATCACCGGCGCAGTCATTGATGATGGAGGAGCTGGCGGCCTGGATTCGCTCTCGCGCACCAGCTCGAGGAGAAGCCTCGGCAGCCGCTATGCTGAGCGCTACGGTATCGGCGCTGGTGAAGCTTCGTCGAGGAGCTCGCTCAGCTACGCCAGCGATGCCCGCGAAACCAAGAGCGGTAGCAAGTGGGGTCGATCCAACTCGTCCAGCAGCAAAAAGAAGGACCGTTGGGCCAGAGAGGCCGAGGCACTGGGTCACCCTTCGCAGCAGTCGTTCGGCTCGGACGGCTACAGCTTTGACGACAACCAGCGCAACTACAACAGCAGTAGCGGCAACAGCAACCGCAACGGCAGCGGGCGCATTCGTGACCCTCTTGCGGATCGTCACGAATTTTAATGGCCTGTTGTATCGCTCACCTTTATGTATGTGCAATCGATCTTTTGCTTTATCTGCTGATGTTTGTGTGAGCTGATCTGTTGTGCAGTGTCTCATTCACGGTCTCCCGAAAGGACGCGGATGTCGGTTCCAGAACTCTACTGTGCCAGTAACAACTGACAGCAATAGAGCGCGCGTGAGAGAGGGAGAGAGAGACGTGGATGGGGACGGTGCGACGGGTTGATATTGTAGAAGGAATGCTCCTGTTTGACACTGACAGTGATCTTGGACAAAGTATGAAACAATCTCATATGCTGAGACCACCTTCCGTTGCTCTCGCCTGTTCGTTCGACTCGACTGTGAATCGCAACTCAATTGCAGAGGTCCTAGGACCGAAGTATTGTACTGTAGAAAGGCTTTGGCAGCGGAATTGCTCACGTCAAGTTCGATCAGCCCTTGCTCTGTGATCAAGCGCGCAAGTCGCCACACCGAGTTACCTCACAGTTCTCGAAAGCGATAGGTGAGTGCTTGTGGTAACTTGGGCGAGCAAAGGTGAGGTGTATTTTTGTGTCTCAATTCCGGCTTGGATTTACCGAACTCTTCTTGGAAAAAAAAAAAAAAAAATGTCGACCAACTCACGGTATTCTCTCGCCCAGATCCCACGATTAGCGATGTCGAGCTTGCACGAACCCAACTTTCAGCTGCAAAGTTGCGCAGGCGGCAACTAACCAGCAGAAGCTTTCCATTCTTTCTTGGACCGTACCGAAAAAGCTCCACTGTCGACGCAGACCTTCCCCGCAGAACCCAAGGTCGTGCAGTAGCGCGCTCATGAGCCAGTTATCCCACCGTGCCGTTACTGCAGCCTCCTGAGTGACAGAGGCAGGAACCTTACGACGCCGCGTCCATCCTCTAGTTGACTTCAAGAGCTCGCTTGGTTGTCTCCTTTGCACCCCCATCATCACCGTAGACAATCACCTCCAAGCCCAAAGCAATTCGAACAGGATAAGCCTGTCCTCATTCAGCATTCGAGCATCATGCCCTCCTTCAAAGCTTCCGACATTCCTGACCTGACCGGCCGTGTGGCCATCGTCACTGGCGGTAACAGTGGTCTCGGCAAGTAAGTTCCGATTCCAGATCTTGAAGTCAACCAAGTCTCGGACCCGAGTCCAACAGCTGACGAAATCACCATTCTCCACTCTTCTTCCAGGGTCTCGTGCCTCGAGCTCGTCCGTCACGGCGCTAAGGTGTACATGGCTTCGCGAACCGAGTCCAAAGCCCAAGAAGCCATCGAACAGATCAAGCAGGCGGTTCCCAATGCCGACATCCACTTCCTCCAGCTCGACCTGACCGAACTCGCTGCCATCCGCAAGGCAGCCGACGACTTCCTTTCTCGCGAGGAACGCCTCGACATCCTCCTCAACAACGCCGGTGTCATGGCCACCCCGTATACCTTCACCAAGGACGGGCTCGAGCTGCAAGTGGGCACCAACGTCATCGGTCACTACCTCCTCACCATGCTTCTTCTCCCAACGCTCTACAACACTTCCAAACTTCCCGAATACTCCAACCCGGACTCGCCATCCGTCCGCATTGTTCAGGTCTCCAGCATGGGCCACTACGCCTCCCCCTCCGACACCAGCTTCAAGGACCTCGAAGTGGTCAACAAGCAGCACTGGCCCGAGCTCAAGGGCACCTGGGACCGCTACGGCAAGAGCAAGACCGGCAACATCCTCATCGCCAACCAGCTCGCTAGGTTGCTGCCCAAGGACGCTCGCATCACCAACATCTCGCTCCACCCCGGTGTCGTGCGTACGGGGCTCATCCGTGGCCCGAGTGAATCGTACGGCAAGTTGATTGGCAGCCTAAACTCGCTTGTATCGCGCTTCCTCACCACTCCAGAGGACGGCGCGCTGACGCAGCTGTACGCTTGCGCTTCGCTCGAGGTCGATCGTCTTGACTTAAATGGAGCGTACCTCGTGCCCGTGGCGAAGCTCGGAAAGAAGAGCAAGCTCGCGGAGGACAAGGACGGCAAGCTTGGTGACGAGCTTTTCAGCTTCTGCAACAAGTTTATCAAGGAAAAGATTGGTGTGGATCTCGTCGCTCACGTCAAGGAGATCGGCGTGCAGCTTCCCCAGAGCCATCTATAGATTCTGGGCCCAGGCCCGACTAATCTTCATCTCTGATTGTTTCTAGATATGTGTAGCTTTGTTACCCTTCTGTCTCGTTCTTCAGATTTCCACGTATTCGTTTTGCTCCATCTAGATGATACGAAGGCTCGCTCTATCCCCTGTTCTCTTCTTTCTGTGGTTCAGATTGCGCTCTGTGGGACTCTGTTCGTTCAGGAAGCAGTGAGGCATTGTGTACCTTCTTGAACATAAGCAAAAGGAACCGCTTTCAGGTCTGATGAGGTCGTTGAGACACACACACACACACACGAGCCATGAAACGCAAGAATAAAAATGGCGCATGAACAACACTTTCCGCACTCGTTGAAAATAACGCGGAACTCGGACCTCTCCAAAAGAGGGTGCATTTCAGGGTCAAAGGGCGAGCTTTCAATACAGATTCTTTCCAGACCCACTTGCTTTTGTCCCTCCTAACATCACCACCCTTTGATCGTCTTTTGGCTGTTGACGCTCAGCACAGCAGAAAGGGCTGGCTGGCGGTGTGCACGACACTTTCACCGTTCCCCACTGCTGACGACAAGTCGATCGGATTGTTTGCACAATGACGCGTACGTTGCAACTTTGTCTCTCTTGAACGCTTCGAGACGCAATCGCTGACACTAGATATGTCCTTTTGTTGTTTGAATGCAATGCAGGAGGAAACCAGAGAGAACTGGCCCGTGCCAAGAACCAGAAAAAGCAGGCAGAGCAGAACAAGGGCAAGCGCAGCGAATCCAACACCTCGATCGCAAAGCGGAAGGAGGCCGATGCGGAAGCTTTGAGGGCGAAGCAGGCGGTAAGCATCTCTTATACAATCCGCATGGACGAGTGACTGAACTACTCACAAACTTGTGTTGTCGTCGATGGGCTTTTGCTTTGTGTTTGTATTCGACAGGCTAAAGCAGCAAAGGCTGCAGAAGCAGCGGGCGGGTCAAAATGATCACGATCTCCACATCAGTCCAGTACCATAGCATTACGACTGGCTCGAACAGCCAAATTCGCAGACCTGGAGTCGATGTGACGGTGCCGCACTGCCAAATGTACTGATCGAGGGTCAAATCACTCAGCAAACAAAGCACATCAACACGTTCCAACAGCAAAGTCGCGCTTCGTCGCGGCACTGCGACTGTGGGGTCTTGGTGAGGAATGTTGATCTGGAACCGACGAGGTTTGAGTGAGCTGCACCCTTCCAACAAAGCGGCATCGATACTGGCGAGGGCCTGAAGAAGGGACTCGACACGCGGATCGCACTGGAGTTGACCAAAGGGACATGGCATGCTTAAGCCGGTCACTTGTGATCTGGATCGGATACAAAGCTTAGTTGCCGCTGAGCTTGATGGCAAGTCTGCTTTGGTTGGAGCCTTTGCAGTCGAGGGCTGTTTTGCTCCCGCAAAGCCATTTGGAAGTTTGAGAATTTCGCCACACAGACAGCGGAGCAGCATCCGAGAGCACCAGCTTCCAGCTGCGACAAGGACATGCTCGGCGTTCACAACACTTCACTGAAGCTGCGACGTTGAGCCGAAGGTATGGATGCGGACACAAGTGCTTGTCACAGCTTGGTACTCGAAGCTGAGCAGTAGGTAAGGTCCGAAATGCGTGTTGGAGCGCAAGGTCGATCTAGTTTGATGAGGGTTCAATATGGGGGTATGCAGCATCTATATCTGTGAGTGCAACAGTGATCGCTACAACAACCGAGGCGAGGCTGCCAAGCCCACATGGTGAGGACTCAACTCTGTTGTGACTCGAACAGATACTCAGTTTCACAAGCTGACCAGAACTTCTTCATCCTCTTGCATCAGTCGGGCTAGAAATGCCGATCAACTTTGCCATCGCACACCATCACCGTCAAAAAGCTTGGGCAAACGCTTCACCGGATCGATGTGGGTTGTAGTACTACGTTCTCCTGTATTGCCTGTTCATAGGGTGTCTCTTTTTCTCATCTATTGATGTACAGAGAGCTTCCCGATCTGTACTCAATGTCCAATCTAGGGAAAGTCGGCGATGATCTGGCTGATCTCTGGCTCAGCCAGACCTCTATACTGCAACTGTCTAGCCTGCAGCTCATCGGCCTGCTCCTCCACAGAGCGCCTACGCATGCCATCGTATGGGTTGTTCTCCGCCTTCAACCCGTTGTCAAAGAACGAAAATGGCGCCTTGCTGGTCAAACTATCCACCCTGCCCAACAAGAACTCGAGATGCCTAAACGCCGCGCTCGGCTGGTACTGTGGCACCATATGGCCCGACAGGTTGATCGAGACAAACGTCAGCTTCCTCTCCGTGTGCGTCTTGCCCATCACCCCCGCTGCTGCCTGTGTGGCGTACTGGTAGTCGTTGTGGAAGGGCACGTAAAAGTCGTCCGTGATGGGTTTCTGGAAGCCCTGCTGTCCGCCCCAGGTCATGTTTTGGATCGAGAGGAGGGTGCCGTTCATCAAGAGGACCATGTCGAGCATGCCGTGGCCGATGACGGTGCGTTCGACACGGTCGATCACGCCGGGGAGGACGGTGGTAGAGCTGAGGTGGCCCTTTTGGGCGCCGAGGTCGAGGCCGGAGTCGGTGTTGAAGACGTCCTCTGCGGAGCACTCGAGCCAGGCGGTATGGACGGGGGCGTGGATGGCCTTCTTGACGTCGGTGCGGTTGAAGTACAGCGACGTGTCGGGTGGGAGGTAGTCGCCGGAGCCAGGGCCGCCATTAATGTCCCACAGGAGAGGGCAGGTGGTCGCAACCTGGTAGATATCGAAACATGGGTTCACATCAAAGATGGCGTTGTATACAAAGTCGAATATGTCGCAATTGTCCGTTGTCGGATGAGGATCAGGAAACTTTCCCTTGGGTGGGAACGTCAAATGCTCCTCGAGGTACGCTGTGTAGCCACATCGCTTGTCCATCTCCTTGATCTGGGCCTTGATAGTGTCGTTGAAGGGAAAGAGGCCGCTCCAGTAGTCGACAAACGCGGCGGTGGGGACCTGCTCGAGGATAGCATCCGTGTTGATGGAAGGGTCGTAGATCATGATACCGGTGACGTTGAAGTACTCCTTGTTCTTCTCGTCCAGCATGCTGCTAGCGATGTTGGGCACGTACTGTCCAGCGTAGGACTCACCCGTGATGTAGACGGAGCGGTTTTGCAGATCGAACGTGTCGACAAAGTTGCGGAAAAATCCTTTGAACTCCTCCGCAAGCTCAGCCTCAGTGGTGATGTTGGGCTTGCCCTGCGAGAAGCCAGTGCCCACGGGCTGCTCGACCCAAACCATGTTGGTGAGGTTCTGCCACGTCCATGGGTTGGGGACCGGCCCGGGTCCCGTGCCGTACTGCCACAACCACGGTCCGTTCTCCTGCGACAGGCCCTCGAGCGAAGAGCAACCCGGACCACCGTTCATCCAGATCGTAATCTCGTTGCTCGCCTTGGGGTTCTTCGAAGGGAAGTACCAGAAGTACAGCTTACGCTTCTCGTTGGGATTAGAGCTGATGGGCAGCAGACCTGCGTACGACTCGCCAATGTCAAAGTTGATATCAGGCACGCCGGTTCCGTTGACCCAGAACGGCTGCGTCTTGTTGTTAAGGTGCATGGTGGCTCCAGTGACGGCAGAGGTGGAGTGCTTGGAGGCGAGCAGGCGCGAAGCACGGTCAGCAGCACGCCGGTGCACGTCGACATAGTTGGACTGGAGCTTGCCGACATGCTGGAGACCTCGAGCGCAGGTCTCGTACACGGCGGCGCTTCCAAGCAGGAGGAAAGTGGGGAGGAGCTTCATGGTGAGTCGATCGAGCTTCGCCCACGGAAGCTTGTGCCAAGAAAGGGGGGTGGGGAAGTGTATGGGGTGGGAGTGTTGAGGTCTATGAGCTCTACGTAACACGAGCCTGGACTTATATGGGAAACGGTCAGCAAGAGGATCTTCTCCTGACGTTGCGCAGCACCCAGCGAAAGTCAGAGAGAAGTAACCTTGACCGCCTGTCCGACATCGGTTGTCTATCCAGTCAAAAGGAAAAGGGCATGCGATGAGAGGATCTGGTGTGATAGTACAAGCGAGCCCCAAACAGGAAAGCAAGGTTGCCGGACAAGGGGCTGCCGATTCCAACTTAGCGCCGCCGTAGTCTTGATGCACGATACGGAGGGGCCCAATTGTGGGTCCCAGCGGCCACTTACTGGCGGGCCGAAGCCGGCTCAGCATGGTCAGACGGAAATGTTGTAATGTTCATGCTGCGCTGCAGGAAAACTCAGCGAAGACGACAACAGACAGGGGTCAGTGGGACCGGCAATAGAGAAGCTCGGCAGTGGGAGGAGGAATGCCTCAGCTATCAAACATATGCACGAAACACTCTTGTTCTTTTGCTTCCGCTTCTTGGACAATCGGAGTTTGTTTCCGTGGCCCCACCCCGCGTGCACCTTCACACTCCCCATAACGTTACCGCACCAAAGCTTTGTGTTCACTTGGCTGGCGTGGACTGTCTTTCTCAAACTTCGACCGACTGAATGATGCCATAAACGTCTCTTCATTTCATAAATCAACTTGACAATAAAGTGTGGACCGCCATTGAGGCTTGCATCTTGGGCCCCTGTGACGTGCGGATGGTGGGGCTGCGCCTGTGTACTGCATCTGCACAAAGTTACGCTAACGCTAGGCGAGATCACGGATGGATCTGTGCCGGTGAAATTCGCAAACGGTTTGCTTATCCTGCATAATCGGACGCAACCAACCAGCATCGCTGCTTTCCTCTCTCCTGTCTGTCCGTCGGCGGTTCATAATGGAGCCCCGATACAGTGCGCACGAAGGGTGCTGCCCTTTCGCCACCTACCCCAGGAGCCACAGTCGCGTGCAAAGTGTCCGAAGCAAGCAAGGCCGCGCCCCTTCGTGCTACGGCTGTCGGAACAAAGGCCTCCGCCTCTTTCGCTTGTGCAGTATGCACGATGAGCCAGAACGCGCGAAAAGCGCAACAACATCTCCTGCAATGTGGAGTCAAGATTAGGAATCCCGACGACAACGATGAGGCGATCCACGTCTTCCGTCAAGGGAAAGCGCATGAGACTGCCGCGGAGATGAAGCGCTTGTAAGCGCATCCGGGTCATTCAAAGATGGACTCTGGTCACTAGGGAGAAGACGAAACGCGAATGGCGCCACGCAGAAGCTTTCGTACATGCGGTCCGTTGCAACAGTCGTGGTGCTCAACGAACTTCAAGGTTGAGAATGTAATACGGGTTGCACAATCCCATACTTCAGCAATCTGTGCAGACATCCAATTCGTACGCTGTGCACACGGCGTTGATACATTGTGCACACATCGTCCGCAAGCCCAACGTCCACTGTCCACATGCTGTTCGGTCACAAACTGTGAGAAGGGTATCGTATTGGTGACATTGAATCCTAAAAGACAGAATGTGTTCTTCGTTTACGAGCGCGGCTCCAACTCCAACTCGGTATCCATGGCACGTTGAAGATCCCTATGGATTCCGCTGTGATCCGCATTCAGCTCTTGCGCCGATACTGAGCTTGGTGGTCCAACTTCCTGCTTGCGCTTTGCTGCCGCGCTGATGGCTTCAAGATTGGATACAGTCGGCTTGAAGTGCAGCATGCCGCTCTCCCACTCCCACCATCGCTGCATCTCCTCGAGGTTGTCCTCTACGTTCTTGCATTTCGGCGTCTCGATGGTGAGGCGCGTGTCGTAGCGCAGCGCTGCAGGAGCTTTGCGAGCAAAGATGGCTTGATCGGACGGATGGAAAGTCACGTAGACTGAGCGCAGCTTTCGCTTCCTAGTCACGAGTGCATACAGGTTGGCCTCGTGCGATCCTCCTGCCGCCGCCAAGTTGCTTCCTAGGGATGACGAGAGACCCGAGTCGGTCATTGCCGAACCACTGGCGCTGAAAGGGTTGGAACGACGCCGCGAGTCACCGTGTCGTCGTCGCCTCTTGCCGTTCTCCACCTCTCGGTACGTTCCTGAGCTCGAAGTCGAGGTTCCCAGGCGGAACCCGGATCCGGATCCATCGATGGACGTAGCACTAGCGGTAGCTGCGGCTGCGGCTGCCTCTTCCTCGGGAGTGGGAATGTCGAGGATAGCACACAAGGTTCCAACAACACCGGTAGGATGGCCTTCCATGTGTGGTTGCCACAGAGACCATCGGAAGTGTCGCAAGTTGGGCAACTGGCCGCCGAATCCACCAATGGCCTTTGCCTCGGATGTGAAGAGCATGCAACCCGAAATGTGCAAGGTACGCAGGGTTGCAAACGCAGGCGAGGGGATGAGGACGCCGGGCAAAGGCCAGAGGCTGTGCGAGCGGGCGTCTTCTGTGAGAAACTCGGGGCTCGAACGACCATGCATCCTCTGATGGTAACTTTGCCTCTCACGGCGCGTGGTCTTCATGGGATGACCGAAGAGCAGCGGTGAACTCCAATAAGGTGGTGGAGGGCCGAGTGAGAGGCTTTTGAGCTTGCCCATGCTGCACATGGCACGTCGTCCACATATGCCTCGCTCCAAGACACCATCGAGAGCAAGACCTTTGAGACGGGGAGTCAACATGAGGACGGTTCGCAAGCTCTGGAGGATGGAGCCGAGCGTCATTTCGGAGAGTAGACGGTCTTCCTCGTTGCGTCTGCGTAGCTTCTCTTTTTGCAAGCTGGCAAATTCGGTGCCATCGTCGAGGCCTTGATCCTCCTCGTCCAAGAGGCCGGTGCGGAGAGCAGAGTCAAACCCAAACATACCACCACGAGAGCCCATGACGCTGTTGCCTGCCCCCGCCCTCTCGTTACCATTAGCAAAGTTGTAATCGCCACCCCACAGATCCGCCGGATCCTCCGGCCTTTGCTGCTCGTTTTCTGCGAATTCGCGCAAGACAAAGGACGGAGATGCGGCAGCAGCGTGACTGCTGCCTGGCTGATCGGAGCGGGGAGCCGCAGCTTCGCGAATGATGGACATGTCCATGCGAGTGGTGGATGCCTCGAGTTCTGAATCGTAGTCGCTTGTTTCGGTGTAGGAGCCAGCGTCCGAGTCGGTCTCGCTATCCGAGTCGGACATGCCGTCTATGTCGCCGTGACGTCCATCGTTCCAAAGCTGATCTCGTGTGGGGGGAGGCGCACCTCCGACGAGGAGATGACTCGCTCCAGAGCGAGCAAAGAGGGTGGGGTGTGTAAAGTGGTTCTTGGGGTGCAGCTCTGGACGCGGGCGTAGCGCTCGCCAGTGGCGCAACTTGGGGTCCCTCTCAAAATCGGCTCGCCAGATTCGACGTGCGACAATACGAGCGCGGGCTCTTGTCTTTGCAAGGAGCCAGACGACCCACCATTCAACCTTCTGATCGCCGACCTTTGCGAGCTCGGACCAATTTTGAGATCGCCATGCGGGCTTCTGGACGCCCATCTCGATGAAGCAGCGGTCTCTCTCGGCATCGATCTCGTCGAGGTCGAGTTCCTCCGAATAGATGGGCTCGTCGTTGTCCGTGACACGTGATAGATTGGGTTGAGGAGCATGAGATGCATCAGCCCAATCTAATGGGTCGTGCTCGGTACCAGGAATTCTGCGCTCTGGCCCCTGGGCCGTAAAAGGTGTGACCATGTCGGTATCGAGTAGAGTCGATGTTGCGGGTCCATGTGTGTCGGTTGACCTGGACGCTGTTGACGGAGATGTTGAGCGTGGCGAAGCAGTATTTGAAGAGGAGGAGGAGGAAGGTGTGGAAGAGGATCTGACAAAGGAGGCCGAGGCTGCAAAGGAAAGACGCTTGAGCTCGAGGAAGAAGGCGCGCTTTGCTACCTCACGGAAATGCTTGACGAGATCGCGCCCATCCCAAAGGCGAAGGACCCATTCATCTACGCCGATGGAATTCCATCCGCGAATGTCACGATCGCCTGAGCCGGGCGAGTCAATGTGGATGCCTCGTGGTGCTCGCCGAGGATCGATGGTGCGGATGTTGGCTTGAACATTCTGAGCAGCCCATTGAGCGATCCTCTTTTCAAAAGCGGGGGAGAGGAGGTTCGGCGGAGCGATGCCTTGAGCCAGGCACTTGCGGACGTCGTCGATGGTAGCGAGATCAGTGTTGAGGCTGTATGCAGTCTCACTGCCGCCAAGGCCAAAGGCAAGCGCGTTGGGTGGGATGCCCTCCTCCTGGTATGTATGGCCGACCCAGAGGTGCTTGACGAGACGGCCAAGAGCGGGGCGGGTGGTGAGGGTTCGAGCAAAGAGCGAGAGACTGATGGGGTCTGAGAGGCGTGGGCCCTTGTAGAGGATGGAAGCTACGTAGGGATAATGCTGCGGAGAGAGCAGCAGGAGTTTGAGGGTGGTACGAATATCGAGATGAGGAGCTGAAGAACGAGCCTTGAGCCTGTTTGCATCAAAATCGGATGGCTCACGGAGATCATCCGTGTGAAGCGGCGGAAGGCTGCATGCGAGATAAAGGATGTGGTCGACGATCTCATCTGGAAGCTGCACTTTGGTCGCCGGCGCCATCAGGGCGATGCCTCTACGACGCACCTCGAGTGCGAGCGCAGCGGGTCAGAGATGTTTCCAGCGAATGTAGCGCTTTCGCTTGTATTGATGGTGAAGGCTGAGGGAGCAAGTCAAGTGGTGAGCGTTACAAGGATGGCACCCGGAGATTTGCCGAAGTGGAGAACTGGTGTGGCGAGAAAAGTCGCAGCAAAGTCAGGCGGAGTGCCGTCGACGCCGTTGCCGCTGTGCGATGCAAGGTGCCTATTCAAGGTGACAGAACGGTTGTGTGTAGCAGGCGAAGAATAGAGATAGGGATAAAGATGGGGATGGGGATGGGGATGGGATTGGAGACGGAGATGGAAAGGTAGCTGTAGCTCTTGGATGATCGCTCGTGCGTCGGTGTGTTGAGCTGAGAGTGTGAGTGGGACTCTTCGGACGCGTTTCCAAAATTAAGGTAGCCCAACTCAGGCCAACTCAACTCACGGAAAAGCACCGAAATCTCTGCATGTACTGTACGCGCTGGGGCGCTTCGTCAGCCAAGCGAGTTGAAGGCAAGAAATTGGCAATTTTCGGACAATCTACTGCAACCCTCACGAGACGGTCTGCGTCGACGCCGTCGTTTGAAGGTCGCAGCGCCAATCAATTACGGCCACTTGAAATTGGACAGTTTGTCGATGCAAGTCAGCTGCTCGCTTCTGCCGCTTTTCCACAATGGTCCAATACTTGGCCAGCTTTTCTCCTCAGCCAACTTCCAAACCAAAGCAAGCCCAAATTTGGAGGTTGCGCCTTTTGGCTTTTCAGAGAGACCTCATCCGTATTTGCGAATCCCCCACCTATTTTAGTGTCGCAGTCTTTGGTCTTGCTTGAATGTGCTGCTGTTGCCTCCGTCTAGGGTCCAACGTCTCGCTTTGCCTTTCGATAGCATGGAATGGCTGACAAATCGCTTGAGCGATTATATTCAGCCTGCCTGACCGGCCGCTGTATTGGATGCACTTCAAAACACGTCTCTCCGACAGGTAGTCCCTGCTTTGGTCATTTCCACTCATATTTTAAAGGCTTCCTCACTCAATCTGGTGTAAAAAGAGCGATTGCCTCAAAGTGACTCGACCTCAATCTGTGCTTGCGTCTCGAGAATTTGAGGTCAAACGGCAGCTTCAAATGTGCCCTGAAGGGTCCATTGTATTCATTTCAAGCCACAAAAAGCCACACAGGATCCCGTGCATTCAGATCCGCGAGCAACTTTGTCAGCGCCCGGCTGCTCTCTCAGTCGTCTGCTTTCTCTCAGGACCGTGAGCGAATGAAGCGATTGTTGACAAGATTGACAGTGGCTAGCAAGGTGGCTTGCAATCTCATCAGGCGTTCCTGCAGACTTTTCTCATCTCACTGCCGCTTTCATTTCTTGAGGGCAGATCTCGAGTCTTGGCAGTCAGGGCCTCTCCGGTTCCTCCTGCAACAACACTTACTGGCACACGACCCCATGGACAGACACACACAGACAAAGATACATTTGCCACACGTCGTGTTCTGGGTCAATGAAAGCAAGCATGCTGCATTCTTTCGGAATCCATGATTTCAACCTATCTATTAGTACAAAGACAAAGGGAAACACATGCAGATCAAGACTCTGAGACTAATGCGAGGCTATGTTTCGGGTCGATCATCCAGAAGGGAGCCCTTACTTGGCGTCGCGCACACCAAAAGCTGGCTGTGCAGATGCGTAGGTCTCGTCCTTCTCCTTGTCCTCGACCACAGCGCTGAGCATCGTCTCGTCGTGTCGCCATTGTGATTCGAGAGCAGCGGGCATCGAGTGCGAAGGCACCTCGTCGCGCACAGGTCGTCGGCTGGCACGGCCGATCTTGTACCAAGGCAGATCAAACAACTCGTCGATCGTCTCGAGACTCTTTCCCGAAGTCTCGGGCAGGAAGAAGAGGTAGGTTGGCAGCGCAACCAGGAGCGACATGGCAGCAAAGATGGCAAAGGTACCAGCGCCCTTGAGGCCCGAGTTGAGCATGGGCTGAGTTGCGCGAGTGGTGCTGTACTGCATGAGGAAGTGGAAGCCCATCACAAACGAAGCCGACAGCGCACGAACGTCGAGGCTGAAGATCTCCGAGTTGATCAGGTACTGGGCGAGGTTACCACCAGCCGACCACGCTGCACCAGCGATGAAGATACCGGCGATCGCAGCCTCCGAAGCCGCCTTGCTGCTTGCGTGCTTGTGGTCGATGTAGATACCGAGGTAGATGGCGACGTACAGCATGGAAAGACCCTGGATCAGCGTCGAGACCCACAAGGTTCGGCGACGACCGAACAGATCGATCAGGAAGAACGACGAGAGGATACCAGCAGCGAGCTTGACCGCACCAAAACCAGCAGACATGACGTAACCCTTGCTGTCGTGGACACCAATCAAAGACAAGATACGGTTGGCGTAGGTCGACAGCGCACCGGGACCCTGCCACTGGCCAAGGATCTGGATGAGGATACAGATGATGAGCTTGAATTGGTTGTTTTTGTTGCAAAACAGCTCGCGAACCTTGCCCATGAAGCCAAGACCCTCGGTGGCCTCCTTCTCCAGCCTGACTGAGTCGGCAATGAGCTCATACTCTTCGATGAACGCCTGGTCGCGGGGCTCCATGCCACGGTACCAGCCAAGCGAGGCCGAAGCCTCATCTTTGCGTCCCTTCATCATCAACCATCGTGGAGACTCTTTGAGGAAGAGAAGGCAGACCAGGACGACCGAGTGGAGGGCGAAGTTGAGGGAAAGAGGAACCTGCCAGATGGCGTTTGTCTTGGCATTGACGTGACTCTTTACGCCTAGGTTGGTGCAATAACCGAGCAGAAGTCCGAGATATACCGAGAACGAATAGACCGAGGTGCAAAGACCACGAATCTGACGAGGAGCGACTTCGACAAGGAAGATAGGAGCAACAATGGGGGTAAGACCAACACCGGTACCGGCAATAGCACGAGCGGCCATAAGCATGCCATAATTGCCGCTGCTTCCGATCCAGAGGGAGCTGCCCAGAATGATGAGGCCACAAGCGATCTGGGCACCGTGGACACGACCGAGGCGCTCGCAAATAGGGTAACCCAGGATAGCACCGAGGAGGGAGAAGAGCTGAACCATGGCGGTGACGTTGGACTCTTTGTTGCTCTTGGGAATAATGTGGAAATCCTTTTCGAAAGTCTTTTGGGAGATCATACCGCCGATGAGGCCTTCATCGATACCACGAGAAGCACCGAGAAGACCCATACCGATGACGGCGAAGGCGAGCCGCCAGTTGAGCGCCGACTTGGGCGTCTCGGAGAAGTGAGCGAACTTGGAAGGGATGTACATGGCGAATTTTTGACGTCAACTGGACGTCAGAACGTTGTTGTTGTGAGGCTCTTCAAAAAGAGGCGGCGGATCAAACCGAGTCAGCACCAGGGGCGGGGGGAATGTCCTCGATAGGGGAGCTTTGGGGGGAAAGGAACAAGAAGAGCGCTGTTGGGAAGGTGATGCTTTGTGGGGAAACGGGATGATAGAATGGCAGCACGTTGACCGGTTTCTTATAGAATCTCAGCTCAGGGCCGAACGGACAAGGCACGACTGTCAGACGGAAGGCATGGCACGAAAAGATGGGGCCCCCATTGCTTTGCCCGCAAACTCAACCCTAACTCATGCGCAAAGAAACTCAGGCACGGCAGCAGAGGCAACCAGAATGGCAGCGAATGCTAATCAAGGCACAAAGCCAACGGAGACCGCCAATTCGAGCAGGGGAGAAGATTCGATACATTGCCATTCTCGGTTGTGCGAGGCCAGGAGTCTCTGCCGGTTGTCAGTCATAGGTACAGGAGTAATGAGACTGGGTTGCCACTATTTCGAAGCTGTCCAACCGGCGAAAATCGACGGGTTGGGTGCACGCGGTCGCCGAGGTGCGACACGAGGCAAAAGAATAATCGAATGAGGTTGTGGGGTTAATCGGCCACTTGGACTTGGGCGAAAGGAAGCGGAAAAGCAACGGTGAAACTCTGCAGATGACCTGCGCAGCTGCGTCGGGAAGCAGTGACGCCAGCCTTACTTCAGCAGAGGCGACAGACACAGACATTATGCCTCGCACTCCCAAAGTCTAGCAACGCCGGTGCGTTCTCTATCGATACAGTACGAAACCAGGGATGCTGTTGACCTACAACCTGGGGCCTCCACGTTCATGGCATGCTTTCCCCGCTTTCGTGGGGTACTTGTGGGGTAGCACAGCGCCTTTGACGCACGTCAATGACCAAGCAAACCTTCGCCGTGATGATTCGTTGCTATACACGAAGGCACACGGAGAGGAACGGAAACAGCCGGGAGGTCGATCGAATAGCAGTGCCACGGGGAAAGGAAGGGGAAAGGGGCAATAGCGAGATCCCGATTACGGTGGACCGGCTGAGCCTGAAGACTGGGCCGTAGCCATCGGTCGCGCATCAGTCGGCGGCGCGGTGCGGCGAACTCATAGGAAATCTGCTTCCGAAGGAAATAGCAAAACGAGGAGAGAATTTGCTGTGAACCCAGCAACACAACCGCAACAACACCTACAAATGCCCTGAAGTGCTTCTCTCCCCTTCTTGCCTGCCGTTGTATTCGACGGAACTCTCCGTCCAAGCAGAAACTATCATGCAGGATGATTGCCACTCCGTCGACAAACGCACCGTTGTTATTGACCGAATGGGTAGACCAACCGCGCCAGCAATGCCTGCCATGTCGTTCTTCGGTGCCCCCATACGATCCAGCTCCAGTCAACACACCGGCCGAAATACCGATGAGCATTCTCGAAAGACTGATTGGCCGTATGATTCGTAGGCAGTCCCGTGCAGGTATATGCGTGTCTAACCCCTCCTCGGCTTGAGGACACCGGTCAACCCCTGTCTTGGGCGAGAGATCCTTCTCCAATCAGGTTCCGTTCAGCAATTCGATGCAATTCGAGCGTTCTATTGGTTCTTCGGTCACTGGTCGCCGATCCAGCCATCTCGCCTTCTTCTATGGTGCGAGGACACCTCACTGGCCGTGAACTGGGGTGCCGGGAAATACGCCGACCACTGCTGCGTGGAGAAAGGTGGCTGCTTCGGCTCGAAGTCTTGCCGAAACTCACACCGCAGGATTGTCTTGGCAGCGCCCAAGCGAACTCATAGAGATGTGTGGTTTGATTTTGGACGACGGATAATTCCGAAGTCTCCTTGAAGACGGGGCCTGGAACAAGAAGCCTTCATTAGGTCACAGAGATAAGCCCAACAAGACGTTTGTGCGGAACGCGGCTTGGAGACGGGCGGCAAGCGAGGTGTGACGTGGGGGAGAGTGGTGGGACCGAACAAGCCTTCAAGGTCGCACCCCGCATCGTTAGCTGTCATCGGTCAAATCCGTGCCGACGAGACAGACAGGCCATTCGAGAAAATGTGGAGCACGAGGATGAGTGGGGGGCGGCGGTCGGTTCGGTCAAAACCTCCCGTTCCTTGCTTGTGCATCCTGACCAACCGCTGTTTGCCTTCTAGAAAATCCACAGACCGCGTTTGACGGCCGGCGTTCCGAATAAAAAAAAAAATAAAATAAAATAAAAGAGGGCACAACGCGACGGTCCACCAAGGCTTGACCGGTCCGATCTGCCCACGCTGACAATCCATGTCGTACCTCGTTCGTCGTCCTCGCTTCAAGTTCGGCCATACTCGCCGCTTTACAAGCTCTGCCACCCCCGAACTCTCTCCCACATCAAACTCCACATGGCCCCTCCAAATAGCTGCTCGCTACAGCCAGCATAGCATTTCGGAGAGAAAAGGATCTTTCCGAGAAAGCTCTTATTGAACGTAGGGAACGACATGGCCACGCGCGGACTGCGCTCAGTGCGGGGCCCACTTCGACATGATTCAACGGACAAACACACGGCACGTAGTCGAGGAGAGGAATGTAGAGACATCCTGACCGATCTAGAATTACTTTGCTTTAGACCGGGTATCCAGCACCTCTAGGAACTTTTCTGTTGGAATTTGAACTCTGCCGACGCCGAGCGCCTTCAACCTTTTCTTGCCCTCCTTCTGCTTGTTCAGATGCTTCAGCTTCCTCTCGTAATGCCCACCGTACAGGCCTGCAGTGACATCCTTCCTGTACGCTGACAGCGTCTCTCTCGCAATCACCTTGCTCCCCGTCGTTGCCTGGATCGACACTTCGAACTGCTGCCTCGGTATAATGTCCTTCAACTTTTTCGTCCACAGTCTCGCATTGTACATGACCTTGGACCGGTGCATGATGATCGACAGCGAATCCAACACTGTGTTCGAGATGAGGAAATTGAGCTTGACCAGGTCGCTAGCAGCATAGCCGTCTTCGGAGTACTCAAACGAGGCGAAGCCGGAAGAGCAGGATTTGAGCTTGTCGAAGAAGTCGGTGACGATCTCGGAGAGGGGGAGGCGGTAAGTCATCTGGACGGAGCGAATGGCGGATGCGGTCGGAGGGAACGAGACGTCGAGTTGCTCGCCGCGGTGCTCGGCGCAGAGTTGCATGATCTCGCCCGTATATTCCTCCGGGCAGCGGACGACGCCTTTGACCATGGGCTCTTCGAGGAGGTTGACTTTAGCTTTGCGTTCGGAGTCGTCCGGGAAGTGGATAGGGTTCGAGACAATCTCTTCGCGGCCATCCCGCCATGTCACCTTGTAGGGCACGGATGGCGCGGTTACCAAGATCGCATGGCCATACTCATCCTCGAGCCGTTGTCGGAAGACATCGAGATGCAGCAATCCCAGGAAGCCCAGACGACAACCCTGTCCCAGAGCCATGGACGACTCCCGCTGCACCGTCACCGAGCGATCGTTGAGCGCCAACCGTTGAATCGCCTCTTCCAGCTTGAGAAAATCGGTCGTCTCGATCGGAAAGATACCCGCATACACCATCGGGACCGTTGGCGCGAACCCTTCCAACGGCTCGACCTTTTCAGACGCCAGATGGAACGTGTCGCCGATCTGCGCCTCGCTCATGTCTTTCATGTTGGCGATGATCCATCCCACCTGTCCCTTGCGCAGTACCTCGGTGGCGATCATCTCGGGAGAGTTGACACCAAGGCTGAGCACTTCGTACCGTTTTCCTGTGTGGCACGAAGTGATACGATCGCCCTTCTTGACCGCGCCATCTGCGATCGACACAAGCGACACGACCCCTTTGTACTGATCGTACCAGCTGTCGAACACGAGCGCTCGGAAGCCAGGTCCCTCTCTGCCTTCCAACTTTCCACCTTCAACACCAGGTGGTGGTTTCGTTCGCTCTACCAGTGCACGCAGTACTTCGCCAACCCCCTGGCCCGTCTTTGCAGAGATAAGCAACGGCTCTTGGCCCGGCATCGTCGTATCGATCCCCAGAATCTCTTCCATCTGCAGCGAGCAGCGATCAGGATCAGCAGCCGGGAGGTCGCTCTTGTTGAGCACTGGGACAATGGCGAGGTCCTTCTGCTTGGCAAGCTCGAACACAGTGATGGACTGTGCTTGCACGCCTTGTGTTGCATCCACCACTAGGAGCGCACTCTGACACGCTGAGAGCGATCGGCTCACTTCGTATGAGAAGTCGACGTGGCCTGGACAGTCAATGAGGTTGAGAAGGTAGCGGCCTGGCGCAGGCGCAAAGCCGTCGTCGAAAGCAGAGATGAAGTCCTCTCGCGGTCCGTCGTAGTCGTACACCATGGTCACCGCTTGTGATTTAACCGTGATGCCTCTTTCGCGTTCCACCTTGAGCTTGTCGAGCACCTGCTGATTCGAGCCATCTTGTGGGATCGTTCCGGTGAGTTCAAGCAGTCGGTCTGCCAGCGTTGATTTGCCGTGGTCTACATGGCTAATGATGGAGAACGTCCGTGTCTCGAGACGGTCGAACTTGGAAAAGTCCCTCGCATCTGACTTTGCTGCCGAGCTAGAGCTCGACGATGATGGCGGTCCCGCTTGGTGTCTCGGTCGTGTAGATGAATAGAAGCGAGGAGAAGAAGAGCCTGATGCATGCGGAGATCGCTGACTACCACCACTGGAGCCTGTTGACCTGGCTCTAGCGTGCTCGGCAACGTCTGGACCGAAACATCTCTCCACATATCGGGCGATTGGCCGCAGCGGTGCCCGCGGAAGGCATGTGCTAGCTCTTCCACATGCTGATCGGATCATTACGCATCACTTAAACGCCGTCAAGTGTCCCTGTTGTGTGTGCTGGTGGTGTCATTCAAGTCACAAAGCACCAAGTGGAGCAGGAAGCCTTAAAATTCCACTTCTTCCGACTAAATTTCCGGAACTCGGATTTCATGCTGCACACGCGAAGACCCTTGACATCAGCACTTGCCTCACACAAGCACGACAGCCAGTAGCCTGTCGATACGCTTGTTTGGACACACAAAATCGCATACGTTCAAGTGTGACGGGTCTGTATGGATTCTTACGATATAGTCTTGATCTGCACGGGTACAGTTAGAAGGAACGCTCCGTGCTGTCAGCACCCATAGCCTGGGTCGCAGAGCTTCCAGAACTAACGGCCTGCAGCATGCGGTCCACATACGCAGCACCAGACCACTTCTGATGTGTCAACACGTCGCACCCGATCTCCTTCTCCTTCCTTTGCACGAGCTCCACATACGCAAGCATACCGTCGGTCTTGAATCGCTGCGACAGCTCAGCAGTCATAGCACCCGTCGAATGGAGACCGGCGAGCGAGATGAGCTGGAAGACGAAGCCAGACTTGGCCAGGTCCCACACAAAGTTCTTGAGGTCCTGGTCAGAGAAGCCGTGGGCGCTCCAGTTGAAGCTGGGGCTGAGATTGTACACGAGCCACTTGCCTGGCAGATCACGGTGGATGTCGGCGGCGAAGCCCTGTGCCTGCTTGAGGTCAGGCGTCTTGGTCTCGAGCCAGAGCATGTCGGCGTAGTGGCCAAAGATCTTGACACGCTTGGTGGCAGCCTTGACGCCACCCTTGAAATGGTAGTAGCCCTCCTTGGTTCGGGGTGCATCCCAGCACCAGGTGGGCACACCTTCGGCGCCAAAGATCTCCTTGGCGATGGCACGTGCTTCTCCGTTGGAGACGCCAACAGCCACCTTGTTGTTGTAGGCTTCGATACCCTGCTTGTTGGCGGCGTTGTGCTTGGCGACAGCCTCGTTGAAGGTGAGCAGCTCGCACTTGTCCATCCATGCCTTCTCTGCTGCATCTATCTCGGAACCAGAAGCACCCTGAGCTTCCTTGCTGGCGAGGGTGTCGGCGAGACTCTTGGTGCCTTCGGGTAAGTTGTAAGCACCCTTGATGAACTCGTGGTCACGGGCGTCGATGCTGGATGAAATCAGCTTGGCCGACTCCGAGTCGGTTCGAGCGATGAGAATGTTGGACGAGCCGAGAATGTCCCAAGCGAATCGTGTGGCAGTGAGGCGGTTGACGTGCTCAGAAGTAGGAACAAGCACCTTTCCGGCCTGGTGACCGCACTTCTTGCCGCCGTGGAGCTGGTCTTCAAGGTGGATACCGGCGGCACCCTGCTCAGCAAAGAGTTTGGCCAGCTTGAAGACGGTGCTAAGACCGCCGTGACCAGTGTCGGCATCGGCGATGATGGGTCGGAGGTAGTCGACCCATGGAGTCTTGGCTTTCTGCTCTGCGGTGAGCTGGCATCGCTCATCCCAGTGCTTCCGGTCGTGGTGCTGCTGCGCCTTGAAGAGACGCTGCACCTGGTTTGGGACGGTGGTGTAGGGGTAGTCGGCAAGATCGGGCCCCACCTCGTTGTTGCAGGTGGTCAGGACTGAACTGCAAGCCCAACCAGACACATAGACCACTTCCTGGTTGTAGGCCATCTGTGACTGCTGGACAGGGTCGATGGCACCCATGGTGTGAGCAGGGGTGCCCTTTGCGGCGTGCTCGGAGAGCAAGGCAAACAACTTGTCAGCCATGAGGGAAGAAGCAGGCGGCTGGACGGGCATGGAACCGCGCTTCGAGACGACTGCTTCGGGGCCATAAGGACGCTTGATGCCCTTGAAACGAGGGCTGTCGAACCATTCTTGCACTTGCTTGACGGCAGCTTCATAATCGGCCTGCTCCTGCTGAGCAGTGGGTGGCTTCACTCGCAGCGGCGCTGGTTGTGGGTTGAGCTGAGTGGCGGTAGTGGAGCTCATCCTGACAGCAGAAACGGAGCCGAATGCAGAGGGGAAGGTGGGCAGCGAGTAGCCGGTGCGCGAGTTGATGCTGAGACGAGCAACGCTGGAAGATGAAGCAGCAGACGACTGAACCCGAGCTACGTTGACGCGTGCGAGACGAGCAGCGACCAGACGGGAAGACATGATGGTGCTCAGTCAAGGCTGACGCGGGGGTTCGAGGTCGGGGTCGGTAGCCTAGGGGCTCAGTTTGCTAGAGTCTGGATTGTGCGTCTTGATTGCTCTTTTGCGTAGTGAGCGTCTCAGCTTGAGCGGGGAAAAATGATGGTTTCTACCTAGTTGATGGTAGTGTTGATGATTGAAGTGACAGCGAAAGGATGAATTCAGGAAGGAGAAGAATGGACAGGCAACTTTGGGACCGGAGATGCCGATGGGAGCAGAAATGCCAGAGCGAGCAATGGACAGGCAAAGGTCTTGGTCGGAGCTAAGCCGACACACCGGCTCTGTCAATGCTGAAAGCATAATTTCGTACTTTTTGGGCCGTCTTCCCCGCAACCGCCGCTACGCACTCTGCCAAGTTACTGTAAAAGCGGCTCTCTTCGGTCGCAATGTCCAACTGGTGCCCGTGCAACATGCCCTTTCAACGCAGGGCTACAGATTTCTCGGCCGTGAGGGCTGCTGGCAAGGGTTCGAAATTTTCGGAAATGTGGGGTTCGCAGTTGACTTTTGTCTCTCCACTTCCTTTATTGAAAGCTGTTCGGCGTCTCTTGAAGGCCACCATCTCCCTCATCCTCTCCTCTTGTACCCCTCCAAGTGTCGATACCAGCGATCTAGCTGCCTTTCTGGTAGCTTGGTCGTATATTAGCGCTTCCACGATGATCTGAACCCACTTGTGCCGTATTCAGATGCCCCTCTTAGACTCACACCGGCAGAACCACCTCACCATGCATAGAAAGGAGCTTTCCTTAGCTGCACATCGCTAAACCCAGGATGGTCAAATCGGACGAGCTTGCGATCCGCGTCAACCCGACGAGCTGTCTGCCTCGCGTTACAGATGAGCCCTGCTCAGCCGACATCTTTCAGGCGCTCGCACACCTCGCCAACCTCTATTCCCACCAGTCGCTGAGCCGTGAAGAGTCGGCTCTCTCCGCCTCTATCGACAACCAGCATGAAGCAATCGATGGACAGGACGATTTAGCGTATCAGGATGCAATCGACTCGGCCAAGGTGGATGACAACGAGAAGCGATACGCCATGAGCTGGCTTACCCGTTTGATCGGAAGTGGTCTTTACTGGATCGACGACGAGACAGAAGTCACTTCCGCCGACGCTCTCTTGGACTTGGCTGGCCGTATTCTTGGAGGCCATGCCAGTCTCGAAGAAGCTGGAGCCATCTCTCGCGAGTTCAGCTTCCCTCTCAAGGAGCCAGTCCTCGTCCCTGAAGCTGATGCTCTCGCCCATCCGGCCATTCTCTCGCCCGACGTCGTTGAGATTGTTCTTCGTGACGACCCCTTGCCGCCTTCGGACACATCATCGGAATCCAATACACAGCAAGGTACCGGAACAAGCCAGGATGCTGCTGCTGCTGTGGGCGTACAGACGTGGGGCGCAGCCATCGTTATTAGCGACGTGCTGGTACGACATCCCACCCTCTTCCATTCCGCCCTTACCTCTACAACCAGTCAACGACTCAGGATAGCCGAGCTCGGTGCAGGCACCGGTCTGCTTGGCATGGTAGCCGCCAAAATGCTCCAACAGCAAGACATTCCGGCCGACGTCGTTCTGACAGACTACCATTCGCAGGTGCTCAACAACCTGAAACACAATGTACAGGAGAATTTCGCCGCGCCGAACGCGACGACACAAGCCGCCATCCCAACCTCGGTCGAGGTTAAGCACCTGGACTGGTGGGAACTCCACCAAAAAGTGCTCCAGGGTGTGGCCGAGATCGAGTACGCAAGCCAGCCCAAGTACGACCTCCTGCTGCTCGCTGATGTGATCTACGCTCCGGAACATGCGCTCTGGATCCGCTCCTGCATCGAAACACTGCTGCGCAAGCCCTCTAAAGACGATCTCAGCGAGCACGAGCCACGAGCGCACATCATCATGGCTGTTCGCGGCTCGGGCAAGTTTGAGGGTCTCTTTAGAACTGTCGAAGAGGCCTTCAAGCCTCGTGCTCGACCGGTAGCTGTCCCTTCGTTGAGTGCTTCCAGCACCGTCACGCCGCTTGACACGATGCCTGGAACCCCTGCCTTGGTGGTCGAGACTTTGACAGCGGATGCTCACAAGAGCAGCACGAAGCACAGCGATCTCCTGCGCTCGCGCATGGATGCTCTCTCATTCTGTGGGGGTTGTCAACCAGCAGACTATTCCGCGGAACTCACCATCTTGAAGCGACGCAGGCTTGACAAGCGGGCCAGTGTCGGCCGTAACGACGAACAGGAGTATCTCTGGTTTGAGATCGGCTGGCACTGATAGAGATCCGCTGTTGAATCGCGAGATAGAGTTCAACATAAACCCTTAGAAAGATAGAAAGATAGAAAGACTTTCACTGTATACCGTAGATTTGGATGGCAAACTGATTCCCATGGCGTAACGTGAGTGGCCCATTTGTGGGACAGGCCCATTCATGGGACACTTTTGGCCCATCAACACACTTTGTCCAGAAGCTTCTTTATGACCTGAAATTGCACTTTACAGTGATGATGGCTTCAAAGAAGGTTGATCTCGTCATCTGAGTAGTTGTCATGATTGTCCCAATCATGATTTGTGGCCCAAGCAGGCTCCTCCAAGGCTGTGCTTAGCATATCAATATCATCAATGCCTTCGCTTGCTATGCCTGCTATGCTTGCTACTGAGGCTGTCTCTTCCTCTGTGCTGGGCAAGGAGCTGTCAGATTCCAGGCCTGTGCTTGGTGAGCCTTGGTTTTGTGCCAGAATTTGTTGATTTGGGGCCTGTTTGGGAGCATTTTTGTGCTGAATTGCTTCCCTGATTTCCCTGCTGTCCAAGACTCGAGCCTGAGAGAGCCAAGCCTGGTCTCCTTGTGCTCTGGTATACTTGAATTCAAGCATTTGACATAGCTCTGCCACCTCCTGCTGCAAAAGGACATTGTCATTGTGGAAATGACCAGCTGCTTTTATGATTTTGGTCCACAAATGATGAGAAGAGCGATCTGGGTGCTCTGAGGACCATATCTGGCTAGCAATGGACACCAATTGTCATGAAGTCTTTGGGGTTGGTGGCAGGGTGCTCCCTCCTGGCTTTGGTGTCATTTCAGGTGTCATTTCCCTGGGCTGTGGAAGCTTTTCAAGTACATGGGATGGATTAATGACATTGTCAATCCTGACAGACTTGAATGTAGCCCTTGCAGCTCTTGAAGTGATGATTTTGTCCCTTATCTTGATGTAAATGTGCAGGAATTGCATGCTTTTCCCTTGAAGATGATGAGCAGAGGAGGGATTTTGTGACCAATGCACTCAATGACAGTGGCACTTTCTTGTTGGCCAGGTTGTGTCCTGAAGTTTGTTGCCACTTTTTTTGCCTTGTGTACCAGCACTTTTTGATGCTGTGCATTGCCAAATACAAAGCCTGTCTCATCCATATTGTAGACTTGATTGATGGCAATGCCATGTTTGGCCATTGTGCTCCAGAGGACATCATAGAATTGATTTACTGTTGTCATGTTTGATGCTTTTGCTTGGGAGTGGTCCAAACTGCAGCTAAAGCAGCTCAAAAGTGATGGATGGCAATAAAGAAAGCCTTGTGCCCACTTCCATGACAATCCAGCCAAGAAATCATGATTATGGATGTTGTTGTTTGCATTGTAGAATGCTGCAGTGCACATCTTGAGGTCTTTGAATGTCATAGGGAAGCCTTGGGCTGCAATGGCCTCAATATGTGCCACTAATGATTTCTCCTGGGCCTCGGAAAGGAGCTGATGGTGCCTGTGTGGAAAGGAGCTGATGGTGCCTGTGTGGAAAGGAGCTGATGGTGCCTGTGTGGAAAGGAGCTGATGGTGCCTGTGTGGAAAGGAGCTGATGGTGCCTGTGTGCATCTTGAGGTGGTTTGATGGCCTTTAGGCACCTGTGGAGTGTAGATTTTGGTATATCATGGAGCTCAGCTGCTCTTTGGATGGATGGAATGGCTCCAGAGCACAAATCATTGATTGCTTTGGCCACAATAGCCTCTTTCTGAGCATGATTAGTGCACAGTTCTGTCCTTTTTGCTTTTGTGAGCTGTTTAGGCATGATTTTGAGGCAAAGAGATGGATGTCTGAAGTGGTGCTGAGACAAGGGGGAAGATATGGTGGTGGTAGTGAAGGAAGAGGGGTGGTGCATGGATGTTGTGCTGAGCTGCCTTAAATATGCATTGCATCATGAAATTTGTCAGCTGGATTTCTGTCCCACAAATGGGCCTGTCCCACAAATGGGCCTGTCCCACAAATGGGCCACTCATGTTATTTGTACCTCTTGAGAGTGGCATCTCACAAAAGGTGCAGATCATGAGCGGATCAAGGTGGGTTTGAAAGCTGATTCTCCTATCCTTTGCAATCTGTGCAGGCTGTACAGAAGAAATGAGTCTAGGGCGTCTTAGCATGATTTCGCACATCTGCTAAGCTGCAGTGCGAAGGTGTGTGTGGAGTGTGGAGTCGAATTACAGTAATGAAATAATGCCGTCGGCTTTGTCTTGAAGGCATCTGCGCTTCTATAGACCGGATCGCTGGAACCGTCTTGCGCTCGGCAACCCGCACCCTCTTCTTCTCCCGACACGACCATCTTTCAGAAACAAATCTGGGACTCTACACAAGACCAACTCGGCGAGGTCATCGGCTGAAGATGGTTGCAATCAACGGATCGTACGATGTGATGCTGGTGCCTCTGCTCATGCCCATCTCGCAGATCCTCAACTTCCTCCCGCCTCAGGTGCGCGACATTGAACCCTCGCCGCTTATTTCGTTCACATCAGATCAGATTGCTTCCCTCGGCCTCAAGACGGAAGAGTACAATGCGGGCGTCAACCACCCGATTATGCTGGAGCTGGGATACCAGAACCATACTGGCCCTGGCCCGCGCTTCTTCCGCCCCAGCTTCGATGAGGCCAAGCTCGAAGTCCTTGGTATGCGACACCCCTCTCTATCTGGAAAGCAGCCAACAACAGCGGAGAAGGGATTCGTGTACAAACAGTTGATCCTGTTCTCCAATTTTATCCTCGCCACATCCTCTCAGCTTTTCGCCGGCCTCCGCAGCAACCTCGTCACCATCACCCCCCACAAATCGCCTTCCGTTTACCTCGCCGACGCCGCAATGATCTTGTACAACGTCAAGGATTATATCGAAGTCACCTTTACGAAAGACGGCGACCAGGCGCCTTCGGCAGCCAACAACGGCGCGGTGCAGTGGGCGGGGAGACCTTGGTATGGAAGGGCGACGGGGAACACGTTGACGCAGTTCGTGTTCGATGCCGAGCATGCAGAGATCCAACCGGTGCCGTATAAGGCGGATGTGAGGGTGAGGGTGCCATCGTTTTACGATGCTTCAGTGGCAGCGCAGGCGGCGGAGGTAAAGCCGGAGTGGAGCGAGTTTGATGGGGTTGCGAGTTGGAGGTTCCACGCAGACTACTATAGCCGTGATATCAAGGCTGCGGACGCCAACTAGCTGGAGCAAGCTAAAGAGTCCAGTCTGGTTCGATACCCTACAGCAAACCTTTCTGTACATCATTGAATCGTGCTTATGGCCCGGCGTCTCGTCTCTGTCTGTCTTTATCTGTTTTAGTCGCTCTCTGTTTCGTTGATGCATATCATTCTATCTGTCCCAATGGCTCAGCAATGCTTGGCTGTTCAGCGCAGTATGTCCTCCTGCACGGAGTGGGTTCTAGGATGCGTGAAGCAGTCTCGAGGGAGGGTCTGTGAACGATGGCCCCTATTCTGTCCCGATGCGGGGCGGTCACTTGATTCATCGGGCATTCAGCAGTCAGGTTCGTTTTCACTGACGTTTTCGGCACTTGGGTTATACCCTGAACTTGGCCAATTACCCCCCCGATCGGGCACTTCGTAGTGCTTAGCAGACGTTCAAAGCAAGCTGTGCTTGGCACACTTTTGGCTGCGGGAGATTGTATCGTTGCTCAACCGAAATGCGTTCACGACAGTACTCCAACTCTAATGGCAGCAGCAAAGCAATAAGGCAGCAAGCAGGCTTCGAAACTGGCCTGTGAAATGGTCAAGCAAAACGTCGGAACCTGAAATTGCAACTGCAACTCTGCAGCTTCGTCCCTCGTTTGAATCCTTTCTTTGAGGAAAACGCTGAGAGAGAGAGAGAGAGAGAGAGCCAGTTTGAGAGCGAGTGTGCCGAAGAGCCCCAAGCGAGCGTCTGGTCTTGAAACGCTCTGCAAGCAACGAATTTTGAATGATTTTGGGTCAAAGCGGCTCGACGGGGAATTGAGATGGGATCGTCGTTGCACGCCTCCTGCTGCAAGCTGCTGGTTGCGGGGTTGGGAGTGCGGCTTCAGCCCAGCGCCTCCTCATGCAGCACCAAACAGTCGCAGCTGAGAGAGGCAAGCGAGAGTTTTCCCCTTCTCTCTTTTGGACTGCCGCTCCTGCTGCTGTCGCCTCCTGCCGCGTTTCCATCCTAAAGCTTGGCCTCGAGTCCTCTTTTGGTGTGTGAAGAGTGCAAAGACTGAGCTGATTTGGATGCTCTGGCTTCCCCGCACCTTCCTCTTGCCAACATCAACTCCTTCACCTCTTTTTCGCTCCCTACCATCTTCACACGCGACCCTCGATCCGACACGCTCTCTGTATCTGTTCCGTTCGCCTGCCTGGAACCTGGATTCACCCTGCTTCATTTGATTCCACGAGCGAGGTTAGCACATCGGGACAACAGCCCCATCCACCATCCACTGCTTGCTCAGCTCGGTCATATCCGTCGTATTAGACATAGGAACTTCTCGCAGTCATCTTGCTCCTCACCGCATTAACGGCTACAGCACCATTTGCGAGGCAGTATCATTCAGACCGAGTCGACTCTACTAGCCACTTGTATCTTGGAGACACTCGTTCATAGTCTGACCAAAGTTTTGGAAGCTCCCGACCATTCTTGGCTCTTATTCCTCCATCCATCCCGCCATCCAACCTACCTTTGTCTCACCTGGATTCATCACACATAATGGGCGCCTCATCAAGAGCCACCACGGCCCTCTTCCTCCTGGCCACGGCCCTCCTCCTCCTCGCCACCACTACCACTGCCCAAGTGGCATCCGCTTTCGCAGGCACCTCCTTCCCCCTCTCCGCCTACAGCGTTAGCAACACCTTCACCCCCGTCACCACCTTCGCCTCTGCCCAGGGCGGCAACCCTACCGTCATTGGCGGTCCCGGTCCCTCCCCCGCCACGGATTCGTACCAGTTTACATACACCGTCCCCACCGCTACGGTCCCCGCCGTGTACCCGTCTCAAGTGTACCAGAGTCTGGCGAGCAAGGGACAGATCAATACCGCGAGCGACGCGAAGAACCTCGTGCCCGACCCGAACAATCTGCAGATCGCAAACACTGCAGCGGATGGGTTTAACTACGCAGCGGCAAAGGCTGTGTTCATCACTGTAGCAGCGGCGGCAATTATCGTGGTGATGCTCTGAAGGGCGAGGGCAGGGGAAGACCGTCTTTACTCGATTTATGCGCTGAAGGACGATGGCGCGCATTGCTTTCTTCGGTACAGCTGAACCCAGTTTTGTGCTTGGGTCCGGCAAGCTTGTTTCTATTCTCACTGTCATTCTGCTTAGTATCGTGTTTAATGCTTCCTCGTGGATCTGGATGGTTCCGCCGTTCTTGTCTGTCTTTCTTCCACGGTTTCGGAATGATGGTGGTCTCACCCGGGCGTCGTGTGGTGTGCAATTGTGTCCACTGGCTGAGAGTAAAAAACGGGCGGCCCGATAGAGATCAGGCGAGTGGATGAAGGCCAGGTCGAAGGTGGGCGTAGAGTTCTGCCATTTGGGGTAGATGTGGGGTGTGGTGTAGATACAAGTACAATTTCGTATGCTATCGGCAGTGTCGGAACCTCTGAAGAAGAGCAGCTGTTTATGGCTTTACTTTTGGACCACCCGGCTTGCCAGCTTTCTTCCCCTATTCTTCCTTCTCAAGACGACGCTGTTCTCGCCGTTGATGGGTCAACCTGACTCGTTCCACCCGGCGCGTTGTTCCCACCCGCTGCAGGCGGTGCGTTGCCCCTGAACCGCTTCCGCATGTCCAACTGCCATCATACCCGTGACAAGACGCAAAGCAATGTTCTCGGTCAGCCGCTTTGCACTCATGGGACATAGCTCTGTGAAAGCAGAATCAGAGGGAAATAGGGCAAAGTGGGATGGCTTACCATACCGCGTCGACATTCTACAAAAGACTTGTAGACCTGCTGACACTCTATTGGCAGTTCTGCCATGTGCGAAGTGATGCATTCCTGCGCCGAGTGGCCTTGTTTGAGGTAGCAGTCGGTCTTGAGTATGCAGTCGGTAAGCTCTTGGCGGATGTGCAGACACTGCGAGTTCCACCAGTCGAGATGTCAAAGGCCAGGATGAAGGGTGCGGGTCAGCTGCCTCTTCGCGTCTTGGGCGTCAGTGGAATTGGAGTTGAGATACGTACCGAGCCAACCATTTCGATGAACTTCCTGTATTAGAGCTGCAAATATGCGAGAAGGGGATGAGACGAGGGGACGATGGGTTGGAGCGGTGAGAGAGAGGCGGGAGAAGAACGCTGAAGCTATACAAGTGATGAGAAAGAGACAAATTTCGGGTGTCGGAAGAAGGGTTGCAGGGGGAAAAAGCGGAGAGTGCTAGATGCAGCAGCGATTCTCTTCCTCCACTCGGCGAAAAGGCTCCGAGCTGCTCCTTCTGCTCACTATATTTCTCTTGCTCACTTCCGACGGCAGGTCAACACTCACTACGAAGTGGCCTGTCAGACGATCACACTCTCGACATCACAGCGCACTCCTCCGCGCGTCAGCTGGGTCACTATGGAACTCTTCGTGTCGTAACCAGCAGTGAAACAACGTAGATCTAAGTAGCGGCATGGACCACGATGGTATGAAACTTGCTCTAAGCGGTTCGCGCCGCTCACGACAATAACCTTCGCCGACTAGACATCTCCAGCTGGTAGCTTCTATCGTCGTAGTTGTCACTAAAGATAAAGGGGAGCAAGGTGAAAAAGGCGACGATGAAAAATACGGATCCGCCGAGCAAGCCCGATGCGATGATGCGATGCTTGGGGGTGGAAAACATCTTTTGCTTAGGCTTGGTCGGATCGTGGTGCGTATGGTTGTGGTGTACATGCTGCGGGCGGTCGCCTGGGTTGGTGGTGTTGGTGAGGGGCGGATAGCTCGTGTTGAAATCGCTCAGGAAAATACGCTGCACCGACTTGTCGGCTCGAATCATTGGGTAGTCTTGGTGCGATGTTCCTGCGATCACATCGAACGTTTGGTTCGGTGGAAAGCCTCCCAGCCGGCCGAGCGAGAGGACGAACTGGGATCCGCGGTCAAGATGGCTTCCGCCCTGCATTTTGGCTTGACAGTGCGTGTCACCCGGTCCAGTATCCGCGAGTCCGATAGCGTAGTGCACCTTGCGCGAACGGAAGCGCTCGACGATCGCCTCTTTACTCGCATTAACGTCTCTGCGTGCATATGCGATCACGCTGGAAACGTTGCCAATGCCATACCCCCAGTTGTTCCATCCAGCACACGAGTCGTTCTGATACGGGCGTTGGTCATCGAGCCAGGCCCACGAACCCGGGTTGCCGACCCAAAAGTGCACATTCGGATCGTACGCCTTGGTCTTTTTCAGAACTGCATACCGCTGAACGGCTTGCCCGCCCATCGAGTGGCCGCCAAAGACCACCTGCTTGATCGAAGGGAATTCACCAGACGTAAAGACCCAGTCGGTGATGTTGTCCATGACGTGGTAAGAGCTAATGTTGGTCTTGGGCTGTTCGTTGCGCGCTTTGTGTCCAGACTGCCACTGCGATCCGTGCCAGTAGAGCTCGCCATCTTTGACTGCTCCGGCTTCCTTGTCATCCGAGTTGAGAAAGACGGGACCGATGATGACGACCTGATCTGCAGAAATACCGTTGGCGGGGTTTGAGGCGGCGACGGTGAGGGCGTTGCGAAACAGGTTGGCGTACTTCCACGAGTCACGAGGCTTTCCTGGCATGGTGATGATGGCGCGTTGGATGCGGCTGTTGTCTTGACCAGGCCGATAGCTCTGCGAGATGTACATGGGCATGGTCAGACCGGGGAGCACCTGCCAGGTGCGGTTGAGGGTGAATCCTTCGAGATCAGGCACCCCTTTCCAGGCCATCAAGCCATCCGCAACCTGCATGTTGTCAGCAGCCGGTGTCTGAACGAACGGCACTTGGGAGAGCCAAGGTGGATTGGACGAGCCGCCATCATCCTTGATGATGAGCCAGTCCGGGTTGGGATTAGAACTGTTGTTGGGCACATATTGCATCTGCTGAATGTCAGCCGCGGCCTTGAGTGGATCTTGTTCATCCGCGATGTACTGGTACTGCGATTGACGCTTGTGAAGCTTTCCATGTTCGTTCTGGGCAGCCGAAGTGCCCAGTGGCAACCACAAGGCGCTCAGCGTGAGCGCCAACGCAATTGTCGAGATGCTATGGCGACGCGACCACATCTGTACAATCGGATGCTAGAATCATAGCATATGAAAGGTGGTCAAGGTAGTTCAGCAAGCTCTTCGTCTTCTTTGGAGCAGGAAAGAGGGGCTTCTGAAAAGTGGGGTCGAGCGCTGCGCAGAGAAACTTGGGCCACATCTCTTGCAGATGTGGGTCGAAGCACCAAGCTAGTGCACCCCTAAATGAAATGAAGTGGCGCGCGCTCTGCAGGGGCCAAAGCGTGACGAGCTCCAGGCGTTTAAGTTTCCTTTGAAGGCGTCTGCGCTATGCCTCACAAGATGAAGCCCATGCGGGCGACCAAGTTCATGCGCCTTGCGACGCTTCGCCACCAAGTGTGCGCCCTTCGAGTCGCTGGTCCGTACAATGCAGCCTTGGCGTTGAACATGTCGTGGAGAAAGCGAAGCTTAATCACGCATCTAAGCAAGAAAACGATCTTGTAGACGAGCTTAATCTGGACGTTGGGTTCAAGTCAAACTTTGAATGGAAGAGGAGAAGGAGCAAAGATATCGAGGCAAAAGCGTCGCCAAAGATCACCGCTACGTTTTTCAAAGCTGCTGCTTTCGTGGCGTGCAAGTAGAGACAAAAGTGTGCGGAAAGACCTCGGCGGGTTGCGAATCACCTACATTGTTGCAGAAAGATCATACTAATGGCTCATGCTTCCAACTCGCGAGAAGGTAAAGCCTATCTTGATCGATTTGGCGGTTGGCGGTGACGCGTAAGGAGAACAGAATAGGCATCCTGCATCGAAAAGACGCTTACTTGTATAAAGGTCTACCACTTTGCCGCTCGCTTCCCTTCTGACACACAGTATGTAACAGCAGCCTTGGCCTGCTTCGTCTCGATTCACCACCAGCCTTGGACGTCACCTTTGATTGTCAACGAATATCGAAAGTTTCTGCTCGGGTCCAGTGCCACTAAGCTACTCAGCTTCCTAGTTGCCAACACTTCCGTTCTAGCCCATATCCAATGTCGACCACCGAGAACACAGGAAAGATAACCTCGTTTCATATCGGAGGTCCCAAACTCAACAGAGAGCCGCTGCCGTGGCGTCAAAGTTCGACGATGGGATTCTGGAGCTTGATGAGACTTTGGAGCTTGACGAATTGGAGCTCTCACTTTGGTTCAGTGACTAGAATGCACGCGTCTACCCGAGCGAGTAGAGCATGGTTCACGAGTCTGTTCTTGTCGGGAAACACTAGCGTAACAATCTGAGAGTCCTTGTTTTACGAAGGTACTTATCGCACTTTCACACAGAGCGACAAATCTTGGACGTTTGTGAGCGTGACGAAGAAGACGATATGGACCGTACAACTCGTGCGGTTGGTACTTTGACGATCTCAGCTTTGTTCGGAAGTCGAGTTCCACGATTGTTTGATGCAGTTCTGCGACATGGAGTTCGGAGAATCGTTTTTGCAATTACTGGCTAGCTCTCGGATGCTGCCATAAACTTGCTAAGAAGGTCTACCACAACGAGAAGTCAAGAACAAGATCGAACAGGCTTGCGCTGAATACGCCAACACCCTGGAGGGTCTTGCTGTTGCTGAGGCTGGAACTGCAGCTATAAGCATGACAGCAGCAGCTTCCATTGACTTCGACAGGACTTCTGGACAACAGACTCAGCTCGAAGCATGTGGTGCAGCATAAATGGTGTTCCAGTGCTTGCTCGCGGCGATCGACTTCTCCCTACCCTCCCTCAACCTACTGAAGAGATGCGTGTACATTTGCTTCCTTTCTTGTATACAGTACTTGAAGGACTTTTTGAACGCCTCTCTCCTGTCAGACCAGCATCACGAAGAGGTTGGAAGACGGTTGCAGCTATTAACACGGTGCGACCGTTGGTTTTGCAAAGGCCTTTCACGCACAGTGTTACAGTGCTGGCAACGGAAAGCGTAGTATTCGACCACTTCACAGAGAACAATGTGAGTGAGCTTTGGGGTGAAGCACGGACACTCGACCAGGCAAGACAGCCCACTGCAGTGGATGAGGACCACTTTGTCGAACCAAACAGCACAATTTGTGAGAAGCACGCAAGGCACTAGTGCTGTTCCTGCCAATCTTGCGAGCTTCTGACTTTGCTTGGCCTTCTGTCTTGGCAGCCAAGGCACGGGCTGACAGTGCAGACAAAGCAAGTCTGTTGCTGTCTAATCCCTAGCTGCTTAGCCTCATTCTGTTCCTGCGCGCTGCCGAGAAGGTGCATTAATTGCCGATAACCCTGAGATCCGACCTGGACTCACACTGGAATCACTCAAACATGCATCCCACTCGGACACAGGGGTCAGGATAACTAATTGTTAGGATGAGCTAGCAAACATCCTGTTGGTTAGCCTGTGGCTTAGTAATACACCACTCATGATTCTATGATGTGTGTTGTCATAATTGTTGATCTGGCAACCTTTGTCCCATATCATTGATTCGAAGATGGACCTTAGCCGAATGTTAGCGAAAAGGAAAGCGGAGCCAAAGGCATTACGCGAGCGCTGTGATGTCAGGCATGTACAGAACTGTAGGATGGTAACTACGCCTCGAAAGTTTCGGAAGGGGAAAATAAAATTGCCGAGAAATGGTTTCTTTTCGGGTTGGTCATCAAGCGGACAGAATGCGAGTTTTCGAGGATATTAGTCAGGTCGGCTATGCTTGACATGCTGCATTGTGTCGTGCTATCTATTCTCCGGACGTACGTAGCTGAAGCTGCCGAGTGGCACTAAAAAAACTTTCGTTTGCATTCACACTCATCATTTGCTGCTGCTTTCAAGATACGGTATCCGTACGAGATGCCCAGATTAGCTCGTGACAGATAGCAGCTGTGCTGGTGCGCTTTGCACTGGTGGCTGTCAAACTTCTTTGACACCTTCCGTAGATCTTGATCTGTCACTCGGCCGCGGTGAGCATGTGTTTGAGAACAGGCTTGTGCTGAGGAACAGAGTTGGCCGTTGTGAGAAGCAAGCACATGTCCTTTTGAGCGTTGGTCCAGCGGCAGATGCACAACGCACCTGTCCGAAACACGCTGTCGGTGATGTGTGGTGTGTGTGTAGCTGTAGTTGGTCATTGTCCGTGTCACTTTGTAATCTGCACTTCGTAACAGTCAACAGACCTTGGTTCGGCGTCTACGGCGTCCCCTTGAGACTCGCATCTTCCGGTTCCCTCCTTCCCTCCTCCCAACCTTTCTTTCCACCACGTTTTCTTTGGCTGGTGTCCTGCCCGTAGATAGGACCGCATGCTACCTTGACATGCCCATCACTTGAGTGGGAACCTCGAGACCTCTCTTCTTCACCATCATAACCCCGCCCCCTTTCGAGAGTCTTACACAGCTACGAGAATGGTGGACGCCAACTCGCATCCACCGTCATCACCGGCTGCGGCTGTGTCACCTTCGACCTCCTCCTCGTCGTCCAACTCAGTATCGTCTTCCACGCCCCATGACCAGCACCACCCAAATCATGGAGGCGACACCTCATACACAGGTAATTCTACCGTCGTCGCCACACCGATGATCCGCTCAGAAACACACACCCGCGTCAATTCGCTCGACCTTTCTGCCGACGAACGCAAACTGCTCGACAAGCTTCACGCCCAAGTTGAAAAAGGCGACTCGACCGCCATTGCCGAAGATGAAGCTCTCGCCCACCTTCGTCAGCTCCCAACTCACTCACAGCATATGCTCCACCTGCACTATCCTCACCTGCACAAGCTTGCTGGACTGGCAGAACCGGGGAAAGACGAGCGAGAGGGTGGGATTGCATTGGAAGAAGGCCGTGTTTCACCATCCTCGAGTGACGCAGAGAAGAGGCAAGCGGGGCAGAGCGGCGAAGAAGAGCGGGAGCAGGTGCCGTCGGTCATTTTGTCAGAAGAAGAGAACCCGACAAATTGGAGCATTAGTTGCAAGTGGACCACCACAGCCCTCGTCTCGTGCCTGTACTTCAACGCCACCATCACCTCTTCCGTTGGCACCGGTGCCACTGCACAGTACATTCACCAGTTCGGCATCTCACATGAAGTCTCCGCGCTCGTTCTCTCCATCTACATGATCGGCTTCTGCATCGGCCCTCCCATCTGGGCCCCGATCTCCGAACTCTACGGCCGGCTTCTCGTCAACTATATTTCAGTACCCGGCTACTTCTTCTTTAACATCGGCTGTGCGCTCGCACCCAACATCCAGACTCTCCTCGTCTGCCGCTTCTTCGTCGGGCTCTTTGCTGCTGCTCCGCAAGCCAACTCTGGTGGTACGATTTCGGATATCTGGCTTCCCAGGGTGCGGTTGTGGCCGATGTTTACCTACTCGCTGGCTGCGTTTATGGGTCCCACACTAGGGCCGCTGGTGGGTGGGTTTATTGCGGGGAGCAATGCAGAGTCGGAGAGGTGGAGGTGGATTTACTGGGTGCTGTGTTTGCTGTCGGTTGTGTCGATGGTGTTGGTGGTCATCATTCAGAGGGAATCCTACGCGCCCGTTCTGCTGAAGCGCAAGGCACGAAAGGTTCGTGCTGAAACTGGTCGCCATGACATCCTCGCACCGGACGAGGAACTTGGCTCGGACGGAAAGATTGCGCCCCCTTCGTGGTCCCACATCCTGCGCGTCTACGTAGGCCGCCCATTCCACATGCTCTTCACCGAAGCTCCGCTCATGTATGCCACGCTTTGGACCTCCTTCTGCTACGCCGTCATCTTTATCTTCTTCGAAGCCTACCCGGTCGTCTTCACCGGCACATACGGATTCAATGCCGGCGAAGTAGGACTGGCTTTCCTCGCTATTGGCCTCGGCATCGCCCTCTCCGCCCCCATCGTTGGGTGGTTCAACAAACGCTCCCTCGCCGCACGCATCGCTGCCGGCGGCAAACCCGTCCCCGAATCTCGCCTCCCACAAGTCTCACTCTCTGCACCGCTGTTTGCAATCGGCTTCTTCTGGTTCGGCTGGACAGCAAGGGCGTCGATTAACTGGATCGTCCCCATCCTCGCCGGCGTGCCCATTGGCATTTCGCTCATGCTCGCATTCAACTCGCTAGCAGCGTACGCTACAGAATGCTATCACATCTATACCGCATCGGCGCTCGCAGCAATGGCGTTTTCGAGGTGTCTATTCGCCATCTTTGTGCCCTTGTTCGGCAGGCAGATGTTTGAAGGCTTGGGGACGGATTGGGCGTCGAGCTTGTTGGCGTTTGTGTCGATCGCCGCGATCCCAGTGCCGTTCTTCTTTTTGAAGTATGGAAAGACGATTAGACAGAAAAGCAAGATGTGCATCAATGCCTAAGCATATGACTTTTCAAAGCGGAACACTTTCATACGTTTCTTACAATAATTGCGTCTAGGATCCTTTTCCCTCTCACTTTGTACACTAAATATGCCCTTGCAATCATCTTGCAGTTCTGCAGACAATCTTAAGCGCTGCGGCTGCACCCCTGGTTTGAGCTGTACGACCTCCGAAGCGCGCACACGCACACCTGCTCTTTCTTGATGAGCAAAGGATGTATTGTAAGGCACGAGACGCTATCTACTGAACAATATCACTTTTGCCAAAGTGAGCGAAACAAGGGAGGGTATAGAGAGCATGTCTGCTCTGTCTGCTTAGGCGCCGGCACGACGACCAAGGTTGCCCGACGTCGCACGCCAGAAGGCCTTGGACGCGATGATACCCCAATACTCGAACGTGTAGGTAAAGCAGATACAGAAGAGAGTCAGCCAGAAGTAGCTGATCAAGAATACGACCATGATCGTCACAAAGTAGCTGATGTGGTGAGTCAACATCGTCACCGCTAACCACGATCCCCAAGTCCAGAAGATGATACCGTGGAGCAGGAAGTACGACATTGAGTGCTTGCCGAGGAACGACCAAATACGCAGACGGAAGAGCTGGCGGAAGGCATTCGAGTGGTCGGCGAGGATAAAGATGCTCATAACGAAGAACCAGGCCGAGGTACGCGGGCGCTGGTATTTGTATCCGAGATCGTCGTTCCACTTGTTCGGCTTGCTGTTGTAAAAGTTGGGGTGGACACCGACATCCCCAATGTCAAAGTTCTCAGCGGGGGCGCCGGGGACGAAGGCCAGCCACTCCTGGACGCAGCACGCGAGGAAGAAGGCCCAGGGGATGATCTTGCCCTTGATCGCAAACTTCTGACGAACGCGCTCGGACATTCGCAGAAGCTTGGCATAGCCCTTGGGAAGCAGGGGAATGCCCGCCTCGCCCCACTTGCGGTACTTGAGGTTGATGTCGAGATCGGCAATGACGAGACCGGCCATGAAGAAGAGATCCCACGTCTGCGCATACCATGAAAAAAGGATGCACATAAAGTAGAAGAAGAACCGCTTCCAGGTTGTCTTGATCTCGTGAGCAAATACCGCGCAGAGCATGCACGTCCAGGCACCCTGCACGATGACGGGGATGGTCCAGAGCACACCAGTAGCATATCGCGTCACAAGCGCAGGCTGATCAGGAGGGCCGGCCCACCAGAGTGCGATGAACGAGTCGAGGAAATCAAGCGCGTTATCATAGTTCTGGTAGTACGACCAGGTGGACCAGGTGAGAGAGTTCATGCGGGCAACCCACTTGTATGCGCCAACGTCGATCATCATGTAGTTGGCCAAGCAAGCACCGAAAGCAGGGATGATGAGTCGTGGCATACGACGCACCGAGTTGTCGGCAAGCGACTGGACACCACCCTTGACCAGATATCGCGAACCCATAGTACGCGAAGGGAGCAAGAAGAAAATACCCAGCACCAGACCGGCGTTGATGACGATAGGGCCAAAGATGACGCGGGTCCAATACTCGAAGGCGTAGTAGTGGTGCGGGCCACCAAAGTTGGCCATGGAGTTCCAGAACATAAGAATAAAATGACCGAGCGACACGAAGAGGCAGGCGAACCCTCGCAAGCCGTCGAGGTAATCGATACGCGCGTCACCCGAAGCCGTCTTCATGCCGCCATCGGTGATGAAGAAAAAGTCGTGGACGCGCTTGTAGATGACCGAGAAGAACGAGTGGCCGCTGTTGGGAGCAGGATGCACCACGGTCGAGAGACGACGAGCGGCGTTCTTGTCACCCATGGCGGGCTGAGCGAGCTGACCGATGGTCAAGTCGACACCCATGCTCTTACGCTTGTTCCACTGGATAATCTTGGGCTCGCTGTCCCAGTTGATGTTGATCGACGAAGAGTAGCCGTGGCTAGCACCTACGTTGTTGGTGTTGCCACCGCCAGAGCCGCTGTAGTTGAGCAGCGAGGCGGTTGAGCCGGCAGCCGAAGCGAGGTTTCCGGAAGCAGCGTACTTGGGAGCAATGTAGGGGAGGCTGACGTTGCTGCTGCTGTCCTGGAGGTATCGCTGAGTACGAGCAGCATCGTGCGAGTTGGTGGGAACCTGGATATCGGACTCATAAGAGTCGAAGCGGCTCAGGTCAGGACGCTGCGGAGGGTAGGTGCTGCTGTTGGTGCTGCTACGCTCACCAGCGCTGGTGGAAGTCGCGTCATCGTCCTGGTAGTGGTCGAAGCGAGGGCTGCTTCCAACGCCGCCAGTGTTGTTACCCATATTGCCGGCACCCGTGTTGTATGGGTTGGTGCGATTCATGCTCCTGGCCATCTGCTGTCGCATGTTGGAGTTTTCACGAGGGAAGTGGGGACAGTTGACGAGGTAAAACTGGTTAGCGGCAGGGATGCGATTGGCGCTGTTGGAGCGGTTGTGCGAACCCCAAGCAGGAGGAGCGTCCTGTAGCTCGAGACTGCGAAGCGCAGCATTGTTGCGAGGAGGCGTGCTGTTATTGGCAGCGGGAGGGAACCTGAAATTGTCAAGGCTCTGGACGCTGGCTGTTGGCTTCAGGGCAGTGGCGTCCTCAAAGTGGGGCAGACCAGGCTGGTTGGCGTCTCGGTCGTCCTTGTAGTCCTTGCTACGGAGGACGTCGACAGACTCCCAGAAGCGCTCGTCGTCCTCATCAATGTCGCTCTCTCCATCCGATCCCCAGTCATCCATGAGCTCGGGGACGGCCCAAATTTGCTTGTAGGGCTTCTCAAAGTCGGCAGCAGCCTTGGAGCGGGGCGAGTCGGTGAGCTCGTCAATGTCGTTGTACTCGAGAAGAGCAGCTTTCTTTTCCTCCTCCTCAGCAAGGGCGCGAGCAGCAGCCTTACGTTTCTTCTCTGCGTCCTTGATCTTACGGATGTAAAGACCGTGAACGACAGTGACGAGAAGGACAAAGAGGAAAAAGAGCTCGATGACGACGGCCCAGATAGGGACGTGGAACTTGACCTTCTTAGGCTTGATCTGCTGGATAGCTGCAAGATCGAAGGGAGTGCTGGTCCTCAGGGTATAGTCCTCGGTACTGCACACGGCGTTGGCCGAGCTGGCAGCAGCTGCGCACTGGGTAGCGAATTGCTGGTGACGGTCGAGGCTCGACGAATTGAAGAAGAAACGCGTGTACATGACACGGGCGATGTTGGGCTCGTAGGTGGGTGGACCCTGCGAGGCCGAAGGCTCACCGTTGGCCCAAGCCTGGAGCGAAACGGGCGCTGGGGTGGTGGGAAGATTGATGGCGTTCTCGCCCTTCTTGTACTGGAAAAAGCTGACGGACTTGTTTTCAGCAATGTTCTTGTACTGAATGACAGTCTTGTTGAGCCATTCCATACGATGCTCAAGGAAGGCAGTCGAGTTGGTCTTGGTGAAGTTCTGGAAGTAGGTGAGATTCCTCTCGACCGGATCGTCGTTCCATCTGGCAGCAGCAAAGGACCAGCCAAGGGTAGAGTTTGGCATGTAGTCGTTGGTGAGGATGTTAATGTGCATGCGCTCCGAGTCGTTGTACGAGATAGCGAACTGGAAGCCAGAACCATAACCGCGGTCAAAGCCCGGAACAGGTTCGATGAAGGGAGGCTTGATGCTGGCACGGAAGGAACCGTAGAGGATATCGCGACGCCTCGTAACCAGACTGGAACCGTTGACTACGTGTGTCTTCTGGTTGGCAGTCGAGACCTGCATGGCAAGGCCTTCGGTGCGATTGTCAATAAAAGTGTTGTTGTAGCTGACGGCGCTGCGGTAGGTGGCACCGAAAGATTCCTCGTAAGGGTTGATATGGTCACCGACAGCAGACCAAGTCTGCTGGCCATCACCAGTATCACCAGCAGGAAGGTTGCCGTCGACGTGAGGCGAAACCGCAGGGTCCATAACAATGTCCTCGAGGCCTGTCTCGTTGAAATAGCTGAAGGCAGCATCGGTCCAGAGGTGATTTGTAGAAGGATCCAAATACCCACATTCACACGCAGCGTTTGCGCGGAGAATTGAACTGGACAGAGCCAGGACGGCCGTTGTGAGAAGGTGGAGTGTCTTGACCATCTTGAAACTCCAGCCGACCTCGAAAACCAATCTCGCACAGCGAGATGTGCTGAGTGCGAGAACGACCCAAGAGCCTTTAGAAGGCTCGAGTCGAAAGGAAACCGGGAAAGAGCGTTGTTGGCTTGATTGGCGCAGAGAGCGAAAAGAGAGTGTGCTGCTTGCGGGTCTCTGCCGCTGCGCAACCTAAGTCTTTTGTGCGCTGTGTGGACAGAGAGCGGTTTCTGCTAGAGCGATGAAGGCGAGTGTCTTGACAGAGAGGTTGGGTCGATCTTGGTCAGGGGGACGATGAATGTATACTCGACAACCAAAACGACAATATAAGGGATATGGCAGGAGCGGCAGGGAAAGGCACTCTTAGAATCCAAGGAACAAGCGACAACGGCAAGGCCAGTCTCAGTCAGCGGCTGTCGGTGACTGAGGGCAGCAGTGGCATTAGCAGGTGGCGTCGGCAGCAGGCACTTACTCAAGCGCACGTTGGCGCCCTGAGAGTTCGGAACGCGGCGGCAACGTCAAGCCCAACCGGAAGCAGAAGCTGTAAAGTGTCGAGCGAATCTCCATGCAGAGCGGCGCTTCCGACATGGAGCAGTGTAGGACACAGTAGTGAGCAAGTGGCGGCATGGAACGCTGCAAAGCAGGTGGAGAGCAACATGGAGGAAGCAAGAAGGCGGCTGCATAGTGGCGGGGATGGATTGCGGAACGAGTGAGACATGTGCACAAGAACGCACAAGGAAGACATGGCAAAGGTTCGGGGTCTGACATGCAGAGAGAGCTCTGGAACATGGAAAATGGAGATGGCGTTGCGGAGTGATTTTACAAGCGGCCAGCAGCCAAGACTTGGAGAAGATCGTTTAGTTTTTCAAAAAAAGGCAGAAGAAAGCTGCAAGCCAGGCAGCAGCTGCAGAAATGAAAGATAGAGAGGCCGGCTCCCCTCACTGCTGTTGACTGTTGAGGTGGAGGACGGGGTCCAAGGAAGTTGTGCTTCCAATAGCTAATGTTGGCTGCTGATGTCCTCCTCCTTCTGTTTGTTATCCTCCGGAAACAGTGAACCGAGATAGACTGAGTTTGATAGAGCTGCAGGCGCCCGTCAATTCGACTTACAACTGCGCGCTGCAGCCAGGCTAAAACATGTTGGAAAGCGGTGTTTGAACCAACTCAAAGGGACGCAGGATAGAATTGAAAGCGGGAACAGATGGACACTCGTTCCGGACACAGTTCGGGTGGTGGTCCAGACGGGTGGGCTGGACGTAGAAGGGATTGATCGAGGCCTGGGAAAAAAGGACGAAGACGATATGCAGCGAGGGACGAACCAAGGTTGATCAGGAGAACAGGCAGATTGAGAGAGGAAGGTCTCGACGGTAACGCATACGGACAAGGTATGCGGAGTTGGAACATGGGTGGCAGTAGGCGGACTTGAATTGAGTCGAGTCGAGTGGGTGAGGCGTACATTTTTCTTCGCTCATGTCAGAACATGATGTGCCTATTGAACAACAAGGCTGGATACTGTAGGTTATGTGCAACTTCGAGTTGACTGGATTCTCCTTAGCAGACTTCCGCTGCACCTCTCATCAAGGGGATGTAACGCTGACTCGCGTTGACAATTGCGCGGCCTAGAGTTGGTGTATCCAGTAGGCTAGGCGAGCTGAGACGCAGCATTTGACATTGAAGAGAGCGAGATGCATGATGAGGCCAGACGGTACCTGAAGCCATTGTTTGTGCAGCGAGTGAGGTATGCGGCTGTTGTTGACCGCTGCAGCTTTTGTGTACAAATCGAGCCGAATTGTCCAAGACCGCGCCATGTTCCGGCCACAGAAAAGTGGCGGACCGTGAGGAGCGTTGTCGTCCAGGATCAGGCAGAGAGAGTAGCTTTCGAGTGAGGGGCGCAACAACGGCTAGCGAGACAGCTGACAGCCTGAATTGTTTTTCTATTGCAGACGCTGCAGTAGTGGAGTGACAGTTGAGCTTGATTTCAAAAAGCGTCGGTGTCGAGCCACAATCTATTAATACTATTGTCAGACAGACTCAAATTACAGTATTAATACAATGTTTGTACTGTACTGTATATAGGTTTCAGATGGGCAGTGGCTAGCTGCAGCTTTCCTGCAATTTCCTGCCCCTTTTTTTCTTTTCAAGGTGGACTGTTTGCATGGTGAATGCATGTGTTTCAGACTGACTTTGAACACATCATTCCACATTCAGGCACTTTCTGCTTGCACTCTACTCATTGGAATCAGGAGCCTGATCATTTGCTCCCACTCCAAGGACCTAACTGACTAAACAGCAGTCAGAGAGAATATGGTACAGCCAAAAGCAGAGACTGGGAGGACTGTGCTAAGATCAGGAAAGAGTGAGACCACCAATGCAGCAGGATCACCAGTTTTGTAAAAGAAGATGAACACAACAATGCCTCTACATCCACACACTGCCACATCCAAAACTTGTTTGCACTTTGGCCTTAAAGTTGTACTGTAGCTGTGCTTTTGCAGCATGTCTCACTTTTACATCACTCACTTGGAGCCCAGTAGGTTCATGCTGCTGTTTGTCACCTTGCTCTTCTATGCCTTTGGTGCTCTGCTCACTAAGCACAGAGCTGTCATTGAGCAAACAAATTGTTGACCTAAGCACCTCACACTGACAGATGAATGTTCCCCCTACTCAATTTGAGTCTTCAGGCTCCACAATGCTGCTGTCTCATGTGTTGGACCTTTATTTAGCTTTGCCAATTCCACCCTTCTGATGGCAGTGGTTTGCCACAAGTGCCATGAAAGCGACAACAAGGCAAGAGCAAAGCTGTCATAATCATAAATGACATATGGTTGCTGTGTGTAACAGATCCATCAACCTATTGGATTAGAAGCAGCTATTGACTGGATGACATGATTACTGTGCTGGTAACAAAAAGGGATCCACATTGCAGTAGACACCAGATTGGATGGAAAAACGAGGTAAAACAAAAGGTGTACAGATGCACTCTTGTGACTTGCCAAGACAGGACAATGGGCAGAGGCGCTTAAACTAAGTTGCTGTTCTTCTAAAGGCAGTCGGAGCGAGTTATGAAGTGGGTCTAGATCGACGTGATACCTCCTCGACGCCTCTTTTGCCGTTCATGCTCTGTCCCCACGCCCTGTTTTAGAGAAAAACGACAGCTCAAGTGCGGATTAGCCCCTTCTTTCTCTCCACATTGATGCAACCGCCCTACTGTACACCTTTGCAGTGCCACATACGGAGTGGCTCACGATGCTCTGAATATTTTTTACAGTACCCAAGTCTGTTGATGGGCAACGCCAATCCGTGCTTTAACCGCCCTGATCGCGTCGGAGCGGTGGTGTTGCTGCGCTTGCTCTCTGCTGTTTTCATTCGGCGTTTGAAACGATTCCGAACAGCATATGCACGAGCACATCTTAGGATGATCCATTGCTATCCTGTGTTCCGCAAGCAGTGTCACTTGCAACTCGAGTGACCCTTTGCGCCACTGTTTTCGCATTCTCTTGCCCTGTTCGGTTCGCTCTTCTGAAGCCCAGCTGCTGCTCGAAAAGGGTCACAACGCCGCATATCTTGACTCTCGAATCGACGCCTCCTTCTCCCGTGCTGCTCCAGAACCAACCCATTGGGGTGTAGCCATTGCACTGTCCGAATTTCGTTCGTGCTGACCGAGCAGCTGCTTAGTTGGCCAAGCTCCATATATGTTAGAAGGTTAATGTTTTGCCGCATAGCTTCTCCCTCGAATCGTCGTGTTTTGCCCAGCAGCCACATGAATCGCGTTCGCCTCTTGTGGAATGGTTCGCAACCTCCCGCCAACTCTATGCACTTAAACACGCTCGCTTTCCATCGCGACCAAAACGTGCTACCTTCATATACCCCAAGGAGCGGTTCGCGCTTCCCTTTCGATACCTCGTACGCAATCGTCATCGAGAAGACCTTGGTTGCGCAACCACCTCTTTGGTCATAGCCTTACATCTTTAGGAAGCGACCGTAGGCCCAAACTGGCTCAATACACCCAACGACTCAGTAGCCACGGTCTGATCTGAGAAATAGAAACGACTGAACAAGATGGCTGGCTCAATACTCACAAGGCTCATCGGCCAAGCCTCGGCCTGGTACTACGGCTGGACACCCATGATCATGCTCGTCTGCTACTCGATGCTCTCCTTCTTCTTCTACCTCCTCATCCCAGCCGGTCTCCACCGTGCCCTTTGGTACTCGCTCGTGGCTCTTCAAACTTTCACTGCGCTTTCCGTGTCTACAGAAGCCATGCAGAGTATTCGACCTTCGATCAACGCACGCAAAGCGTGGCGTCACGCAAAGGTTCACGGCTTCAAGCTCGAAGACGGCCAGGAGTGGCCCCTCATCGATGTCGTCCTCGTCGCCTACCTCCCCAACGAGCAGGAGATCATCATGCGACAGGTCAAGTACGCTCTTCGTGAGCTCAATTACCCTGCCCACCGCATGACCATCAACGTTTGCTACAACACTCCCTACCCTATCGAGCCTGTCGAGTCGGAACTAAAGGAGCTCGAAAAGGAGCGATCCAACCTTCGTATCGTCAAGGTGCCCAAGTCTACCTCCAAAGCCGACAATATCAACCACTTCCTCACACTCGAGTCCAAGGGCGAGATTATCACCCTCTATGACACGGACCACTACCCCGAGCCCGATGCGCTCCGTTGGGTCGCCAAGCGCTTCATGCAGGGTGGTGTCGATATCATCCAGGGCCGATGCTGTATCTACAATTACTCCGAGACCTTCATGACCCGCCTCATCGCTTCCGAGTTCGACCTCATTTACGGTGTCATGCACTCGGGTCGTGCCGAGATTCAGGGCTACGGTTTCTTCGGTGGCTCCAACGGTCACTGGAACGCCTCGCTCCTTCGCACCCTGGGCATGCAAAAGCACATGTTGACAGAAGACATCGACTCTTCCATGCGAGCTATCATCTCGGGTGCCCGTATCGAGTACGACCTCAAGGTGCTTTCCTACGAACTGGCTCCCGAAACGCTTCCCGCTCTGGTCAAGCAACGTCTCCGTTGGGCTCAGGGGTGGACGCAGGTGGCTTTCCGTCACGCCATTCCATCCATTCGCCGTGGCGCCTACTCGAGTAACAACGGATGGCGTTCGCGTGTTGGTCTCTTCCAGCTCCTTCTCTACCGCGAGTTTTACTTTTACATCAACTCGCAGCTCGTCTTCATGCTTGCTTCCGGTATCTGCTATAACATCCCCACTCAGGGTCTCCAGCGTTACTTTGAAGACTTTGGTGGTTACGCTCTGTCCATGTTTGCCCTTGCCGTCAACCTCATTTGCCTGGGTTTGACCGTTTGCATCCAGGCCAGGAACCGATCGCACTTTACTCGCATGGGCGGTATCATCCTCTTTGCCCTCTGCACTCCCATCTGGTACTCGGTTACTTCGTTGATGGCCATCTTTTGTCACTTCCGAGAGTTTATCAAGTTCGAAAAGTGGAACCCCACCGCCCGAACATCGGCCAACTCCAAGAACAATACCGCCACCACTAATTCGCGTGCCGGTTCCAACACTAACAGCATTGTCTCATGATTGTTGCTTCTGTAGCTTAGTATATACATGACGTGGGAGTCTCAGTGTCTCGCTTTCCTCTCTCGGTTACCGGTGAGCTTTTGAGCCAGTCTTGGCACGCAAATACACACGCTTTGAAAGTCAATTCTACATTCTATTCGCGTGGGCCTACTCGCCGCCAGTTCTATCGGAGTAGGGTCCCGCGAGAGCTCTAGAAGACGGGAGGCGAGCTGAGTTATGCTGTCCATCAAGCTGCGGTATGGGATGGTGAGGACGCGTGGGCAGGGAAGCAACATTCCAGCAAGAGCCGAGCTGGTGATTCTCGATTCTTCACGCTTTCTTCATCTGCACCCCGTAGCTCTCCATTTCCTGTTGGATCAACTTGCCCACATCCGCAATCGCGTCGGCCATCCTAATCCCCACCTCCTCCCACATCTTCTTCTTCTCCACCGCCGAACTGGTCCCATCCCTCCAAATCGCGCCTGCATGGCCGAACATCTGACCCGGGGGTGTGTTTAGCCCGGCAATGAACCCAACTATCGGTTTTCTAAACTTGCCCTTTCCTCCCCCTCCCACTTGCTGTCTGTACGGGGAACTGGGATCGTTGAGAAGCGTGTAAACCTCTTCCTCCATCGTGCCTCCGATCTCACCTGCAAGTACAATAGCTGCTGTGTCTTTGTCGTTCATGAGGAACTCGAGGGCCTCTACAGTCCTGGTGCCGGGGTAAAAATCGCCTCCGAGACCCAAGATGTAGCTTTGGCCCAGGGACTTGGTCGCGTATGCCGCTTCGTACGAGAGCGTTCCCGATCGCGATGCGATGCCGATAGGTCCTGGCGCGCAAGTGATCATAGGCGCAATCCCCATCCGACACCCTCTTGGATTGCAGTACCCTGGACTATTCGCACCGACGAGCCTTGACTTGCTTTGGCTATGCAGAGCTTCCATGACCCTGAACTGGTCTTTGACCGGCACGCCTTCGGCTACGCTAACGATCAGAGGGATCTCGCACCGGATCGCTTCGAGGATCGCATCCGCCGCGAGGGCTGGTGGGACAAAGACGGACGTTGCATCGACGCGAATCCCTGCGTCAAGCACTTCGCGGACCGAGTTGAAGACAGGACAACCGCCAAGGTGGGTGGACCCGCCTTTGCCGGGGGAGACACCAGCAACCACATTTGTGCCCATGTCGAGCGAGATTTGCGTGTGCACGGTGGACGCTTTGCCGGTGAAGCCTTGGACGATGACATTCGAGTGTGGACCAGCGGCGAGTTGGGGGATCGTGTCCGCGTAGCTACTGCGCGTGACTGTGGATGCAAAGCCGCGCCGCAAGGTCGATGTGGGCGTGGGCAGAGCGATTGCTCGTATCGAGGCTCTTGTGAAGAGCATCGTATGTGACTTTGCCTCGAGTTCCAAGTGGATATGTATATCGATATGCGCAAAGATGAGGCAGATTGCTCTCTGCGACGTTGTCGATAACGACCGATGGACCGAGATTGGAGTTCTCAGTAATTAGTGTAATTGAGTTGCCAAGTGCGGTTTCATTAAAGTAATAAGAAGCGGAAGGGGGCCTTCATGAGGCGGTTTGTTTACCCGGCCCATTGCTTTCTCCCATCGAGTTGCTGGTGCGGGGAAAGCAAGCAGCAACTCCTTTCATCGTCGGCGACCATTTTTCGGTCAACTTGCGGATTTGCAGCGCAGCGCACCGCCATTCGTAAATGCGCACCGGCGGAAGGAGTTATCCCCGCACATGCGCAGGAAACTCCGCTCTGTACCCTTAACCCCCCCACTGGCCGTCCGTCATGAGCCTGCTCCATTTTTCTCCAAGTCCTTCCTGGAGATCGTCGGCGCTAATTCATCTATACCCACACAACGTACTTGTTTTGGTCTTTCAAGGTGTCGACAAGGACGTTTCCGCACTAGTGTTTGGACTTGCACTTTACACGTCGCGGATTGGGTGGGTGTCTCGACTGCAGTATAGCTCTTCCTCATCGCAAGCTTTGCAGAATTCCCTCGAATCTTAACACCACCACAGACCAGCAACGAGCTTCCATCATCCTGGATAGGCAAGATAGCGCAAGATGCTATCTCGAGCCTCAACATGTGCTACCACCGTGATGGCACCATGGAATGCCATCTCCAACACTTTCCGCCTACCTCTAGCTGCTCGCTTGCCTTCAGCAGTACGACACTTTCACCTGGAATCGAAGGACATCCCTGCCTTCCTCTCCAAAGCAGGCGCCGATCTTCCACCTTCCATCAAGGTCGAGACCACCTCGCCTTCAACCGTTGTCGGTAAAGGTGAGGCTAAAGGTGTCGCGGTGCTCATCTCTGCCGACCGCGACCCTCAACCCTCTTGGCCCTCGGGCAATGGTGGTGGGAAGGGCAAGTTTTTTGGCCCAAGCATCCTCTCTGCCCCCGTAGCAGCACTTGCTTCCCTCGACAAGACCTATTTCGGCAAAGGCGGGCTTGGGCTGCTCAAGTTGCGCCAGCAGAACCCCAGTGCGATCGCGCACGCTGCGGTGCGATCCAATACTTCCACCCTTCCCGCCAACCAACTCTCTTCTCTCGTGCATGGGCTTGGCGCTGCAGCCCAAAAGGTCATTGGAGAGACGTGGGAGGTGTTTGACCAGTGCGAAGGGCTATGGTTCACCTTTACCCTGCTCCCCACTCCCGATGGCAAGGTCAGCGTTGTTTCGCCCTACATGGAGTTCGATGACTTTGCGGTGCGTCGCCAACCGTTGCTTTCGCCTTACTTCGCCTCCCGCCCGCGCAACCCCAACACCGCACGTGCGGAAGACGGCGGGTTGTTCTACGTGAAGCTCTCCGACGTCGACGCTCCCACTCCGCAGGAAGCGAACGGAGCTCGGCTGCCAGAGGGAAACGTGGGCTGCTTTGGGTATGGAGCCGGCAACGCGATGGCGACGATGGACGGGCTGAACGTGGCGGGAGGTAGGCCTGCAAACTTTTTGGATGGTGGCGGCGGGGCGAATAGAGTGAATGCAAAGCTGGCGGTAGAGACACTGAACAGGGATCCAGCGGTAAAGGCGATCTTCGTGAACACTTTTGGGGGGATCACGAGAACTGAGTAAGTATTCTCACCTCTCCAAAAAGGCTGAACAGAGACAGCAAGCCGAGGAGTCAGGACTGACAAACTCATGCTTTCTTCCGGCTGGAATTGCAACAGCATCGTATCGCAAGGCATCATCGACGCGGTGAAGGACGACAAGATCACCAAACCCATCGTGGTGCGGATGAAAGGAACCGGTTCAGAAGACGCGGCTAAGGTCGTAAGTACCACTCACCCACATCTCTGTCTGGTTGTAATGCAAGTGTCCCAAGGATGCTAACCTTTGTTTTTCTTATGCGTGCTATGTGGAAACAGCTGCAAGCGTCGGGACTGGAGTTTGCATTCCACGATGACTTTAACGCCGCAGCCGCACACGCTGTGAAGGCTGCTAACCAGGGCCACCTCTGAACAGCACATACCTGCACCCATCTTTCCCCACCTATCTGTATGTTGAAGCTTCGCGCATGCAAGCGATAGATCCATCAATGCTCGTTGGAAACCGGAATGACACGCGAGAGGGAGATATGTATACAAAGCTCGCGGTGGAGTCTGAGCAAATCGCTGGCTTTCGGTGTCTAGTCGAGAGACGGTCCAAGAGCGATCAGGTTGAAGTTGATTTCATTCGGGTTGAGTGCCATCTATCCAGTGTCATCGTGTCAAAAGCAGATATTCAGGGTCAGTTTGTGTTGTACGCTGTGAGCGGAGATCGTCTCGCTGTGCTGCTTTATACTTACGTAGTTCTCCTTAACAAACTCCACCGCCACAGGCAGCAGATCCTCCTGCTTCTCCACCTTCTTCCCCCTCACCAGCGGCCCTTTCCTCCCACCCGACCCATCCAGCTCCACCAACTCTCCCTCCTCGCTCCTCACAAAGCATACAAAGTGCAAAATCACATTATCCAGATCCTCCGGGGCCTGACTCTGCCCTTGACTCGCTGTGGCCTCGTGCACCGTCTGCAGCTCCTTCGAGTTGACCAAGATCTCTGCTCGTTCGTCCACATCATCGGTTGCTCTGGCCTTCTTGAACAGTGTATCGAGGGGAGAGTCGGGTTTGATGGCGGAAGAGGCGGAAGAGTTGGCGAGCGCGTGAAGCAACCCGATGGTGCCGCATGCATTCCCGATGGTTTGCTTGAACCACAGGATGCCAGAAGAGGGCGAGGAGATAGTGGCAGATGCGTTCTCGGTCTGGCGGAGCTTCTCCACGGATTCGGTGATGGGAAAGAGGAGGAGGACCGCAGCAACAGGCTGGGGAACCATGGCGAGGAGGTCAGGATCGGTCCCGTAGATGTCGTGGAAGGCGAATTTGGAGGTGTCCATGCCCATGGAGGAGCACCAACTGGTGAAGAGCTCCGGGTTGGACTCGAGCGGGACCCATTTTTTGGAGGCCATCGTGACTGTTTCTTGAGCTGGTGATCGGCAAGTGAAGAATGTATTGCAAAGAGGATTGTTGGGAAGAAGGAAGAGGGAGGAGGGAAAGGTGGTCGGTGCGAACATAACTGAGCCATGCAGGGTGGAGGCGGGCAAATTTATTGGCAAAATGTTAGGGCGGACGTGAAGGTGAATTCGGGTCTCGGAGCGACCCTTGTTGGACCCCGCTGTACGCATGGCATGCTTTCCACAAACCTCTTTGTCATCATCACTGCTCACGTCGAAACATATCTCGGCGAAACCCTTCACCCTATCGTAGGGTAGTGTCTTTGAGAGTTGGCGTGGATCTCTCAATCGGCCGTCATGTCTTCAACCGGCGCGCGTCGCCCACGCCAGATCACCCCGACCTCCCCATCCCCATCCCCCGAGCCTCAACTCGGCACCACCAACGGCTCCTCCTCCTCAACCGCCCATCGCCACCCCACTTCTTCTGCAAACACGCAACCTGCGCCCTCCGACCCCACATCTACTGTTGAGCCCGTACACCCAACCGAAGCCGTCCGCTTGAGTCTCGAGACCCGCGTCCGCTCCGTCGTCGACCTCCTCTACCAACTCGCCGTCTGCTCCGCCGACGTCCAAGACGGCTCGCAGCACCTCGTCGCCAAAAAAGTCAACGAGTGCATCAAAGCCCTTGCAGCGCTCGACGCCACCAAGGACGAACTGCACAGAGCGCATCTCATGGTGCCGCAGGACGTGCTCGAGATGCTGGATATGGGGAAGAATCCGGATATCCACACGAGAAATTTTGTCAACAGGCTGGCGAGCGAGAATCAGTATAGTTACGGGCAGCATAGGGCGGTAGAGAGCTACAAGGGGGCACTGGATGAGGCGTTGGAAAAAGCGTTCCCGGAGCTGAAGCAGGGGGAAGATGGGGAGGTAGGGACCGAGGCCTAGCTAGGAACTTGGTTGGCAGCAACTGGGAAGGACAGGTCGATGAGGCAAATATACCCCAGCCAGCGAAGGCACGTCTCAGCTTCAAAGGTCCTAATTTTCTCAACCTTTCTCTTGTGCCGCATAGTTGTCCTTGCTACGAGGCATCAGCTCAATTGTATTTGTACCTAAACCCCTCATTGCTGTTACTTCCACACATGAGCTTATGTGAAGAGGATACATGGACGACGACTGCTCCTTATGAATCTGGAACACGAGCGACGGGCACATCTTTGATGTGATAGACGAGTGATCAAGGCTCAAAAGCCCACTTGCCCTCAATCTTTCCCCCATATAGCTTCTCCGCGTTTGCCAGCATCTCTTTCCTTCCCTTCAGCTCCAGCCCTTTCGGTCCCAACTCTTCCAGCCTAAATCCGCCATACCCTTCAATCGGCTCGCCCGTCTGCTTGCCCCCTTTGTCCTGCAGCTTCTCAGGCCTGGGTAGCGTTACCGGCATCCACTTTTGCGCGCCTCTCCTATCCTCCCTCTTCAACAGCCCCAATGCGATCTTCACCTCTTCTGCCCACCACCCAGCAGACCCTTTGGCGAAGGGCCGCGAGTAGACAGGTTCGTTTTCGTACCACGACAACTCCATTCGCCATGCTGCCGGCTTGAACTCTCCCTCGCCATGCTTTGCGGAGAGGGTGGAGGCAGCGTGCAGGTGGCCGCCAACGGGACAGATTTTGCCATCTTCAGCACGAGCACCGGATGCGGGGCAGATGGAAGGGAATGCACTGCCTTCGAGAAGGTGCTCAACGGAGAACACGTTGCCCTTTTCATCCGCAGCGATGGGGATGTTGGTCAGTGGCTTGCTCCTAGGCAGCATCAGCGTTCTGATCACCATTGCACGCAGTCCAAACAGCGCATCCTTGAAGCGCACGACCCAACCCGGTGCAGGAGGATAGCCCATTGATACGCGCAGCCTATCATCCATCAGCGAGGCCACCAGATTCTTTGCAAACCCGTGCAGAGAGCTGGGAAGAGCGTAAAGGAGGAGATTGGTCGTGTGGTCAGCCACCTCCTTGTTGCAATTCTGGAAGACCATGTAGTTCTTCTCGTAGTTTTCGCTCCACTCGAGAAAATCATCGAGGTTGTCGTGGGATGTCGGTGATCTCCATGCAGCGGCCAATATGATAAAAGAGCGCGAAGAGTGCTTCTTTCTCAAGCGCGCTGGTTTGGCGCCACTCGTATTGGTCGATCCATTTCGTTGGCTCCTTGACGAACGTGCTGAGGGTGTAGAGTAGGTCGTCGTTGGAGATCTTGCCCTTCCACCTCGCGTGCAGGAAGTTGACTCTCGCCAGTGCGATCGACGATCTAGGGTCGTCCAGATCTTCGCCGAACAGCTCCCAGTTTTTCTCCTCTCTGCGCTCCTGGTTCGCCTCAGCCTCGCCGCCTTCTGGAAGGTCCAACCTGGGCACGGGGAAGGTCATGAATGCCTGAATCAGCGCGCTCGTATCGACATATCTCCTCCCTGCATTTTCCGCCTTACCGAGCTGGCCTGTGTGCAGCAGAAGGGAGGAGATCGTCGGAATGCCGTACGTGCGGAAGAGCGCAAACTCGATCGACTTGGTAAAGATAAATGGGAAGTCCATAGCGGCGGAGAGCCGAGCGATGCGTTGCGCATCACGCACGCCATGGTACGAATCGATCATGCGCGGCTTACCCGCATTTGCGCCGGTGCTGGGAAGCGAGTAGCGCGTGCCATACCGTTTGTGGATGTGACGGTAGCGGGAATAACGTTGGAGCTGCACACGTGCGAGGTGGATGGCGAGCAGGCCGACGACCCAAACCGGCCAACTGTGCATGGTTGTGAATGAGTGAGTGAGCGAGTGATGTTGTGATGGGGGGAGATGATTGGGGGAGGTAGGTGAGAGGTCGATGGAGTGAAGGAGGGTAATTGTAGGAAAGCGTGCAGGGGTTGGAACGGCACCATGCAGCAGGTTGGAGGACCCTATCAAGTGACAGCCATGTGGCGCTAAGCGTGCGGGGAAGCTTCTTGAGTGCTCTCATCTGCATCACAGAACACACATATAGTACATGCTTTTGCCCCGCTTCTCGGTACCTCGCTCCCATGTTCACGCTTCCGGCTCGAGGCGCCACACATTGCATGAATTGCTCCGACCGAATTCCTTTGCGTCGACCAGAATGCCAACGGATGGAAGTCATCCAAGCGTCACTAAACTGCCCTAACAATGTCCACCTATCTCGACCTCTGACTTCGTGTATCTTTGCCTGCTTCCTTAGGAGCAGCTCGTGAACAAAGCTCATGCCGAGGCACACGACAACGGACGAGATCCGTGGGGAGCAAAAGTTGTTGGGATCAAGCCTTTCGAAGTGCGGTGCACTGACCAAGCGAGAACCATTCACCCGAAAGATGACCCAAACTTCACCCGAAGCCGCAATACAACTCGGTTTCGTCTGAGAAAGGTTCGGCACAGCACGCTTGGGACAACGCTGCCGAACACTGTGTTGATAAGGACAAAGGATGACAAGAAAGCTTTGACACTTTGCAATAGAATCATTGTTTACTCTGCTCTCATGCGGGGTGTGGGTTCGAAGACTGGAGTGTGTTGATTTCCCCGCATTTGTAATGCGTACTTCATGCTCGATCATGGTCGGCGAGCTTGTGCTTATTTTCCCCAACGATTGGAGTGCGGTTCAAGCGACGCTGATATGGTTGAGTCAAGCACATGAGCAGTAGCAGTAGCAGTAGCAGAGGGGTGCTACAGTAGAACTTGCTTTGCCGTGTTTGCAACAAGGTATGCGCATCGTGTCCTTCTACCGCCATCGAATGCCCATCGTTCAGGTTTGGTCTGGCTCACTTCTCACCACTTGAAGGTTGGGAGACAGCACTGGCATGCGAAGGCGACACAGTGCGGAACAGATGTGTGCAAACTGGGCCAAGACGTGAACAAGCCCAGATGTAAGCACAAATCAAATACGACTCGAGATATGGCGAGCGACAAAATGGACCCTGAATCCAGGACACAAAATTGGCGTTCATAACACAACCATGCTCACAAACAGTGATGAAACGTCCCGACCTGTTCACGACGTTTCACGCTCTCCGTGTTCATACCACTTTTCACGTCGGCTATGAATTGGGGTGAGAGAAAGTACAATTCCATCCGATAAAAGTGGTGTTACAAGAGCCCAAGAAGGGACGGGAAAAAGGGAGCGACAATTAAAATAAACAAACAGCCTGTCTACCGGACAAGAGTGTCAAACGCGGACGACGACGTCTCAGGAGAAGCCAGAAAAGGTATGCGACCAAGCCCCGCCGCTCGCACTGCCGGCACCGATGCTGTTGGGCGTACCTGCGTTGGAGGCGGCATAGTCGAGCGGCGAGTGGTGATGCGAGTGGTGGCCGCTGTGGTGCGACGCCGCATAGTGGTGCAGGTGGTGGTGCTGGTGATCGTGCGACGCGTGTAGTGCGCTGTGATGCGCCTGCGTTGGCGTGCCAGCGTGGTGATGCGAATGATGCGAGTGGTGAGGATGAGAGGAAATGTCTGGTTGGGACGAGTGCTCATCAGCCGAGGTATCGTGAATCCAGTGTGCCATGCTACTGCTGGTGTTGTTGCCAACATCAACATGGCCGCTTACGCCAGCGGTGTGCGGGATGTTAAACGAGTCGGTTGCAGAGGAAGAGACGTCTGTATCGCCATAGGTTCCCGAGACGGCGTGCAGGAGATGGTGGTCGTCGCGCGATGCTGCGTCGTCGTGCTGCTGGTGTGCTTCAGCATGTTGTTGCCTCCTGCTCGCGCTGGATCGGCCAACGCCCTTGCCTTCGCCCGTCTTTTCGCGCTTAGCAGCACCTCCACCAGGAAGCCTGCTGCTCGGCACACTCTCGTGCCGTGGGACAATATCGATGAGGAAATCAAAGAGATCGGATCGACCAATCGCACCGGCAATGTCGGACCTCTGAATGGTCCTCCTCTTGTGCTCTTCGGCAATCAGAAACGCTCGGCACGTCAAGTCGGAGATGAAGATCTCGCACGCCCTTGCAAAGAGGATGGGTGCTTCAGCCGAAATCATCTTGACTTGGTCGTCCGATTTCATCACCTTCTTGATTCGTGCCAAAGGGAGCTGGCCTTGTGTGGGCAGCCCAGACTTGAAGTCGACAACGTTGCCATCCGCATCTCCACCATGCTCCACAAGATCCATCTGGTATCGCCAGAATGAAGCTTGAAAGTCGTCCAGATCCTGTGCTGCATGAACGAGAGGCCCGGATGCTGGCAAGGCACTGGCAGCGCGGCTACCACCCGCAGCGCTACTGCCACCCATCTCGTTGGACATGGGCGAATGATGGTTGGAGTTAATCTCGTTGGATGCTATTGATGAAGCTCTTGATCGCTTCTTGGACATGTTGATGGTGTGGATGCGAGGTTGGGGGAGTGCTTCACTGGTCAGCTGGCACCACTCGGTGTGGACGAGTCGGGTCGCTTTGCGGCGTGGCCAGACTCGCAAATGGAGTTTTCCAAAGGTACAGCGTGATGGTTCGTAGCCCCAGTACTTAGATCGTGGAAGCCGGGAAGAACAAAGCGACGGTGGTAAATATGCGATAAGAATGAGGGTGATGGTGATGATGATGGCCAAGACCCTAGGGCTTGATGCCGAGCGTAACCTAACGGAGTTCGCTGCAAACTTTTGGCGTGTGGAATTTTTTGAGGTGGGTGTTCCGAGTTCCGAGGGTTTACAAGCGGCGATTCTGGCTATCTGATAGCGAACCTGCCGAGCTGCATTTTCAGCTTTGAAAACTACTGATGATTGTTAGACCGTGAAAATCTTTCTTTTGTTGTCAAAGAAATAGCCGCACTGTGAGTTGGCATGAAGCATGATGCTGTCGTGGCCATGTGGTCACAAAGCTTCTACCATTACTGAAAAGGTGCCTCAAACGGGTTAGCTCAGGAGGCTGTTGCCGAAAGTTGCCGGTCCCCTCGGATCGCTTCGAGCAGGTTCGAAGAACTTGTGACTTGGACAACGCGGGTGGCGATCTACGTGGGGTTTGCACGAAGCCTAGACTTGATCAGCTGTAATCTGCACGTTAAAACAAGCAGGCTCCGGCCAAATCTGCCTGGCGGGTACTTGCCTCGGCGGTCGCCGCTTGAAGAGAAACAGGGGGCGGGAAAAGCAGCACCGGAAACCGCTCCCTATCCTTGACAACAGTGAGGGCGTTGCATTGTGCCACGTTCCAGACCGACTTTAAAGAGCAGTTTTAATGGGAACAGCATGAGGCCGGAATGATAAAGCCGAAGTTGGACGGACCCTTATACCCGTGGCTTCCATTGCCAACATCTATAGAAGTTCGAGGAGGCAGACTGGGCAACACGTCGAAGAACTGTCGTTTCTCCGTGGGCACTGTGCACTGCTGCCCAGTGTGGGAGGTTCACGCGAAATTTACCAACCAGGAAACAGAGCTCACAGTTGGATGCGGGAAAATAAACGGCGAGACTGACGTCGTTGTGCTTGTGCTCGAGAGTGGATGGATTGGAAAAGAGTACTCGTTTGGTGTCTTTCCGTAGAAGTGCCTTGTCGCCATCGTCGCAAGATCACTTACGAGATGGTCGGAAACGCCGTTCATAACAAGGTTTCTGATATTGACGGGGTCTGCTCTTTGCCGTTGTGTTCTGACAAAGTTGATGAAGTCGGGAGCTTGGATCATCTGGGCGGATGAAAGGCAACCAACTAAGCTTAGACGGAGGCGCAACACAAGGGCTTGAGCGTACTTTGAAGTGGGCTTCGCTTGTGAGCAAGGAGGACAGGCCAACGCTTTCGAGGGTCCAAGTGAGGTCCTAAACCTCACGCCTAGGACCCTGAAGCTTGGCTCATTCGCCTCGCGGGACTCGCATCCGAGGGGCACAGTTCGATGATGCGACGCTTGGCGTGATCTGAACAGAGCGTGAATCACATCACATTTGCTGTGACTGTGACTCAGCGAGCAGCGACTGGGTGGCTGTCTGCCCTTTTCGCATTCACAACTCCAATTTTAGTTATGCTGCGGTGAATTTATCCCGACCCCCCGGTTTCTAACTATACTTGATTTGCGCTTCTCTCCATTACCAAACGCAGCAAATCGTAGATCGTGGGTTGGGCTTGGCAATACATCAAGGCAATCCCCCACCTGTCTCGAAAAAATGTCGCCAGATGTTGCCGAAGATGGTGGCTGCTCTTTGCTACTGTATCAGTTGTCCTCGTCAGCGCTCTCCTCTCTGCAGCACGGATGCACCCTACACCGTCTAAGTTCAGAAGTCAACAGTTAGCGTGCCATACCTTGACTGCGGCACCAAGCTACGGATCTATTCCTCCGGGCTGAGGAGGCGTCTGCCATTGTTTCCAATCACCCTATCGCCGGTACCTCCTGGATCTGTGATTGCGCTTGACGCGAGCCGAGTTTCGATCGTGACTGTACCCGAACGACAAAACAGAACGAAAAAGATGTCTGAGCTCCGTGGCCTTTGGCCAGCCCATGCACCTCCACACCGACAATGTCTGTTGGTTGGCCTGTCCAAAAAGGGATCGTGGATGGATGCCTTTGGTTTTGCTGCCTTGTCCTGCCTCAAGTACTCACACGCTCGTCTCGCCGCGCTTTCGGTATGTGATTCCGTCTTGCTGGTCCTCGCCTCCCTCGCGCTGCTGTCCTGCAGCTCAGCTGCCCGTTTCTTGGCTTGCCCTCTCCTGTCTTGCCTCGCCATGCCTCGCCATGCCCTGCCTTGTCCTTCCCTTGCCAGACGCTCGTCGATGGTCGTCGCAATCTACATTTGCATATCAACCGCTTGCCTCTCCTCGTTACTGCATCGCCCCCAAGCTCCCCGTCTTTTCAACGTATCTCCTCTCATCACTCTTGCCTTCCTTATCCTTCACCATCTGCCCTTGCAATCCGGTATCACCTCCACGTCCAGTCTCGACTGTGTGGGCTGCTACCGTCAACGCCTGTACCTCTCTATCTCAGCCCCACAGCTTTACACTCAAAGTGTTTCGTCACTGCACCCTATCTGCTCTCTGCAGATACCATCCTCATTCGATAACCGCCGCGGCCAGTACACACGCAAGCATAGCATAGACCCAGCGCCGTAATGTTGAAGCGGGCCGTAGCCACGCTCACCAAGGACTCGTCCACCGAAAATGGACACAGTAAGGCGTCAAGCTCGCCTAGCAGCGTCAATGGCCAGCCAACATCGCCCCAAGCGACCCCTTCTGCCAAGTCCACCATAGACTCGAACCAGAGCGGCGAAGACAAGGACAAGAAATTCCGCCTCTCGCACATCTTCTCTGGTCACACTATCCCCGGTTCTCGTAAATCCACCTCGCGTGCGACCAGTCTCGATGAGCCTCGTCCCAGCGCGGTCAAGAAAGCACAGCGCATCGAAGAAAAGGAGCGCAAGGCCATCGAGCAGGAAAAAGTCAAGGAAAAGATCGCCATGGCCCGTCGTCAATCCGACTTGCGTGCTGCTCAGGTCGAAACACCTGACCAGCGTGCCCGATACGGTGATGAATATCCCGCCGAATGGAACAAGGAGCATGACAAGTGGGCCAGCATTTCTACCATCTGCGCCGATACCCAGATTGGTGACACGGTGACCCTGCGAGCCCGAATTCACACGATCCGCGATGTCAGCTCCCACTTGGTCTTTATCGTGCTGCGACAGCAAATTTCCACCATTCAAACAGTGCTGGCCGAGGAGAACGACGTCATCACCGGACACATGGTCAGATGGGCCAAGCGACTACCCCTCGAGTCTATTGTGCTTGTTCGCGGCAAGCTGCAAAGGCCTCGCGAGCCCATCACCGGCGCCACCACCGAGCAGGCAGAGATCAAAGTTCAGCAGCTCTACCTCGTCGCTGCTCCCAAAGAGACGCTTCCTTTCAACGTCTACGACGCCGACCTCGTTCTCAAAAAGAGCGATGATAACGAGAGTGCCAGCGGCAGTGGAAGCACCAGCGGTCACAACACCGACTCGGACGGCGAAGGCCTTCCTCGTGACGAGAACCGCTCGATCGAAAGGCACGAAGCTCCCGTCATCACCCAGCGTGTTCGCCTCACCAACCGCATCATCGATCTGCGAACCCCTACCTCTCAAGCCATCTTTCGCATCAATGCCGCCATCTGCAATAGCTTTCGTTCGCATCTTGACAAGAACGGCTTTATCGAGATTCATACACCAAAGTTGCAGGGTGGTGCTTCCGAGTCAGGCTCGAGCGTCTTCATGCTTGACTACTTTGGCAGACCTGCCTTCCTAGCCCAGAGTCCGCAGCTGTACAAGCAGATGTGCATCGCCGCCGACTTTAAGCGCGTCTACGAGATCGGACCCGTCTTCCGTGCCGAAAACTCCAACACTGCTCGCCATCTAACCGAATACACGGGTCTCGATATCGAGATGGAAATCGTCCACTACTACGATGCCATCAAGGTCATCGACGGGATGCTCAAGAGCATCTTTACTGCGCTGCGTGACAACTTCAAGGCGGAGCGAGAGCTTATCAAGCGTCACTTTCCTCATGAGGACCTTGTATACCCAGAAGACACGCTCATCCTTCCCTTCGCACAGGGCGTTCGCATCCTGCGTGAATCAGGCTACGTTGAAGACGATGGCAGCGTGCCCAAGGAGGACGAAGATCTCAACACGCGCGCCGAGATCAGGCTCGGTGAGCTGATCAAGGAAAAGTACAAGACCGACTACTACATTCTTGACAAGTTCCCAACTTCGGTGCGACCCTTCTATGCCATGGAGGACAAGGAGAATCCCAAGGTGACCAACTCGTTTGACATCTTCATCCGCGGTCAGGAGATCTGCACCGGTGGACAGCGTATTCACGACATTGACGAGCTCGAGAAGAAGATGCAGCGCCTCTCAATATCGGCCAAGGGGATGCACGAGTACCTGGAAGGCTTCCGACTCGGTGCACCACCCCACGCTGGTTGCGGTATCGGACTCGAGCGTTTGGTCTTCCTCTACCTCAACTTGGGCGATGTGCGTCTGGGCACGCTCTTCCACCGTGATCCGCGCAGCTTGCCGCTCCTGAAGAATAACGAGGATGAGCTGCGTCATCCTGAGGCCAGCACCAACCCTCCGCCCTGGAAGCATCCACGTGTGGCACTCAAGGCCGACGGCGAAAGCGAGTTGCGCGACCTGCAACCCCTCGAAAAGCTCATTGCCAACTACGGTGATGCCTCCAACACGGCTTGGCTGGATGACCGATACAAGGTGTGGCGACACGAGGACACGGGCGCTGCTGTCGGCTATTCGCCGTTCAAGGGGTATGCCATGATCGTTGGCGACCCGCTGTGCGACAAGACGCAGATGACGCAGGTGGTTTCGGCGTTCCTTCAATTCATCAAGAAGGAAGCCAAACTCAAGCCCATTTGGATGATGGTTTGCGAAGAGGTCGAGGAGATTCTAGGTGGCCGGCTCAATTGGTGCTCGCTCTCGTGTTTGGCCGAAGAGCGTGTCGAAGAACCCGCCAAGAATCCGGCACGCAACGATCCTGAAATCCAGAAGAAGGTGCGCCATGCCCGCAAGGAGGGTGTCAAGATCCAGGACTATGCGCTCAACGAAGAAGTCCCCGAGGACGTTATCCGCGAGACTGACGAGCGCATCAAGGACTGGCACAAGAACCGCAAAGGCGAGCAGGTCCACCTGACCGACGTCCACCCCTGGCGCGACATGGCGCACCGAGCCTACTACATTGCGCGCGACTCGACGGGTAAGGTGTGCGCCATGGTGGTGCTGCACCAGCTCTCGGCGCAAAATGGATGGCAAATCAAATGGGCGCTTGACTTCCCTGGTGCTCCGAACGGCACCATCGAGCATGTCATCCTGCACGCGCTCGAGAATAACGCAGGCAGCAGGATGACCTTTGGTGTCTCGGCCACTTCGACGCTGATTGCCAAGCACGGGCTGAGCAAGATGACGATCAAGTGGTTGACCAGGGTTTACAACTCACTCGCCGAACATAACAGGCTCACGAACAAGGGCGAGTTCAGGCATAAACTCGGAGCAATCGAAGACAGGGTGTTTATTTGCTATCCCCGCCACGGGCTGTCTCCAGCAGGCATCCAGGCGATTATCGGGTTTTTCAAGCAGTAAGAGCGATCGATCATATATGCCGCAACCTGAACTGACACGTAGATATGTATATAGCCTCACTCGTGCTATGCGACGCGATTATGGCTCAGCTTAAGCCTAATGATACCATTTTGCTTGCGTCCCTTTCCACTTTATCGTGTGAAATGATTGTGTGGGTCGGTAGATATGCATAGACGTTGCAACGTTCTTACGGTTCTGTCATCAGGAACAAGGTGGGTGTGTTCCTGGCATGATGCCAAGCTCTCAATTGACAGGTGGTGGGGCACCCACACAGGAGAATGTCATCGGGATGAAGTTACGGAAAGATGTCAAAGTGAGCAGTGGCGGGTTCGGATCACAGATCTCCACACAAAATCGGCGTTCGGGAATCTGCGCACGTTCTCTCTCCCACAGCAACTTTTGAACGTCGTTGGCAAGAAGCGTTAGTTTGGAACGTGCACGTTTTCGGCTCCAGCTGCATGACTCGACACCATTCAAGTTGCTCAGCTTCGACGAGTGGTATGGTAAGATGGTGCTTGGCGCACTGACAAGGATGGTGCGGTGAATGACGGGATTCACGTTGCATGAAATGACAGTGCGGAAGGATTTCGCTTGCTTCAACGTGTCGTCTCGGCCGAGTAAAAATACTCACACGTGTACACAAAGCGCTCAGTTTTCCACTGCGGTGCCATCCTTCTCACCATCATCTTCTTGACTCACTGCCACTGTAGGCAGTGTGTTTTTTTTTGTTGCACGCTCTCTTTTTTTTTTTTTTTTTTTTTTTTTCTTCGTCAGGCGGCCTCCCCTGGCACCCGCCTCTCCTCAAGTTTCGCCTCCTCTCGAGTTTCGCTCCTCAAGCTCGTCTCTCCTCAAGCTTCGGCCCCTGCGCGGCCCCCCTTCCTTTTCTTGGCCACCACCCTCTCTGCGACGGTCGTTCCTCCCCCCCCCTCTGCGACCGCTGCCCATCTCGCTCCCTTGATCCGAGCGGGCGACAGGCCCTCCGACACTGAGGGTAACGTGGCGCACTGGCTTGGCGAGCAGTGCTATACGCCACCAGCACGCCGGTGCTGGAGTTGTGCCCAGCGTCCCAGCATTGCCGCACCTGAGGGTTGATCGCCGAAGGCTGCATCCATCTCCTGCGGCTCACCACGATTGGTTCGGTAACGAAACTGAGCCCAGCAGGCCCTGCACTAGGGTAACTCGCCCCTGGCTTGACGCCCCAGGAACACCCTCGTGTGGTGGCCACCGTGCAATACGGTGCGCTTGTGCGACTTGCTCATGTCTTACCATCGCCTTCGCCCACGGCGCCAAGCATTGGGAACCCCAGCGGGCGGCACCAGGACTTCTCATACCTGGTGTCTCGACATCGCCGTCACCTTTCACGGCGAACACCTTGCGTTGGGGGCCCTAACCACGCTCAACAAGGTTGTCAACGGGGCTCGACGTGCTCAAACACGCCGACTCATCCACTGGCTGGTCCCCAGTGGCGACAGGCACCGTCAACTCTACGGTGTAACACCATCCTCGCGTAGCTCGGCGAGCGCAAGCATTGGTCCGACGAGCGGGCAGTGACGTCGTCCCACTGCTGTCGCCTGTGCATCTCGCGTAGTGGCCTGGCGAGCCCTCACGAGCTCTCCACCGGTTTCTCTGGTCGTTCGCGACCCCTCTGCTCTGCGACCCTGTGTTGATTCGCCTGGCACGCAATCACACTCGCTCTCCAGGGCTTTCCCTCATGGCGGCGACAAGGACCTGCATTCGCTGCAAGTCGTCCTTCCCGCCTTCTCACTTTGTCGGCGCCCGTGGTGGGCCTGTCAAGCGCTGTGCTTCGTGCCGCAATACAACGCCTGTGGCACCGCCTTCTCCGGCACCCCACGCCTCGCCCAGCCCGCATCCCCCTCCTCGCCGGCGTTCGCTCTCACCGCCGGTCACCCCCTCCTCCCCACTCTCAGGTCACGCCGATCGTGGTCCTGGTGCCTTTGCCTCTGCTGCATCGGTCTCAGCCCTCGAGGAGCGTTTTGGCCGTCTTGAGCAACGCCTGGACAGTCAACTAGGCGAGCTTCTCAACGCCGTTCGAGCGGTTCAGGCCCCTTCGTTGGCGCCGGTCACCCAGCCAGCCCTACCCCTCTCCTCGCCGGCTCCTCCAGGCTCTCACCAACCTCAAGCCTTTCCAGCAGTTGCGTCGGCACTCCCCGCTGCTGGTCCACAATCCGTCACAGCAGGTGAGTCGCCCCCGCTCTCCATTTCACGCTGCTTTGCCTGGGTCCCGCCCGACGTCGTCAGCCTGGTCGAGCGCGACCAGCTCAAGCCGGAGCAGCTAGTCAAGCTCCGCAACCCGGAGTCTAGGGTCTCCAAGGAGCCAGCTCGTCCTTCTGGCTTCACTCTGGAGGCCGGCCAACTCACTCTGGTGGAAGACACGGTGGATTCTCGTACGTCTGCCTTCGTCAAGGCCATTCCTAACATTGCTGCCCTTGCGCAGGTCTGGTTGGTCTACATTGCCATCCGCGTGCGCCATACAGGCAGCTTTGACCTCAACGACTCACTCCTTGCTCACCTCGAGCATCTCATTGAGTGCGACCACCTCTACACCTGGCGTGCCATCGCAGACTATCATCTCGCAGTCTGCCGTAAGAGATTTGGCACCTCAGCTGTTCAGGAGTGGGCGTCGTACGACCCCCATATCAGCAGTCGGGTTCTCTACCCGTTCCTGAAGCCGACCCCACCCCCTTCGTCGTCCTCCACCCGTGGCAGCTCCAGCGCCAGCTCCTGCCCACAACACGCCACATGGCCTAGTCGCCCTACCTGCGCGGCGCCCATCACCACCTCCGAGCCCTGTAACCGGTTCAATGCCGGTATCACTTGCTCCGGGTGTACGCGCCCTCACACTTGCATCAACTGTAAGGGCGCTCACCCTCTTGGCCAGTGCACCGCTTTCGCTGGCAAGCCCATTGCCAACCTGCCTGCCAAGAAGACATCTTGATGGTGAGTACACGCTCTCACTCAGGCGATTTGTTGCCGCGGCAGGCACCGCCGTCAAGCGTGCCCTTCAGGTCTGGGCCCCCTCCAACATCCCCTTCGTGGCCCTCACCGCCCTCAATGGTGTCCAGCTGGCCTGCACAGCCTTCAACCGTGCCTTTTAGTTGGTCTGCGACACCCTCAACGTCTGCTCCTGTGCCTGCACCGCTGTCAAGCGTGCCTGCCTCCCCTTGGCCCACGGTGCCACCGGTGTCGCCCCCTAGGTCCGGAACATCTCCAACGTCCACCTCTAGGCCTGCACCGCATCCAAGTGTGTCTCCGACGGCTCTGGCCTCCCTCACCCCTGGTATTGTGGACATTTCGCCTGACCTTGCTGTCCACACCCTGCTTCCTTTGCTGGTGGGCCCCTCACCACCCCCACGGCCCAACACGTCCTGCGACCAGCCCATCTTCGATGCCGCAGATGTCCCTGCCACCATTGGGACGCTCAAGCTCCAGCACTGGTCTCCATTCCTGGACCTCTACCCAGACCAGACTTTTGCTGCCCAGCTGCGCGGTGCTCTCCGTCATGGGGTCAAGCTTGGCTACGATGGACCTCTACACTCCACCGCACGCCTTGACGTGGCCAACTTGCCCATGACCTCGGATGACGTCCAGCATTTGCGTCGTGAGATTGACACTCGCCTGCAGGAAGGCTGCCTCCGGCTAGTCACCGACCCCTGCGGCATCCAGCTCGTCTGCTCTCCTGTCGGTGTGGTCCCCAAGCCCCACAGCGACAAGCTGCGAACAATCTATCACCTCTCTCACCCTCGCAAGCCTGGCTCTCGCCTGCCATCCATCAATGATGGCATCAGCACCTCCTTTGTCACCATCCACTACGAGAACCTGGACGCCATCATGGATTTTGTTCGCTCACATCCTGGCGCCTCTCTGTGGAAAGCAGACCTGGAGGATGCTTTCAGGCACGTCATCGTGGCTGAGTCTGACACCAGACTCATGGGCATCCACGTCGATGGTCAGTACTACCAGGAATGTGCGCTGGCGTTTGGCAGCCGCTCGTCGCCATTCCTCTTCAACCTCTTTGCCGAGTTCCTGCACTGGCTCACTTCCTATGCCCTGCAGGCTGTGTCACCGTCGTCGACATCGCATTCCGATGTGTCACACTACCTAGATGACTTCTTTGGCGCATCAGATGCCTCTGTCGCCGCCGCCACACCGGTCCAAGTGCTCAGCCTCGCCGCGGCAGCACTTGGTTTCAGGATCAGCCACAAGAAGACAGTCTGGGACACCACCAAGCTCGAGATCCTGGGCATTGAGCTCGACTCGATGGCCCAGACTGCTTCCATCACTCCACACCGCCGCCAGCGCATCCTGCAGCTGTGCTCACGCCTTGTCGACAGGGGTCGCGCCTCCCTGCTGGAACTTCAGCAGGTTGCAGGCCACCTTCAATTCGTCACACGCATTGCCCCTCATGGTCGAGCTTTTCTTCGCCGACTTTATGATGGTGTGCGTGCGCATTACAAGGCTCCCTTTGGTCGCCGGCTCAGCAAGGCCACCCGCGCTGAGCTGCTGTGGTGGATCGACACCCTCCGCTCTTGGGATGGCATCTCCCTCCTCCAACCCTCTCCGCTCCTCGTGGAGCATATCTGGACCGACGCCTCCAAGCGCTGTATTGGTGGTCACCTGGGCAGCTTGGAGCAACCCTCTGCTGTTTTCTCCCATGAGCTCTCTCGCCGCCACCGCCGCAAGGACATCCGCTTCTTAGAGGCCCTCGCTGTCCTCGAGGCTCTACGCCGTTTCTCACCTCTCTGGAGTGGCCATCGCTGTGTCGTTGTCCATGTGGACAACGAGAACGTCGAATATGGCCTGCGGAAAGGCTCTATCCGGGACCCTCAGACCCAGGTCCTGTTCCGCGAGATTTTCTCGCTGTGCCTGCAGCGGCACATCGATCTGGTCCCTGTCCGTGTCAGCTCTGAGGCTAACGTGCTTGCTGATGCCCTTTCTCGCCGCCGTTTCGCCTTCATACAGCAACATTACCCCCTCGCCTTTGCTCTGTTGCAGTTCCGCCACCCGCGCCCTTCCTCCAGGCTGCCAGCCTCTCCTTCCAAGCTGCCCTCCTCCTCTGGAACGGCCTTGCCCCTGGCACCCGCGCTTGCACAGCGACCGTTTGCGATGACTATGTCTCCTTTGCCACCACCACCCTCCGCCTTGCCAGCCCCTTCCCTGCCTCGACCACCTCCCTCATCGAGTGGGTGGCTCACCACCACACGGCCGGGAAGTCTTACAACACTCTCAAGCGTGACCTCGCTGTGCTCAAGTCTTGGCACATCGACCTTGGCCTCTCCACTGCTGCCTTCACCTCTGAGCGCTTGGAGCGTGCTGTCCGTGGTTTCAAACGGCTCGTTGGCGATCCCCTCCCCACTGCCAAGCTGCCCATCACCCTCCCGCTCTTGCGGCAGCTCATCTGGGTCCTCCCCACCGTCTGCCCCTCGGCTCATGACCGCCGCATGTACCGAGCAGCATTCTGCCTCGCCTTTGCCTGTTTCCTCCATGCTGGTGAGCTCACTTGGGAAGCACAAAGCCCCAGCGCCAATGTGCTCACCGTCGCCTCGGTCTCTTTTGCCAGCAATGGCTCCTTCGCCACCATCACCCTCCCAGCCAGCAAGACTGACCCGTTTCGGCAGGGTGTCTCCCTCACAGCACCAGCTGTCTTGCTCAGCACTTGCGCCGTTGCTGCCCTCCGTGTCATCTGCCAAGGCAGGGTGCCTCATGAGCCCCTCTTCGTGCTGGAGAACCACCAACCCTTTGGCTGGGGCCCCTTCGTCGCCATGCTCCGCCGCTGCCTTGCGGCCTGTGGCATCTCCCCGGCAGCGTACTCTGGCCACTCTTTCCGCCGAGGTGCTGCCACCTGGGCCGCCTCCAACGGTGTTGATGATGACACCATCCGGGGCCTTGGTCGCTGGCGCAGCGACTGTTTCCGCCGCTATGTTGACCGATCAGCTGCAGATCGTGCCGCCACCACTAAGGCGGCTTTGTACTCCAACTCCTCGGCCCCTCTGCGCCTCGACACCGTCGCCTGGCGTGACCTGTGACTCCTTTCCCTTGCCTTTCTCTGTGGGCTCGCCTGTCGTTGCCCAGCCTCAGCTCATGACCATCACACCATGCGGTATGCCACTCGCACACCATGTGGCCGCAGCTGGGAGCTCGCAAGCGACTCCCCAGAGTTAGGCAATCAATTTATTTCTTACATTCCTAGTCACATCCATTCTAATAGCATCACAGTGTTGAGTATTGAGGATGCAGCCGAACTTCACGTTGATGACAGTGCGGAAGGATTTCGCTTGCTTCAACGTGTCGTCTCGGCCGAGTAAAAATACTCACACGTGTACACAAAGCGCTCAGTTTTCCACTGCGGTGCCATCCTTCTCACCATCATCTTCTTGACTCACTGCCACTGTAGGCAGTGTGTTTTTTTTTGTTGCCCCTGCCCTCCCGTCCCTTGATTTATGCCACGTCCTTTTATGTTGTTAGGTCTCATGCACCCTCTGCCTCCGCTTTCAGGCGACGCTCGACCATCTGTGCCTCTTACGGCCGCAGCTGGGAGCTCGCAAGCGACTCCCCAGAGTTAGGCAATCAATTTATTTCTTACATTCCTAGTCACATCCATTCTAATAGCATCACAGTGTTGAGTATTGAGGATGCAGCCGAACTTCACGTTGAAAGAGGTGGGAGAAGGAAACAGCAGCCGACAGACGGGTCTTGGCAACAGGGCTCCGCATGGACGCGCCCAGAACCAACGACGCAACCTTGGGGTGGAGCAATCGCCGCCGGTCGTAAGGTTCCTCGTTCCTTTCTTCCTATACCTTCGCTTGCTTCGGTAAGAAAGCTTGCCTGCTCCTATCAATCCTCTTCGCTCGCCGCGTCGGTCCTCGTCCGGTTGCAGCAACACTCACGTCTGTACGTTCGCTGATCGGAGGAGGTTATATACATAGATTGACGCTCTGATCTAGACTTTCATTGTGAGTTCCTCAATTTTTCCGACATCTATCACGTTCCTTCGGCACTGACCAACTTTGGGTGTTGCACAATATGGTCTCTTTGTCTGCCTTCCTGGCGCTCCTCGCTGTCGCCGTTTCCGGCACACAGGCTGCCCCTGCTTGTGTCATCCCTTTTTGGAACCCTTTCGCCATGCAGGCCAAGTCGTACAACTTCTCCGTGCGTAACCCACCCCTCCTTCCTTCTCAGCCGCAAGCACCACCTCTCGTGCATCATACTAACCGTTTCTTACCCTGTCTTTTGTGTTTGCAGACCTCCACTGGGTTCTTCAAATACGACACGGTCGAGGGCACCTCTCTCCCTGCCATTGCGCCCAATTTTGGTCTTCGCGAAAACACCACCTGGTGCGACCTCACGCACACCCTCTTCCAACTCAACCGGGATGGTGCCCTCCATGACGGCTCCTCCTATAAGCTCTTCTTCGCCGGCCGACACGGCCAAGGCTTCCACAACGTCGCCGAAACCAAGTACGGCACGGCGGCGTGGGACTCATACTGGTCCAAGCTGACTACGGACGGCAACCTCACGTGGGGGCCGGACGCGAGGTTGACGCCGCTCGGCGTCGAGCAGGCCCAAGCTGTGCATGATGGATGGGTCGCGATGCTGAAGCAGCAAGACTCGGCGCCGTTGCCGACAAGATTGTACTCGAGCCCGCTCAGCAGGGCGCTGTCGACGCTTGAAATCTCGTACGACCAGATCCTTGTCAACAACCCGAACAACACTGGCGAGACTGCTCCATCGCAATCTGGAAGGATGGACGGCCCGTTGAAGGACATTCTCTCGCACATTGGTGGCCAGCGACACATGAAACCAGAGGTCAAGGAGCTGTTCAGGGAAGAGTATGGCGAGCACACGTGCGACCAGCGCAGGACCAAGTCCCAAATTCAAGCCGACTACCCCAACGTCCACTTCGAGGCTGGATTTGCAGAGGAAGACCCGCTGTGGACGACGACAAGGGAGCAGGAGATGCATCTGGATGCAAGGATTCAGCAGGCGTTGAGCGAGGTATGGAACGAGGCGCAACAGGATCAGGTGATTTCGTTGACTTCGCACTCTGGAGTGATGCAGAGCATCTTTAGGGTGACGGGTCACTATCCGATCCAACCAGCGACGGGTGCGCTCATTCCGCTCATTATCAAGGCTACGCCACAGAAGTAGAAGCCGCCGGCCTCGTACTGCATTCTTTTCTTTCGTTTAGATTTTGATCATTCTGTAGATGGTTGGAGACGGAATGGTGGGCTGGGTATCCACATTTATTGCTTACGAGCTTGGTTCTTGGTCTGAGTTGCAATATGTTGATTGATCGCGATTGCGATTGCTATTGATTATGAGTACAGTTGCGTTGACATGGCGCGCAAATTACTTCCAGACCTTTGCGCCCTGCATCTGCTTTCCGAGATTCCACTTGTCCGCCCTCTCGGTGTCGATCAAAACAGCCACCTTTCCCTTGTTCTCACCGGTAAACAGCCTCAAGAAAGCATCCTCGGCGCCATAGACGCCAAAGGTGACATCCTCCCTGTTCTTGATCTTGCCCTCGGCGAGCATCTTGGGCACCTCCTGCATGAACTGGCCGATCCACTTGGGGATGAACGAGCTGACAATGAAACCCTGGTACTTGATCTCCTTGGTCACAATGTTGAACAGGTTCTTGGGGTATACAACGTCTTCGGGCTTCTCGGCGTTGTAACCGGAGATGTAGCCACAGGCGACGATGATGCCGTAGCGTGCGGCGTTGGAGATGTAGGCCTCGAGTTGGTCACCGCCGACGTTGTCGAAGTAGTAGTGGATGCCGGTGTCGGCGGCGAAGGCCTTGAGTTTGGCAGGGAGGTCTTCGGTCTTGTAGTTGATAGTCTCATCTGCGCCGAGGCTGCGGACAAAGTCGCACTTTTCGTCCGAGCCGGCAGAAGCAATGACCTTGACACCGGCTTGGTGGCAAAGCTGCACGACGAGCTGGCCGACGGCACCGGCAGCGCCGGAAACAAACATCTTGTTACCCGGCTTGAGATCGCCAATGATCTCCTTAAGCGACATGTAGGCAGTCATACCGGCCATGCCGGCTGCGCCGAGGTAAGTGGTGATAGAGAGGCCGTTCGAGAGCTGGGCGGCGTCAAACTTGCGGAAGCCAGCCACCGCCTCGGCTGGGTGCACAGTGTACTCTTCAATGCCGATCGACCAGGCGTAGATGATGTCGCCAACAGAGTAGTCCTTGTGCTCGGAGCGGACGATTTCGCCGATGCCGATGGCGGTGACGGGCTTTCCGATTTCGTAGGGTGGGGAGAAGTAGCCAATGTTGCCCTTCATGCGGTTGCGCATGGTGGGGTCGAGCGAGACGGCGATGTTGCGGGTGATGACGCCGCCGTTGAGGGGGACATTGTCAATGTCGAGTTCGGCGGTGCCGCGAGTGGTGGTCTCGCCTGGCTTGGGAAGGCCGGTAGGCTGGACTTTGTTGAAGAGCACTTGGTGGTTCGTGACCATTTTGAGTGATGTAGACGCAAAGTGATGGGGATGTCGTTGGGGGGAAGGCAAGGATTCGAGGCGGAGAGGAGTGTTGTTATATATATTCGTTGCGGACGAGAAGCAGACACTGGTGTTCGTGCACGGGAACAAGTATGACGGTTATCAAACCAAGGGCACGCAGGAGGAAGCAGCAGCTAAAGTCCGAATGCAAGTGGGTGTGGTACATTCGATGCATGGTTTGCGTACAAGCAAGTTCATGCATCGCCACGAGGAAACGACACCAAAATCCATCGAACACGGATGGTTGGCTCCGTTACCAAGCCCGCAGGTGGAGGAGAGAAGAAGCAGAACTCTGTCCGAACGAGTTAGTTTGATGACACACACTCTGACACCCAACAGTCAGCCGACTCCCGCGAATTTATCAGTGCAAGAATGTCAAGTCGCATGATGAAAATTGAAACAAAGCACAATAATGCATTGCAACGGGTTCGGCTTCTTTTGTTCAAATCGACTCTTCTTCTCGTGCGAAAATGGTGCGGACTAAAGGCTATGCCAAACCACTTAGCGTTCCGGAGATGCAAGTCCGCGGCGCACACACAATCGCACACACATGCTCGACATGCGATCGGATTCTTTGCATTGTCGCCTCCAAGCTATCAATTCTAACATGCCCATGTTCACATTACATTCGCTCTGCCGAATCGGGACAGTGCATGGTCTTCAGCCCTAGGCATAAGAAGGGCCTTCTCCGGTGGCACTAATCGGAGGAGAATGATGATGCTGACGCAAACAACGCCGCCGTCAGTGAAGCCAAGACAAGGGCATTGCACCTTTTCTTTGGTCTGCTCACGGCGACTTTCGAGAAATTCTGACAATGTGCGTTCAACTGCTCAACAAGAGCATTAAGTTATGGTTGCTTCGTTGGGCAGTCTTGAATCACGAATGCAGAGTTCCGACATGTCAAAATTAGAGCTGCCTCTCGCCTCCACTCGCTTGGGCACGGACACCCGTCTCTTTCCTCTTCCTCTCCCCCTACCTACACTTTGCTGCTTCTCTTCTCTCTCCTCGTCGCCATCGCCTGCTTCAGTTATCCAACCCACAAGACTGTTTACAACATCGCGTTGCATCCTACCCCTTAGATCTCTCCGGTCGCTGCGTGCGTCGGCGTTGCCTGCATTCTGCACAATGTCCGCCCCACCCCCACCATCTTCTCGAAATACCGCCTCATCCTCGTCGTCTACTTCGGCCTCTGGCCCAAATGAAGATAGCAGATGGAAAAAGTGGGGCAAAACTGCATTCCATAAATCCATCGTTGTCTCCGACTGGGCGTCCGGCTATGCGAATTCGGCATCTGCCAAACTTGGCGGTGAGCGCTTCTGGCCCAAAAGCAACGACTTTCCAGAGGAGGTTGCAAAATGCGAACGCATCCTGCGCGCCTTCACCGTCGAAGGTGTAGAGACGAAGCCGAACGATTCCAAGCCTTCTACTCCCACCCGCGAATCCGCACCCAGTGAAGATGGAGAGGAGGATCAAGCCGAGACCGGAAAGAAGAAAGAGAATTTTGTCACCAAGAAACGCAAAGTGCTGCGCAAGATCCCACCAGCCGTTATCAAGCGCGCAAAAGGCATCGTCATTTACACTGTTATGCGAAGCGGCATTGCACCCTTTGGCGGCGCAGGCGGCGCTGGTCTCATGCTGGCAAGGCTACCGGACGGCTCGTGGAGCGCACCTTCTTCCATCAGTCCCAACAACCTCACCGTCGGCCTTCTGTTAGGATTCGACATCTTTGACGTCATCCTCATCGTCAACACCGAACGTGCAATGCAGAGCTTCATGTCGCACAAAGTGACGCTCGGCGCCGAAACCGCCGTCGCCGCTGGTCCTTTTGGTACGGGATTCAGTGGAGAGATGGGCGTCGATCGCACTCCTGTATTCTCCTACGTGCGCTCGCGCGGGCTGTATGGCGGTGTAGAGGCCATGGCGCAGGCCTTCTTGCACCGGTTTGACGAGAATGAACGCGTGTATTACTGGCCTGGCATCACAGCAAGGGATATCTTTGAAGGAAAGGTAAGAAAACCACCCATCGTCGACCCGCTCTACCGCGCGCTGAGGGACGCAGAGACGGGTGTCGCACAGGGAGATTCGCTGGAGAGGACCGTGTATGAGCAGATCCACGCGCCGCCAAATGTAGCCGTGCGGCAGCTGCAGCAGGAAGATTCCGCCGAACTCCTACAAGACGGAGAACGGTTGAAATTGCCACCCACGCCCGAGGAGTTGGTGGCCATGGAACAAGCAGGCATCCCAGACGAATTTGATCTGGAACTCGAGAGGAAAGCCAACGAGGAGGCCGAGCTACGAGCAGCAGAGGAGAAGAAGCAGATCATGGCGCTTCCCCCTCCACCCAAACACAAGAACGTACAAAGGTACTGGGAGAATAGAGGAACCAAACTGGGTGGGAAGAGGAGGGTCGCCCCGCCTGCACCTTCGCCTTTGCACAACGAAGCAGGGGCTGTCGGAGACCGAGAGGCAGGGGGAGGGATGGAGTTGATCGACCTCAACGATACCGAGGTAGCAAAGCCGGCACTGCCGCCTCGTCGCGGCCCCGATGCCGGGGTGGAGAGCCTCGCGGACGAGCTTGATCGCGCCAGCCTCGGCGGAGACGAGGTCGAAGATGCAAAGAATGTCGACGTCGACCTGCCCGCATACGAAGCTGGTGAAGCACCAATTCCGCTCGACACTGAGGAAAAATCCAGCTCGCATTCTTCAGCTGGTGCTGTCGCTCTGCCACCAGGTGCGCTCGATCGCTCGGTTTCGACCGCTTCCGTTCCGCTCGTCGTCGCTGAACCGGTCAACGAAGCATCAGCAGCGTCGCTGCCCACGCCTACAACGCCCAAATCTGCTGTCCCTACCGAGCTTGCGGAGCAGAGCGAGTCGCTTTCCCGTTCCACCTCGCTCACCCGACCTTCCCGCCCGCCGCGTCGCGCACCTCGCAACGAAGCCACGCCTCCTACACCCACCACTCCAACAACATCGACTGCAACAACTGAGCCAAGGCTGCGACTGTTCTTCGACTGGGACGAAACCATCACGTCTTCCGACACACTTTCCCTCATCGCCCCTCCCGAAGGCACCCAACTGTACGGCCCGCCCTTCTCCCACTACACCCAGGCCTACCTCTCCGATCTCTCCTCATTCGAGTCTTCGTTCGGAGACAGGGATACGTGGGAGAAGCAGTTGGAGTTCCTATCCCGCATTGACGAGGTCGAAGTCGCAAGCGTTGCGCGGGTGGAAGAAGGGGGGTTGTTCAAGGGGATGGCTAAGGCCGAGCTGCTCAAGCGAGCGGAGGGGGAGGTGGAGTTTCGGCACGGCTGGGATGTGTTTTACTCCTGGCTCAGCGAACAGGTGCGAGAGGGGAAGGTGGGGGCAGAAGTGATCAGCGTGGGTTGGAGTGGCGAGTTTATCCGCCACGCCATCGCTACTCGTGCCGGTCAGAGTGGAACGGCCGAAATTGCCAAGGTGTATGCGAACGAGGTCGAAATGTCCCCCGACGACACCGGCACTGGCAAACTGACCAAGTCTTCCCCGCTCTCTCTCCTCAACCTCGGGGATCAAGTTCGCGGTGGGATCAGAACAGGCATCCACAAACTGCACATCATGCAAGCCCTCACCAGCACCAGCGGAGAGAACAACGTGACGGTGTACGTGGGAGACTCGACCACAGATCTGCCCTGCTTGGTAAACGCGAATTACGGGTTGGTGATGAAGAAGAAGGACGAGTTTGAAGAGTCGAGTATCAATAAGACGCTGCAGAGGGTGCACCCGCCGGTGAAGAAGCTCTACGAGGCTCACGAAGAGTTCGTGAAGCAGCATGAAGAAAGAGGAGGGAAGGAAGGGGAAGGAGGCGTGCTGATCAGGATAGACGACTGGGAGCAGGCGCTGGAGGTGGTAAAGAAGATTCAAGAGCTACACGCCTCATCGTAGACACTGTAGAATACGACAATTACACGCAAACTCAACCACAGACACGCTCAAGGGTAACGTGAACCATGCAACTGTCTCTGAAAGAAGATGTCGAGCTCGACTAACGATCCGCTAATGATGAAGTCCGAGCTTGGAGAGCAACGCCTTTCCCTTGCCCATCTTATCCTGCTGATGACCCTCTCCCTGCGGCTGTGATATTTGCGAATGAGCCGGTGACGTGGGCCGACTTGGCAAAGCTGGCTTCGTTGGTACATCCAGCCTGCTCTGACTGTTGCTGGCTCCCCCAACAGACGTCGTGCTGTGACTGGCCACTGGATGTGGATCATCCACCTTCTTTGGCTCCAACTCTGCAATCCGCTCCTTGGACAAGATGATCTTGAGCTTGTTTGGCGGCCTGTACGGTGCGCCAGACGATGGTCGAGGACCAGGGCTGGAGGGCTGAGCGCCAGAGGCAGCGTTGGGCGAAGGTGGATCGAGCTTGATGATGCGTCGTCTTGGTGTAGCTTCCCCAGGCGGCGAGTCAGGCGCAGGCTTCTGGCTTGGCTCCTCGTCGAGCGTCTGAACGTACTGATATAACTCGTCCTCGATCCCAGTCGCATCGGCAGGTCGGCCACAGACGGTTCCTTTGGCGTCGTCGGGCAAGCGGTAGTAAGCTGCTTTGATAGCTGCAGCAATCTGAACGAGCTTTGGTGTCGTCTCGGCAGAATCCGAGAGCAGGACGATCAGGTACATGGATTGACCCTGACCATCACACCTCAACAGCTGAATGGCATGCTGTATGTATTCGTCGACAGAGCCCCACTTGGAGATGAGCATCTCGTTTGGCTCGAGATCGGCAATGCGATTAACGTCGACGACGTCCAACGACTCGTTCGGAATGCATGGCAGTCTTGGCGCAGCCCCGCCCTGTGAGAGCGCAGGTGAAGTTGGGTGACCATGTCTCGTGAGCTGACGCAGCTCTACCTCTTGCCATGCAGAATTGTAGCCTTGAGTACTCAAGTCAGCCGGAATGCCGCTGGAACAGATGTACAAGTTGCGTTCGCCGCGTGAAGCGATCTTTTCATCATACTCTTGATCCAACAATGCACTAAGCGTCATCACGAGTGCAACTTCGAGCCCCTTCTTGTCCTGTATGTCCAGCCGATTGATGTTGTAGTCCATGAGCTGCAACGTGCCTGGCTTGCCCTTGGCTGCAGGCGGGCGATACTGCGCTGCGAGCACGTTAGGGTCCGGTTTGCGGATGACTTCGCAGACATACGCAGACTGTGTGGATGAGCCTCTCGATGGCCCACCTTCTCGCTTCCATGAGAATTCTTCTGCATGTTGACGGGCTGCGTCGCCAAATTGGAAGAGCCACGCTTGTTGGAAGGTCTTGGTGCGCTTTTCGAGTTCGACTTCTGTGTCTGGATTGTACAGCTGGATCTCCTTCTTTTTGGTGTTTGTGTAGGGTTGCGAGATGGAAGCCAACAGGCAGTCGTTGATGAGCCCATCGAGTAGTATAGTGCTGTACTGCGTGTGGTTGGTAGCCCGCACTCGGGTATAGATTGGAGTCTGCTTGGAAAAGTCGTTGGACTCGAGTGCTAGGGCGCGCTGCGCTGCGACGTCAGGAATTGTGCCTGTGAAGGGGGTCGGCTTGGAGCTGATTCCCGATGAATTTTCGCCATGTGAGTCTTTAGGTGGTACAGGAGGCGCTACGCTATTGCTTGGTGCTGCAGAGGTCGAGTAGATATCAACGATCCATGGCTCGTTCCTTCTTCGCACGAAATGCAGGGTGAAGAGCGCCGCATCGAGCGGCATTGTTGACTGCTCGAACGGCAACCCCAGCCAGCGGTGTTGGTAGCAGAGAGCAGCAACAGCAACAGATGCAAGAGTCCAGGAAGGTGGCAGTTTTGGTTGTCGTCGAGAAGATGGAAGGAGAGCTCGACTGAGCCGTGCACCTACGTCAAGGGAACAAAAGCCACACTCTTGATTCAGGGTCCAACTCAAAATTGCTGTGCATCTCACATGCACAGCCCACCGCCGTCTTGCCGCTTTTTGGGCCGCTCTCACCGCCTTTCAAAGTTTAACATCGTCAATTTTTCGGTTCGCCTTTCCTCCACTCGTGCCAAGAAGAAACGCTCTCCTCCGACTTTTTCACCGTTTCTTCCAATGGTTCCAATCTAAACCCTTCTCATCATCTATCACAAGCGCAAGTCATCGCAACGCATCCAGGATGCGCGCATCAGCAACAAGAATACGACGAAGGTCCGATCCGACGCAGATGCGCACGGGTGCTGGTGTGAGGCTCGTCATGACCAGCGCGGGGAGTCCGATATCGCAACCAGGTGCACCACGAAAAGGACAGGGGTTGAATCAGCCCAAGGCGATATTCTGGGGGTAAGTGCAACTCTCCCAATGGCACGCGATGTCAGCGCTATGCAAAAAGATAGCGATACTGACATCTGCTTGATCTCGACCATGCACTTCCACAGCTGGGCCGTACTGGTGGTGGTTGCTGGCTTCGGCTACTTTACTGTCAAGTCGAACAACACGGCCAAGAAGCGTGAATTCATGATCAAGCAAGGGCAAGAGCTGCAACAGCAAAAGAATGCTGCTTCCGCTGAAGATGGACAAGCAGCGGCACCTTCAACACCAGTTCGTAAGTGAGAAAGTGACTTGCATATGTAGCTGGGCTCACAAGAGCACCAAAACCTGACGGTAATTCTTCAATACATTGGTCTTGAGCACTGCAGTCATGTCGTCGAGCAACCAGGAGAAGTACGCACAGTCGCCATTGCAGAGCCTTGCGGCTGCTTTCAACCGCCAAACAACACAGCGCTCACGCAATAGCGGAGGGTCGGGATCTAGCAGCCCGGACTCAGAATAGGAGTAGGATCGGCCTCACTGTCAGTTCCATCAAGAGATGTTGCGCATGCGCCGAACCATGCTTCGCATTGCTTCAATATACACCATTGTTACCGTTACTTTGGGCGAAAGACTCGGCTCTGACGAGATAGAGTAGACAGAAGAAGGGCTGTCAGTGTCATTGTCGAATTGAAGGGGAGAGCAAGGCCCGATGAGTTACCCGATGGCTTTTTCGATGCTCGCGATCTGGCAGACTTGACAGGTTTGAGCCGGCAATATCCTCAAGGAGCCCTAACCGGCTTCAACATGGCCGAGGTCCGCGCGCCGAGGTCCGCGCGCCAGCTCTTGACTCTACCTTCCCCACACTTCACTCTCAACCTCGCCTTCCATCCCTATCCTCCTCTGACCCTTTTTGATACCTCCAACTTTGAGCGCCGTACCACCTATGTCTTTCCCCCAACCCTATCGCGGCTACGCGGACGCCAAGTACCACAAGCTCACCCTCGCTGCCGAGGGTGTGCTCGTCCTTTCCTTCAACCGTCCGCCCGTCAATGCATGGATCGACCCCAAATGGCAGGAACTCACGCTCATCCTCCGCAAGGTGCGCGATGACCCCGACGTTGCTGTCATCGTCGTCTCCGGTGAGGGCCGCTGCTTCACCGCGGGTCTCGACCTGAACGAGCAATCCCTCGCTGCCATAATCGCAGAACAGCCCGATGCAGCACGCAAAGCCTTGACCATGCGCTCCCACCTTCGTGACTTCCAAGACGCCATCTCGTGGTTTGAACATGTGGAGAAGCCTGTGATCGCCGCAGCGCACGGTGTGGCATTCGGCCTGGCGATCGATATCATGTCCGCGTGCGATATTAGGTACGCGACCAAGGACACAAGGTTTAGTATCAAGGAGGTGGATGCGGGGCTGGCGGCCGATATTGGGACGCTGCAGAGGTTTCCGAAAATTGTGGGGAACGACTCACTGGCGAGAGAGCTGTGCTATACCGCGAGGGAGTTTAATGCAGCTGAGGCGAGGGAGATTGGGTTCTTGAGCAAGGTGGCGGATGGCGGTAGGGATGAGGTCGTTGGTGAGTACGCCTTCATTTTCCTCACCTCTCATGGATACAGACATAGAGAGCGCTGACGAGAACCCTGCTTTGACCTACTCGCAGCCGCTGCGGTTAAGACCGCTACCGAGATTGCGTCCAAAGCACCAGTTGCTGTTCGTGGCACCAAGATCTACCTCCTTCACAGCCGCGACCACGGGTAAGTCCCTCGTCCCTCTTGTACCAACGTCATCCCTTTGGCGCTGTTGCTGAACCACCCTGTCCTCATGCTGCCTAATCTGCGATTCTACAGCGTGGAAGAAGGCCTCAAATACGTTCAGGCGCTCAACTCGGCGCTCCTCCAATCCGACGACATGCCAGTTGCCATGCTTTCCGTCATGCAGAAAAAGACGCCCAAGTTTGCCAAGCTCTGAGACCAACCAATCACTCTGCTCATACCTACAACAGTGTCAAACGTAACTTTCCCTCTTGTCAGATTCTGTTGCAACTTTGCCATGTGCATTAGGAGAGAGACGTGGGAGGAGTGTGGGACATCGGTGCGTGTTTTTTTGGTGCTCCACATTAAGTGTTGAGCGCGAACCTTAAAAAGTGTGATGAAATTGCGCGTGAGTTGCATTTCTTCTTCCTTCTCACCTATTGAGCTAAACCCTTTCCTTTCCTTCCCCCACCACACATCCACCTCTACATACATCTGTCAGCTCCTGGCAGCTTCCGCCCTCCGCCAACCATGGCCGATTCATCCTACAAAGGCGTCTCTGCGTCGCAAGACTCCCGCTTCACCAACAAGGAATCTACCCTCCTCCGCAAGCTCAAGTTTCCCCCTCACTTCGACACCAAGGTTGACATGACCAAAGTTGAGCTCTCGGTCATCAAATCTTGGATCGCCAAACGCATCACCGAGCTGTTGGGATTCGAGGATGATGTAGTGCTGGAGTATGCGGCGGGGATGCTGGAGGAGGAGCGGTGGCCTGATCCGAAGAAGGTGCAGATTCAGCTGACGGGGTTTCTGGAGGGGAAGACGGGCGAGTTTATGGCCGAGTTGTGGGAGTTGCTGGTGTCGGCACAGGAGAGTCCGGGAGGTGTGCCGAAGAGGTTTGTGGAGGAGAAGAAGGAGGAGTTGAGGAGGAAGCGGGAGGAGGGGGAGAGGGTGGTGAGGGAGGCTAGGGAGAGAGCGCAGCGTGCAGCCGCAGAGGGGGAGACAAGGGAGGGGAAGAGAAAGTCGAGATGGGATGCTGGTGCGCCGCGGGCCGCTTCAGAGACGAACGCGGAGCGAGAAGATATGAGGCCGCCAAGATATGGAGAGGGAAGAGAACGGGACCAACGCCGCCCACCACCACGCAATGACTACCGTCGACAAGAAGAGCACAGCCGAAACGACTGGGACCGGCGTCGTGGAGATGACTCTTACAACCACAATAGCAGCTTCCGCGAACGTAGCGGCAACACCACCGACCGGAGCCGTGACTCTGGATGGGGCTCCCGCGCTCCTCCTCGCCAAGCAGACACTTGGCGCCCCTCCTCCTCCTCCCGCCGACGCTCACCATCACCCCCACCACACCATCGTCGACGCTCTCCTTCTCCCCCTCCTCGAAACCGCCGTCGATCGCGCTCTCGCTCCCGCTCCCGCTCAGTCACCCCCGACTACCGCGCTTCTCTTCGTGACAAAATCCGCAACCAACCCGCAGCGTCCAGAGAACAGAACAACGCAGCAGAAGAGGAAGAAGAAGACGCGTACGAGCGAGATGCCAAGCTCATACCATTCAGAGACATGGAATTCGACGACACCGAATCGGAAGACAGCCGGGAAGCTGAGCGGAGACGGCAGAGAGAATCCCGCAGCGACCTGAGCAGCGACGATGACGAGTACCGACCGCCAAGCTCAGAAGATGTGGGGAGCAACGGGGAGGCTCGGAGGGAGAGGGAGAGGGAGCTGAGAAGCAAGCTATTGCGTGCGAAATCGTCTCGGGCTTCAGCCGGGAGCTGATCGCAACCCAGCGGTATGCAAAGTCTTCTGAATGATGATGTGGTATGTTCAGTGGTGTGGGCTAGTTGCGTTGCATGGTATAAATGTAGTGATTGATCTGTGGTGCGTTCGGGTCTGACGATTCGACTGGGACCGGTGTCTTGGCCACTTGCTTCCACGGCCATGCATTCCCTCCCTCTTTTCCATCCCCCTCGCCCGGTCGGGGGACAAAGACATCCTCCCAGCGATCCTGGCTGTAACTGTGGCACAGCCACACCCCGCCTTTGGTCACAATTGCTCCCAAATGAATGCCTAGTACTTGCGTCGACGCTACGCCTTCCGCGTGCGCCCTGTTTGAACTGGCTAGCGCGTTCATTGCTGGGTGCCATGTGCCTGGACGCTGTGTGAGGATGTCGGAGAAGTGCGTATCGTTCCCTGTGGAGATTGAATCTGTGGTGCTTTTGTCGAGAACGACATCGAAGCTCTGATCACACCCCAACACCGCCTGCACCTGCTTCCAATCGAGCAGATCCAGCACGTGATACTCCATCAGCTCGCCTCTCTCCTCTTCGCTGCTCTCTCTGGACTCGTGTAGATACCTTCGTTCCGCATTGCGTTGAAAGTCGATGCTCTTGTGAGAAAAGTCAACATTGACCACCTGCTGCGCGCGCATCTTCCAGTCCTTTGGCGAGTGCTCGCGCCACCACCGCAGGATGTCGAGGGAGAGCGATGATGTACCGATGCCAATGTGGAGGATCCGAACGGGGGGTTGGCGGAGGAGGAGGGAGGGCGGGAGGCGGGTGAGAAGGGTGGTGGAGGAAGAGAGCCATTCGAAGCCGTGCGTTTCGCGCGGGTCGGATTCAAAGCGCGTGTCCCAGTATGTGGAAGAGTGGTAGGAGAGGCCGCCACCGCCGGAGGATCGTGCAGACGGAGGTGGTGGTGGGCGAGGGCCGGTCATTGTGTCCATGCGGGTCGAAAAGGACCCACAGGGGGGAGATGAGGGTGTTTGAGAAGAACGGGCGGGAAAGAACGGTTGAAAGATTTGGAATAGAAGATTGTGATTCAGGGTCCAGACAGATGCTGGCTGCACTTCTTTCTGAGCTCAGGATCTTCCGCGGGTCACTACCAACACTTCTTCACACCAACATAACCGTTCCAGCATCACACATCATGCAATAGCATCATGCATACTGATATCGTACAAAGTGAATCCTACAAATACAAATACAAACTTCCTCAATTTTGCTACACTAGCCACCTGCACTGTCTTTGTCCCCCTCCGCCCCTGCACTAGCGGTAAAGTTGGTCAAGAACGAGCTCAGATCCACGCCTCCACTCCCACCGGCCCCTGTACCATCCCCCCCGCCCCCGCCTGTGAGCGTGGAAAAATCAAAGTTGCTCAGATCTAACCCGCCCGTGCCCGACCCGAACATGTCGTTGTCTTCCCCAAACCCGCTGCTGCTGCTGTCCAGGTTGAAGCTGGTAAGGGATGAAACTCCCGGTGCACCTGCGGCGACGGCGTTGGAGGTGGATGGGGGGTTTGAGGTAGAAGAGGAGGAGAGGTCGATGCCCATCATCTTTTCCAGCTCCGAGAAGTTGGTTGCGGGTGCTAGGGCGGAAGGGTCGGCAGAAGAGGTAGTGGTGGAAGTGAGGGAGGGGATGCCGAGAGAGGAGAGGTCGGGGAGGTTGGTGAGGGAGGAGAGGTTGATGCCGAATGCAGAGAGATCTAGACCGGGGATGCCAGGAGCGGCGGAAGAGGCGGTGTCAGTGGATGGGGAGGGTTCTTGTGTTGCTGTTGTTTCTGTGACTGCAGCGTCTACTGGTTGTGCGGCAGCAGCAGCTGCTGTGGTGCCGATATCGGTGGCGAGAGGATTAGCGGGGTTGGCGAGTGCAGGCGAGTCTGTAAGATCGATCGGCTTCGATGTACTGTCCGCGGCTCCTGCCTTGGGTGCAAAGGCGAGGGGAACGTCGTCTTCGTCATCATCTCCATCGCTGTCTATCACGATCGCATCGCTAGCACCGTTGCCAGCGTCGTTATTCTTTGCTTCATCGGTACCTTCCTGTTTCACATCAGCCACACCATCCATTGCCCCTGGCAGAGGCGGCGTTGTCAGACCCGACAACGAGACATCTGCATTCTCTTCGTTGTTCTCGTTCCCGCCTGTCGCTTCCTCCTCTTCTTTCTTCCCGTCCTGTGTCACCCTTTTCGTCGCCATCTCCTCCTCCTCCACTCTTTTCCTCTCCGCTTCTTCTTCAGCCTTCTTCTTTGCCTCTTCGTCTGCCTCCTGCTGCCTCCTGATCGCCTCCGCTGCCGCTTCCGCCGCCTTCCTCGCCTCCTCTGCCTCCCTCTGTGTCGCTGCTTCCAATTCGATCTCTAGCGCTGCTTGTGCATGCAGCAAGTAATCTCTCAATCCATGCACCAGCGACAAATACCGTGTGCACTCTCCAGTGAGCTGTTCCAAGCTCGACGAAGTTTCATTGACGCTCGCCGCTGCAGAGGCTGATGAGGTGGGGACGGAGGATTGGAGGCGGGCGAGTTGCGTTCTGGCGCGCAGGGTGGAGGCGGTTTGGAGGACGATGGATTTGAGTGCATCTTGGATCTCGCGTGCTCGTTGCGCGGCGTTGGCGTTGCTGGGTTGAGATGACGGGTCGGGCTGAGCACCTGGTAGCTTCGGCGCCGACATGGTAAAAGTGAAGCTACGGTGTGCCCCGTAATCGGAATGTGCCAGGATGATGTAGGGGCAGAAGGTCACAGACTGTGGAGCAGCTAAGGTTGAGAAGCTGGATGCGAAGCTGATCCGATTTCCGCAAATCTGGTATGGCCTGTGGAGGCGCAGTTTGGCTCAGACCAACACCGAAGGACCTTGATCCGAAAAAGCAACAGAGACGCGTTTTGTTCTTCCAATCGTCTACGTTACCTCAATTGCTGCTCGTCACCACACCAGTACACCGTCTTCAACAACCATGTCAGGCTGGATCCTGTAAGTACATCTTTTCCCTCTTGCGTTCGCAGCGCAACATCTCAAAGCGCCAGGATGATGAGCTGAACTGAAAACTTCTCACTTCTCAACTTGATCGAACTCCAGCATACCCTCGGTCCTCGTACCGCTCATCATTGTTGGTGCGGTAGCTTCGCGGTTCTTCGGTGCTGGCAAGCGCGGCGGCTACACTGGCAAGTACGATCCTAAGACCGGACTTGGCCGTGGTGCTCCTGGCTTCCGTAAGTATCACAGCACTTTCGCCTGCTATTCTTTTCAAGCTGGTCGGGATATACTGACTCGAACTTCATCCTATGAGCACTAACGACTCAACAGAAACGGGCGTCAAGCGCATGGCAGTGACGCCAGAGATCGCCGCTAGGATGCGGGCAGGAGAGCAAGTATCGGCGGAAGAAATCGAAGCAGCGGTCGCCAAAGCACAATCGCAGAACCAAGCCAACTCGACCGCGATCCGCAATCCAAACGTGGACCAGGACTGGCTGCCGCAAGGAGGATCGGTGCGCAGTCCTGCCGGCAAGAAGAACAAGAAGCGCTGAAGGTCTCACTGCTGCTCTTAAGCACTCTGGATCGGCTCTTGTTGTACTTTAGCCTCATTCGAATGGACCAAATGCTTCAGTCTCGGATACTGGTGATTGTGGTATGAGTCGGTGCATGCTGTGTTGTGGTCATGACTCTGAAAGTCGGGGCTTGTCCAGGTCCTCAGCCCCAAAGCTCATCGGCAGGAGGTACTCGAGCGTGACCACCTCTACGTTGGGCTCGTTGAGCTCCTTGCCTCCCTCATCCTTGAGCGTCCCTTGAGTCGTCTGTGGTGCAGACGCCTTGTTCCAGTTGCACCCGACCATAAGAATGCGTGTCTGCAGACTGCAGTGCTCTCGAATGACCTGACGACAGATACCACATGGACTGCAACTACCTTGCAAATCACTCGCTACCGCTACGGCGATGATGTCGCCACGCTCAATCTTGCGGCCTGTGTTCTGTTCGTGCACATCGAGTTGATCGGATCGGATGAGTGCTTTGGCAAGGGCGGTGCGCTCGGCGCAGACAGTACCGCCGTAGGAGGCATTCTCGTAATTGGCGCCGAGGATGATCTCACCCCATTTGGTCAGGAGGGCAGCGCCCACACGAAATTTACTGAGATGTGAGAATGATAAAGCCAATAGAGTAAGCGAGTTGAAGTCGGTACGCAATGCCAAGGTGCATTTACACTCACCTATACGGCGAGTATGACAGCTTCCTCGCTTCTTGCGCAGCATGAAGCAGATCATGCTTCTTGTTGGCTAGAAGCTGCAAGTCTTTCGGGTCCATGGCGGTGATGTGAGAGCCTTTGTATGGGAGTGGTAATGAGAACAGCTCTGCCTTTTCGGAAGGTCTGGATCGCTAAAAATGTCCCTGGAGGCGAGGATTGTGATCGTAGACCGTGAGGCTCGTAATCACTGTGCAATTAGAGCCTGATGGATCGGAGAGGGTCCGTTCGTGGTCACAAGACATCCATCGTATTTGACCCTTGCGCACTGCACCGCTCACTTATCTTTCGGCGTCTCCCGAGCATCCGCACGCGTTGACTTGAGCTTCAGGGGCTCACCAACCAACACTTGTTGCTTTTGGGTCGGCGATGGCCGTGCGCTGTGCATGTTCTGCGGATATCCCGATTAGACCGCATCGTTTTGTTCGGGTCACCCGATCACCATCGCAGAAAGTGGGGTTCCGCGAAGAAGCGTTACGAAAGGGAAAGCGTGAGCAAGGGGAAAAAGCAAGTGGACATCGGGATGTGTCAGCGCAGCTAAACTCCGCGCGCCTCACCGTGCTCGAAATGCAACAGCAGCATCACTGCACCTGGTGTTGTGCTCTTCCGCGTGCAGGTTTCCACATCTTTCCCACAAGACTTTTACCAGCTCCCTTCGTAAATGAGAGAGCCGCTGGTGGATTCATGCGATAGCAACAGGGAAGCTGACCAAGAAGTCAGCTGAAACCGAGACCCAGAAAAGTGATAAGAGAGGGAGGCGGAGGCGGCAAGCTCATCACGGTTATCTTTTTTTTCTATCAGAGCGGAGAGCGCGAGCAAGAGAGAAAGGCGAGGTTAGCTCCACTTTCTCATGCATGTCCTCCGCTGATAGGAGGATGCGTTCTGATTGTTTAGAGTTCCCCAACCAAGCGCTCTCCTCCGCGGCCCAAGACATTGTACTGTAGCTTTGTGCGGCAATCATGAGTGAGGGTGCGTTGGGACGCATGGAAAACCCTTTCGGCCCTCGCTCTTCCGATCAACAAGACAATTCATCAATCACGCATTGCCATACCTATATCCATTCAGCCACATCCTTGAGCCCTCGGTTTGATGAGAAGACCGAACTGCTCGTAGCGCTGAGCAGTCCTTTTTCATTTCCCTCATCGATCGCCAACTCAAGGCCCACCGGCTTTCCACCATCTTCACCCTCTAGCCTGCTCCCGATTATACAAAGCAGGCTAAAGGGTTACGCTTGCCAGCCACTAGACACACCGAGCCAGAGTCATCGCGACCTCGACGACGAGCAATCTTTGACAAACGATATAGCTGCGTCACTTTCAGTGTCCCTGCGCATCTCCCTGGCGTCGAATGAAGTAAGCATCAAAGCTGACCATAATGTCAAGCTCTAAAACATCGGCTTCGAAGCCGCCTCATCGACTCCTTGTCAAGCCCCTCGGCCGCCATCTCACCATTACCACCTTCATCAACGGCCGCAAGCGCACCCTCGTCGATACCTCCGATGCTCTACAGCTCGCAGAGTCCAACCACCCCATCCGGTTCTACTTTCCTCGCGACGCTCTTCAGTGGTCGTTCGCACTAAAGCCAAGCGACCACAAGGACACCTACTGTCCATACAAGGGCTTCGCACAGTATTTTGATGTAGCAGAGGCGGGTTCGCGCATCGAAGAGCTCAACAATGCGATCTGGTCCTACTCCACTCCCTTCTCCACCAGCGATGCATTCGACATTAAGGGGCTCTTTTGCCTGGCGGCTCCTAGCAAGCAGTTCGACGTCAAGATCGATGGCCAACCCTTCACCGAGCAAGATGCTCGAGCCATGAACGAGCAGGCTTTGGCAGCAACTCCCTCTAACGTCTCATCTCCATCTTTGCCTCGTGAGGTGCTGGAAGAAGAGCGCAGGTCTCGAACCACGACGCATTCCACCAGAGCTACTCTGCAGCCACCCGTTATGAAGCGCTCAGCCAGCACAACCAGCACCGGATCCAATGCACCCCCTCAGTCAATCCCAGTCCCTCGACCTATGGGTGGCGAGCTCGAACTCGACTCGACCAACCCAATGCTCGCCGACATGCTCTACCGTATGGACGATGAGGCGCACGAGGAAGCGCGTCACCCGCATCACCAACACGAAACCTCGGCAAGCCAAGGTGATGATACCACAGCGGCAGCTGGTGGTGGAGAGGACACTGCAGCGGCAGTAGACGACCACCTGCTGTGGTTCAAACATTATCCGTGGTATCGCAAGCCTTCCGAAAAGTGGTTGCGTCCCTTTGCGCTGCTGATCGCGGTGGCAGGTGGCATGTGCATGGGTCCCAAGCTCGAGTTGCTCAATATGTTCGTCTGCGAGGAAGTGCTTGGCGACACCTATGTAGGTGGTGGCGACATCATCATTCCGCAGCCGCCCGCCAATACCAGCCTCGCGCACTTTTCGCACAGAGGAATGAAGCCGAACGCAGGGAGACACCTCGAGCCTTTCCAATTTTGGTCAGCACCAGCTTCGGCTTCTAGCGTTGGCCTCGACACGGACGCTGCTGCCGCTTACGTTGCGGCTCTGGACCAACCCAATTCGACCGTCATTCCAGTACCGCAACGACCGAGCAAGGCCTGCTTCGCAAGTCCAGAGGTCCAGTCCTCGCTCGCCACTTTGCAGCTCCGCATGACGCTATCGATGGGTATCCTCGCCGCCCTTACCACCGGGTTCTGGTCCAATTTGTCGTCTAGGCGAGGCCGTCTTCCCGTGCTCCGCATCTCGATGCTCGGCATTGTCTTTACCGACCTCGTCATTCTCGCCGCTGCACTCCTCCCTCGCTCCAAGCTTCCCTTCGGCTACAGCTTCCTGGTGCTCGGTACCACTGTTGAAGGATTACTTGGCGGTTACAGTGCCGCCATCGCCGTCCATCAATCGTACATCTCTGACGTGACGCCGAGCGGCACGCGTGCGCATATATTCGCACACTACATGGGCATCGTCTATGCTGGTCTTGCGTTAGGTCCGACTTTGGGAGGATTGGTTGTCAAGCACACGGACAATATCCTCGCACCTTTCTGGTTCGCCCTCGGCATCCACCTCCTATATGTGATCAGCGTCTTTGTGCTAATCCCCGAGAGCACCAGCCAAGGGTTCCGCGGCAAGGCACAGCGTGAGTACAACGAGTCGCGCGCCGAGGTCAAGCGCAAGGCGGACCAACGCAAGACGGCTGAGCTGCAACCTCTTCTCAGCTCGCGTGGGTGGGAAGGCGAGCGACGCCCGTTCAAGAAGCGCGTGTGGAGGCGCGTCAAGGTCTTGTTCATGAACAGTATCCTATATGCGCCTCTCGAACCGCTTAGCTTCCTTCTCCCCAAGAAGGTTGTCATCAACGGGGACGGAGAGACGGAACAAGACGCGGCTTCCGGTACCAACACTCCGAGACACGGCGCGTTGGCTCCCCCTGAAGCCTCGGCATCGCACATCTCGGTTTCGCGGGTCGCGCCAATGACACGATACGACTGGAACCTTTCGTTCCTCTCGCTCACCTACTTTACCGAGACAGCCATCACCGGGATCATGTCGTTCAAAATGCAGTACGCGCAGGAGCAATTCATCTGGGGATCGGCTGAGCTAGGCATGTACCTCACTTTCCTCAGCGTCACTCGTGTGCTGGCGCTCACGTTCATCTTGCCGATCGCCATCAAATTCCTCCACCGCCCCGTCAAGGCACTTCGTCTCCCCCAGGATGGGCCTCCAGTGGAAGAAGAGCAGACAGTCGCACCGGACTCCCGTCGCCACTCGACGCTGGACGAGGAAGGTAGACCGCATCGCCGGAGCACTTATGGCGCTGTCGAACAGAACACAGCCTCACCTACATCAGAAGAAGCGCAAGAAGAGGACGGCGAGTGGGATGAGACCAAGAAATCTGTCGAGGAGCTCTGGACGCTGCGAGCTAAACACCTCCGCCTCATCCACGATAGCAAGTTTGACCTCAAGCTCTCCAAGATCTCGGTCGTCATCAACACGGTCTCGTACGCTTTGCTCGTCTTCTCCGACACTCCGCAGCTTTTCTTCATCGCTACTGCTATCACCGCTCTCGGCGGTGGCGGTGGTGCAGCCATGTCTTCGCTCGCTCTTGCCCTGCTCAAGTCGCCTGCAGATGCCGGCAAACTCTTTGGCGCATGGAGTATCACTTCAGCCATCTCTAGCACGGTAGTAGGGCCAATATTGTTCGCCGAGGTGTTCAAGAGGACGACAAAAACGTTCCCACCAGCCATCTTTGCTGTAGGGACCGGCTTATTCCTCATTGCCTTTTTGCTGTTGTGCGGTGTCAAGGTCAGGAAGCCTATCAGCTTGCCGCCCCTGCCAGCGAGGCCACACCCAGTATCATCGGACGAGGAGAGGGAAGGAGATGAGAGCACGAGAACGTCCGTGTATCGCAGCTCGACGTTCAAAAATGCGCTCAGTATGAAGACGGCTCGAGGCAAGGGTGCGCGACAGGAAGGCAAGGCAAGTTCGAGTAGACCGAGCTTACCAGTATTTGATTAGTTGTTGCGATCCATTCAGCGCACACTCTTCGCTACAGAATAGAGAATCACGAATGAATCCAGCTTTCAATGACCATAGAGCCGACAAGCTTATTGAAAGGGGGTGTAATCCTATGAAGGGATGGAGCAAAGGAGATGCGACTGTCTCGAAATGCCAGTGAAGTGAGTGATTGATGAATTTTTATGTTAAGTATGACTTGTGGAAGTCAAACGTCGAGGGCGATTGACTCAGATGAAGCGGAGAGTTCTGCGCTGGGAAGAGTGAGTTGACTGAGCATCTGGCTCTACCTGTCTCGTCTCTGTCCCAGCAACATCCACACTTGTATCTCCACCACCAGTCTCCCTCTGCCTGTTGTGAGCTTCCTTCTCCTTCAGCTCGGCACCACTGCGCTCCAACATCTCTCGCAGACGTTTCTGCTCCCTCTGTTTTCCCTTTTCCCAGCCTTTCTGCGCCTCGCTCTGCGCTTCTATCCGTTCATCGCTCATCTCCTTGTCCAACGCTCGCAGGATCGCAAACCTGTGCGGCGATACCGTCCTCGACAGACTCGGCATCTCTGGTTTGGTCTCCGCATTCCTAGCAGCAGCAGTCGAGCCGAATGTGGACGGGTTCTGCAGGATAGGGCTGGGCATTCTACTGGAGCTTGTTGGGAGCTCCATCGCCGGCGGTGGAAGACGCGACTTCATCTGCTCTCCGTCGGCATCAATCTCGGTCGTGCCGATGTTCTCGCCATTGCCGTGCTCGTTGACTGCACCTGCTACAGCATCGTCCTCGACACTGCGGAGCTTGATGGGACGACTGGGAGCCGAAATCTCGGTCTTCTTCACTGCGTGTCCTTCCCCGTGGTGGGAGAAGGCATTGTGTTTACCGGGCGCCACGTCCTTGCGCCAGAAACTGTCCTTCCTCCAGAATGCAAAAACGTGCACTCCCCAGTCAGCCGCCGCGACCAAGGGGTTCCAAAGCACCTTGCCCGACTCGTCATAGCCGACATGACCCCTCGAAGATCCCTGCGAAGATCCTGCAGCACGACCAACGTCGGAGCCTTCCGGTGAAGAAGCGGCTTCGGGAGAGCTGTCTCGGTTATTATTGGCGGTACTGTTGGTGATAGTGTTGGTGACCTGAATGGTGTTGCTGCGACTGACGGGGCGGGAGAAGGTGATCGACTTGGTTTTGGTGAGGGTGGCGGTGCGACGCATCACACCCGGGCCGAGCTTGGAGATCGGGATAGTGATGCCGTGCGTCAGAACCGAGGAAAAGACCATGAAGAGCACCACTGGAGCATAGACGGCGCGCAAACGGTCGCGCGTGCCATCGTCGGGGATCTGCCTGAGCGCCACCTGGATATAGAAGACCGCACCGACGCCGATAGGGCCAAACCAGCCAGCAAAAGCCGACTCTTTGAAATCCCTCAACGCGGGAATCGCCTTGGTCGCAGCGATCACCCACGGTGGACGGCGTAGAAGCAGGACTGTAATGCCGAGCACTACGACTCTCCAACCAGTAAGCTGCAGCTCCGGGTTTGAGTAGGCAGACCAAGGGATGATCGCACCGATGTAGACGAACACGGTCATGTTGAGCACCGTGTCGATGATTTCTTGGAAGTCGTTGTCCTCCGTACGGATCCTGAACCAATCGTCCCAGGTGAACGAGTTGCCCGCGATGAAGCACGCAAGAATGTCGTCCGACCCAAACAGCCCGGTAGTACCCAGGGTGAAGAAGGCCAGACCAAGACCGTAGGCGAAGAAGTTGGCCTTGTCGATGTACGACCTCGACTCGGCCCATTTTAGCGACTTGCGAGCCAAGAAGCCCACCAGGGAGCCGAAAGCGATGGACAGCAAAATTTGGTAGACGACGACGGCATAAACCCAGCGGCCTACTTCTGTGCCGACACTGCTGTTCTTGTCTTCGCCAGAACGCGCGAGGAGGTAGATGGCAAGGTAGAGGAAAGGAAATCCCAGACCGTCGTTGGCACCCGACTCAGCGACGATGATATTACGCACATTGGCGGGGACGTGTTTTTCGGCATACCTTCCCGTTGTGATCGAGTTGGCCAGCACAGGGTCCGTCGGTGTGACCGCTGCAGCGATGCAGAGGCTCTCCAAAAAGGTAAGGTCCGGAATCAACCCCCAGATCAGCAGCGCCGTAGCAAACCAAGCGGTCGTCATGATGCCGAACAGCAAAATGACGAGCGAGAACTTTTCCCTCCATAGGTAGGCTTTGGGCAGAGATATACCGCAGAAGAGGACCTGAATTCCGACGACGATGCGGGTAAACTGGAAGGTCACGTAGTTGGTCTCCTCCGTCGTGCCCCAGCTGATCGGATCGACCCAGTTGAGCACGTACGGCCCAACGATGATGCCCACTGTCACGGCCAGCAGTGGCTCCGACAAGTACAACCTCTCCTTGACGACGTACGACAGCAAGCCATAGAGGACAATAAAGCCACCAAGCACGGCGAGAGACTTTGACACCTCGGTAAGGTCGACCTCGACCACATGTGCCGGCATCGCTGAAGCCTGGCTCGTCCCAAACGAACTGAGCTTGCTTGGCAATTTGATAGAAAGATAGACTGATCTTTGGTTGTGAAGATCAGCCAAATTCGAAAATAGCGTCACTGTGGACGAGAAGCCAATGTCATTGGACGTAGGCGATCGAGTTGCAGTCAGAGATGTTGCTAACCATGGAGACGCTGGTCGAGAGGAGCTGCGAAGAAGGCTGCATGGAACGACAGCTGGGTCGGCTAAGCGGACTTCAGTACGAGTTGTAAAAAGATCTTGGGCTTTGATGCCAAGATCGTCACTTGGTGTTGCGTTGATGTGAAGGCAGATACAGTTGGTAGAGCTGGAGGTTGAGATTATGATGAGAGGCAGGATGAGAGAAGCCGAGATTGATGACAATTAGTTACTTGTCGAGTGTTAGGCCAGCCCGAGATTGTTCTTGGCTCCAAATCAAAATTCAATTCCTTTTTGACGCGCTTACTTTCGCATAAGTGCGTCGATTCCGTTTTGTTTTGGCCGGAGAATTGGGCCTTTTTGCGACACATCGTAAAAAGTCGCGCTGTGTGTAACTGGTGCAGCGCCTCTTACAGAACTGCTGTGTGAAGACTGATAAATTGGCTTATGTTGTACCATAAATTACATCTGTATGAACTATACAGTGACCAATAAAAAAAAAGTCGAAAAGAAAATATTTTCCCCTCCTTTTTTATCTTTTCTCTTTTTCCCCTTTTTTCTTCCGTCCACCTCAGGAATCGAACCATCCTATGTAGTCAGTGTTAAAATCAAAAATGCGAATTTAAATTCGTCTTTTTGCTAATTCTGCTGATACAGGACTGATACACAACTGATACAGACAAGAATACTAATACACAGTTGATACACCACTGATACATCAACCATCACTGTATCAACTGGTGATACACAGCTGATACAGGACCTCTGCATCACTCCAAGCTGATACACAACTGATATAGAACTTCCTTGTGTATGAGGCCTTGTCCATTACTAACACATGCTGTCTGTATCATGTGTGTATTAAAAATTTGGATACAGAGCTGCTGTATCAGCTGCTGTATCAACTATAAATATGAAGACTTCTTCCGATGTGCGATTCTCAAAACCATGTTAGATTTCATCATGCATTCTTTCATTCGGCAATCTTAATGGAAGAATTGCGCCGGCAATCTCTCACAGACCAGCAGGCGCACAATTCACCGGCGACCTTGTTCCATCCTCCTCGTACACTGACTGTGTTGGTGTCGTGGCTTGTTTGCGGGGCCCACATACGACAATCGCTGTTTCACCTCTTGACTCGACGGAGCTTCATATATACCAGAGCCGAGCCTCATATCCCGTGCCTCTGTGCATCTATCCACCTCAACAGTCCTGCCAAAATCGGTAGTGCGCACAAGATGGAGGGAGACGCCCCACTATTCCTTGGGCTCGATGCCAGTACGCAAGCGCTGAAGGCTTCGCTGCTTGATGCTGACCTCAACGTGCTTTCCGAGCTGGAGGTTCGGTTTGATCGCGATCTTCCGCACTACAACACTAATGGTGGTGTCTCACAACCCCGACCCACTGACGACGAAGGTACGGTTAATGCGCCGGTTATGCTGTATGTCGAGTCGATCGACCTCCTTGCCGACCGTATGCGCTCTGCCGCCTGGCCCATCCCACGTATTCGCGCCGTTTCGGCCGCAGGGCAGCAGCATGCTTCTGTGTATTTCTCCCGCGCCGCACCGCGCATCTTTACCACCCTCACTCCCACCAAAACTCTCACTGAGCAAGTGGAAAAGGCGTTCAGCAGAAAAGTCGTGCCGAACTGGCAGGACTCTTCCACGACCGAGGCTTGCAGAAAGTTCGAAGCAGTGTTCGGCGGGGCTGAGGAGCTGGCGAGGGTGACGGGGTCCAAGGCGCATACGAGGTTTACAGGACCGCAGATCTACAAGTTCCGCACGCAGGATGAAGGAGCATACAGGGACACGGAGCGGATTGGGTTGGTGTCGAGCTTCATCACTACCATGCTGTGCGTCGGAGCGGGGGAGGATGAGGCGACGGTGATTAAGGGCATAGATGAGTCGGATGCGTGCGGGATGAATCTGCTCGACATGCGCACACCTTCCTCCATCCCTTCCACTGAGGCTACGGGGAAGATCGAGCCGGGGTGGAACCAAGCTCTCCTGGCTCTTGCTTCAGGGGAGACTGAAGGCGCAGATGCATCGCTCGGCGGTGCTGCAGAGCTGGAGCGCAAGCTCGGCGTGATATACCGCGATGCTGGTGCGCCCGTGGGCAACGTCGGCAGCTGGTGGCAGGAGCGGTACGGGTTTAGCCCCGAGTGCCAGGTGTTCCCCGGAACGGGTGACAACCCGGCGACGTTCTTGGCGTTCAGTTTGGCGGAGCGACAGGCGATTGTTAGCCTGGGCACGTCGGACACGGTCATGGTGGCGACGAACCAGTATGTCCCCGATCCTGACTTCCACGCTTTCTTCCACCCCGCCAAGCTGCCTTCCAAAGGGAATGCTTTCTTCAACATGCTCGTGTACAAGTCGGGCAGCTTAGCGCGCGAGTGGATCCGCGATCAGTACTGCAACTCTTCCTGGGACACATTCAACGCGGATGTGGAGAAGTTCAAGCTCAACAGTGCCGGGGAAGGAGAGCAGAGGATAGGATTCTACTGGCTTCGCCCTGAGATCATCCCCTCCGGTGCATCCGGAATCCACCGCTACACTTCAAAGCGAGATGGACAAGAGGGCTGGAGGAAGGTGACCGACTTTAGCGAGAAGGGAATGAACGCAAGCGCGATCTTGGAGACCCAGTTCCTGAATTACCGCTACCGCTCCTCCTCGATCGTCTCTGGCACCTCTTCCTCCCCTAACACCTCCTCGTCCCCCCTCGCATCGATTTACGCAGTTGGCGGCGCATCGTCCAACCCCACCATCACCCAAACCATGGCCGACGTCTTCGGCTGTGACATTGTCAAGCCGGTCCAACCCAGCGAGGATGGAACTGCGTGGAGCCCGGCCAACTACAACTTTTGCTCGGTGGGCGCGGCGTATAAGGCGGTTTGGGGATGGAGTAGGGGCCAGTTGAAGGGAGGGGAGGGAGTGCTTGAGTTTGATGACTTTGTGCATGTGACCAAGGCGCAAAAGGCGCAAAAGGCGGGCTTGGGAGGAGACGGGAAGGTGGAAGGGGGTGTGCAGGTGATTTGCAGGGCAAGGGAGGGGAGGACGGAGGTGTATACGGGGGTGATTGGCGAGTGGAAGGAGCTGGAGGAGCGGAGTCAAAAGGGTCGGTGATCACCACCAGCATCACCGTGATCTACGACGGTTGAATACAATCAATGAGAAGTATGGCATAGCTCAGCACATGGCAATCCGATTATAAAGGCATGACTTTACTGAATATAGCTCTGAACCCGCGAAAGCGCCTCCACGGCCTCGTCCGTAATCTCCTGCACCACCTCCTTGGCTGGCACGATCGCATCCATTGCGCCCACCCCCGTCCCAGACCAGATCACAATACGATCCGTGTCGTTCTCCTTCGCTGCCTGCTTATACCTCTCCATCCTCCTCTTCGCCGCTTCTGGATCCTCCTTACCCGTCTTCACCTGCTCCTGCAAATCCCTCTCGTACTCTTCCACCGTCTTATTCCGCAGCCCTCGTCCATCAGTGCCGTGAGGCCAGCCGAGAGTGCCGCGTGCATCGTCAAAGGCGAATGTGCGGAGCGTTGCTGAGCTCTTGGCTTTGACAAGTTCTTCTTTTTGGACCTGCGAATAGGTTGATTCGGGGGTGAGCACGAAGCGGGTTCCATACACGCCACCTGCACAGCCAGCAGCGAGCAAGGAGGCAAGGGAACGGCCATCGGCGAGGCCACCAGCACCGAGCACAGGTGGTGTGGTGTGTGTTGCGTTGTTGGGCTTCAATGAGGGCAAGCGCTTGAGAACGTCTGCAAGCAACGCGGAGAGAGGCGGTGCTTGCGAGTGCCCATGCCCACCTGCCTCGCAGCCTTGGACGATGAGCACATCGCACCGACATTTTTCCACTGCAGCTTGAAGCTCTTGCTCTCGGCCTACCATGATGAACCACTTGAGCGCTTCCTCTTCTGCCCCTTGCAAATCCTCATTATGCTTCTGATTTAGTTCCGCAATAAACTTTTGCCATCCGGTGAGCTCCTGCTCATCGCCGAAGCTGAGCCAAATGGCACGCGGTCTCGCCTTGACGATGACATTCAGAAAGTCAGAAACGGTCTGGTTGGGAGCTGCTTGCCCTGGACGCTTGCCGTCATTCAGCTCTGTGAGTCTCCACACGAGAATGCCGATCCCAAAGTCGGCCCTCTTGCGATTCGCAAGCAGCTCTGCGTGGGAAATGGAGAGCTGCTGGTATGCTTTATTGACCTCGGACTTAAGTGTGGACGGTGTGAGGTATCCGGCACCGATAAATCCAAAGCCGCCTGCAGAGGAGACAGCGCCGGCGAGCTGGCCGCCCGAGGCGCCAGCCATAGCACCAAGGACGACGGGCGTCTTGACCGACGGCAAAACACGCGAGAGCGGCGTGATCAGCTTCCGGCCTGACATCATGGTGCTCCTGGTTAATGTGATTCTCCGTGAGTTTAGTGGCTGGACGGTGGAAGGGGTGGTCGAGAGCGCCGAAGGTGAAGAATCAGGCTCGCAAATGGTTGAGAGAGAGTGATGGTGGTGGAGGTGTCGGTCAAGAAGTCCGATGTCGAGCGGGGCGTGTCAAGAAAATGCGGGGGAAAAGTTGAGCGTGCATAGCTAAAACCCGCTTTGACCGCAATCTGCAGTACAATATTCGGGCAGCAAACGGCAGACACCGGCCGAAGGTGTTCCACAACAGAACACAGCGGTAGCAGCAACCAGCTCGGGCCATGCGGATGCGGTAATCGCGCTTGCATCGGCTTCTTCGGTTACTCTCGAGGCGTGAATTCGTCAAGCAGGACATCCAAACACAGCGGAGGGAAGAACTTACCACCCTCGTCCTCCTCACCAACTTGCTCGGCTCTCCGCTTCCTATTATCTTATTACATAACTACAGGGCTCCTTTGATTTGGCATCGATGCAACACCTGATACGTAGAAAAGCGTCGACCAGCTAGACCAAGAAGACGAAGCACTCATTCACCCCATCTCATCACATACTATCTAGTCAAGATGAGAATAGTCGCGACCTGCCTTCTGCCTCTGCTTCGAGGACAAGCTGGCAGAGGTTCTTCCCGGGTCATCTCAACTCGAGCGCTCGTGACGGCTTCCACTGTGGCTGCAGCGAAGAGAAGAGCAAGTGCATCACAGCGTGGGATCATTCAAGACCTCAGACGTGGTCTGGTCACAACCCAAGCAAGGCTATCCAGCGATGCAGGTGCAAGCTCGATTACCGCGGATGAACCATCCATTCCACCACCTCTTAAAGGCATCCGCATCGTCGACCTGACGCGTGTACTCGCAGGTCCTTATTGCACCATGTTGTTGGCTGACCTCGGAGCAGATGTTATCAAGGTCGAGCATCCTCGTGGAGGAGACGACACACGAGCATGGCTTCCTCCCTTCGCCAAGCCACCTACCGGCAAAGATGCGCCTAAGCCGCCTGCTGGTAAGGAAGACTACTGGGCATCGCTGCCCCCGGAGTCCGCCTACTTTCTCAGTGTCAACCGTTCCAAGCGATCCATTACTGTGGATCTCAAGTCACCAGCGGGCAAAAAGATTATCTACGACCTGGTCGCCAAAGCAGACGTCGTCGTCGAGAATTATCTGCCAGGTAAGCTGGCCAGCATGGGCCTTGGCTACGAAGACTTGAAGAAGATCAAGCCGGACATTATCTATGCCAGTCTTACTGGATATGGCCAGACGGGCTCGTACCGGGACAAGGCAGGCTACGATGTAATTATCGCGGCGGATGCCGGGTTGATGCACATCACTGGCGAGCCCGATCGGCCACCCGTCAAGATTGGCGTCGCGATGACGGACCTGACGACAGGTCTATACGTGCATGGGGCCATCATGGCGGCATTGTTGGGACGAGCGCAAACGGGCAAGGGTGTGCACATTGACGCGAGTCTGTTCGAGTCGCAGATTGCAAGCCTGGCCAACATCGCGTCCAACTACCTCATCGCTGGCCAGGAGGCAGGTCGACACGGTGACAAGCACCCGTCCATCGTGCCTTACCAGACGTTCCAAGCCAAGGACGGCCGCATCATGCTCGGCGCTGGCAACGACGGCCAGTTCAAATTCCTGTGCAATCTGCTCGAACGCCCTGAACTCTCCTCCGATCCAAAGTATGCGACCAACGCTGCACGCGTAGAGCACCGTGAAACGCTCATTCCGCTGCTTGATGAGCTGTTGCAAAAAAAGACGGTACAAGAGTGGTGCGATCTCATCAATGGCAAGATTCCAGCTGCGCCGATAAGGAACATCAAGGGCACGTTTGATGAGCATCCGCAGAGTAAAGATCGGAAGGTGGTGGCAGAGGTGGAGCACCCGAGGGCGGGCAAGATCAAGATTGTGGCACCGGCGGTGAGGTATGGGAATGGAAAGATGAAGATCACCAGACCACCGCCCGTGTTGGGACAGCACACAGACGAGGTGTTGACGCAGGAGCTGGGGATGACGGAGGAGGAGGTGGCTGAGCTGCGCAGGGCTGGGTCTATTGGCCTGTAAGCACAGTAACCGCAATCACATCTTGTATACTTGATCCCACAGCGTGTGGGGTGTCCACATGTGGTGACTGCGTAACATATCTCGGTGTGTTCCTGAGAGGTCCAACGGCTGTGTGCCTTTCGAAAGAGGGTTTCGTCGAAGCAAGGGCAGCGATTAAATCGCGGCAGCGTCGCGTGATTCCAGGCGCTTCCAAGTCGAATTGATTTAAGCGCTAAACTCGCTCCTGGATAGAAAGGGGGCCCAGCAAGACGAAAAATCAGCGCTTCAGCCAAGTCAGCCAGCTTAAACAGGGTCTCGCTCGGCATGCAGGCGGAGTAGAAAGTGACCAACACTTTTGCCTCTCGCACAGCTCAGACTGAACAGAGACATGTCTAGCACAGCCCAACATGCAAAAACCTCTTCGCCTCCACCATCACCACCTCTTTCTCGCCTCACTTCCAGCTGTTGCTTACCTTCAATCCTTGATCGCTTCTCACACCTAGCCCGGACACCTCGCGACCAATCCACTCCAATCGTCAGCAACGATGTCTTGGTGGCCCAAAAGCGGCAACTCGTCCGGCTTAGGCGGCGCAGGCGGCGCATTCGCAGGCACGGGCTCGTCACGATGGATCAACATGGACACGCAACAGGTCAAAAACTTTGGCGGCGAACTCACGGGCGAAAACGACGCCTTTTCCAAGACGTTTGGCATTGAGCTCACACGACAGCAGCGACTGATCGGATTCGCAGCATGCACCTTTGGAGGCTTTGTCATTTCGCTCCTCGGCACCGTGCTGCTCGTGACAGGCTCGCTGTCCGTGTTTGTGGTGCTCTATGCGGTCGGAGTGCTGGTCTCGTTAACGGGTACGGGGTTCCTGATTGGGTTCATGAAGCAGTTCAAGCAGATGTTCAAGCCGGTGCGGATCACGTTTACGTTGGTGATGATTGCGGCGTTTATCATGGTGTGGGTGTCGGTCTTTGCGATTGGGAGCACCATGTTGGCGATCGTCTTTGTGATTGTGCTATAGTAAGTCGAAACGCCGAGCCTGGCAAGATAGCGGGATGCTATCGTCAAACATGGCGCTAAAACTGACTGATTCTTTCTGTTTGCTCCAGCGTCGCATTCCTGCTCTATTCGTTGAGCTACATCCCATGGTGCATCGACTTTATCAAGCGCATGTTCAGCAAGCTCTTCTAAGCTTTCGAAATCGACAGAGCCGAACAAGCTGTTGCATGACTGTTCCTTGACATCGATCTTTGGGTTCCGCAGCGTCCTTCTTCTCCCCTCTACTGTATCTTTAATCGCTCGACAGAGTCCCCAAACCAATCTCCGCATACCCGACAATGGACATGGCAGCCCCGTGCAACCTGCATCGCTCCTGAGTAGGTCATCAGACGCAGTGAGTTGAGGCACTGCGGAACGGTTTGTCCGTGGACTATAAAGACATCGTGCCAACGGGTCCTCTGCACTGAAGCAACAAGGCACCGCTTGAGCCTGGATTTTGAGATGGGTCTGTTAGTTTGACCTAAGTTAACGTTAACAGCAAAATACCCGCCTTTTGGAATTAAGCTCTGGGGTTGCCAAATTGATTAAAAACAGGGCGCGGCGTGGCAGCTCGCGTCGAGTCTGGAGAAAAAGAACGAGCAAAATGGCAAAGGGCCTCGAGGGCTTCTGGCGTTGCATTTATGGTTCTGCTCCTACAGACAACAGGCCGAGGTGCCTGGACCTAAGGTGCAGCCGACATTTTCTAAAGGGACATGAGCATCGGTCAACCAACGCGGAGTCACATGCCCGAGTGTGTGTCTTGCTCGATTCATCCGGTCGCCTTCATCGCTAACTTCCTCCATCTTGCTGTTCCCCTACAACCACCAGATCTCGGGTTGCAGCGCGATCAGCACACGACTGCAGTCGGTAGCCGCACCGCTCGTCGTTCGACCCTCTGACACGCTTTTGTGTCGCCGCCTCTGCGTGCTCATCCCATCCATCCAGCTTCGCATCCGAGTTGCATTGCATCGTCATCCCCCGCCTTCCATCAGCATTTCTGGAGCTTGACAGTCGACGCATGAATCTCTCTGGCTGCAATATCACGATACCTTGAAGTGGCCAGAGGGCAATTTCAACAAACAACTAAGGGGCAACCAGATCTTTCCACCTGGACAACTCATCCATCCTCGCATGTGCTCATAGGAGTACATCCTCGCCGAGTCACCATGTCGGGTGCAAATGGCAACAATTCAGTTCCGCGCCTTCCCTCGTACACCTCCAACTCGAGCTCAAAAACTCCAAGCTACCCGCTTCCGCCACATCCCTCCACTACCAACTCGCAACGTCAACAGAGCCCCGGCTCGCATGCGGCAGCATCCGCCCTAGCTTCGCTAGCATCCAGCCCACCAGCTAGCTCCAGCTTGGCCAGTCCACGCCCTCAGAATGATTCTGCGCCGTCCCCTGCCTCGTCCTCCTCCTTCAATGTGCGTTCCAATGCAGCATCTATGTTGAGCCAGAGCCTCTACTCGAACGCATCCTCACATGCATCCAAAGCCACCGCCACAGCAACAGCAGCCAGTAGCTCCCCGTCGGGATCGCCGCTGAAAAAAGAAGTCAACCTCGCTACAAAGCAGCAGAACACTCCTTCAGCCCCATCCACACCGAACAGACCAGCACCTTCATCCGCTGACACGCTAGCATCAGCAGCAGGCGGAGGTGCGTCTACTTCAGCAAAAGAGCCTGGGTCGGGAAAGCGCAAAAAGGCAAATCGTGCCTGTCTCCATTGTCAAAAAGCGCACCTGACCTGTGATGATTCGCGGCCGTGTCAGCGCTGCGTCAAAAAGGGTCTCGCCGATACATGCACGGATGGCCACCGCAAGAAGGCCAAGTATCTGCTCGACGATGACGAGCTCGAGGAGCTCAAGCGCCAAAAGGAGGCCAAGAAGGCCGCCAAGCAAGCAGCACAGTTAAAGAGTGCATCCACCTCCAAGCCATCACAGCACCAAGCTCAGCTTGAAACTGCCCAGTCTACACAGCAGATCTCCGCTCCTTCGCCAGGACGTGGCTCTGCTGTGAGCAGCATCCTGGACCAAGTTGCTGCCAGCAGTGTACCCACACCGAGCTCGTCCGGACATGGACCGTCTCCACACCAGCACGACTATCTTTCAAACAACACGTTCGACTCGTTTTCGACAGCAGACGTGCCTCCATCGGGCAATAACAACGGTGCGACTTTCGATTTGACCTTCGAGCCATCGGCGCACAACTTTGGCAGCGAAGCGACGAGTCTCGAGTATTCGATTCTGTCTTCGATGCTTAACGGTACAGATCTGCAGCTGCTAGGGCCGTCGGACGCGAGTCCTGACTTCCAAACTTCGCCTGCGGTGGGCGTGATGGATGGCTGGAACATTGCTAGTGGCGGTATTGATGCGATTCTGAATGTGGGCATGCAGCAGAACCAGGCTCCGGGCGCAGGTGGGATCGATACGGCTGCGGCGACTTATAGCGACACGGCGGGGATGGCCGGTGCATACACTGAAGGTCAGCCCAGCACGGGTCTGCAGGAGGTGGGAGATGGTGCCTTCAATGCGCTTGAAGTGCCCAGTCCCAAGCCGGCCTTATTGGAGGAACCCAGCCTGCTAGAGGCAAGTGGAGAAGCACAGGCACAGCAATCGAGCAGTAACGGCGGCGGCGGCGGCGGCGGCGGAGCGAACCAAGTCGATCTCGGCTCTTCTTCCCAACGCTCCGGATCCAACGAACCCGTTGCAGACATTAACAAAGCCATCGCCTCGCGCCGCGTTGCGCGTCAACAACAGGACACCATCTGGCGCGCGCGCATCGCCAAAATCTACCGCGACAACACCGCCCCCTTCCCCTACCCCGAAGGCTACCACTTTCTCATCAAATATGTCACCTCCAAGTTCGAAAAGCAAGACGTTCTGCGCATCGTTCGCGCCCTCGCCATCTTCCGCCCCTCTCTCATTGCCCTCCAAATGCCGCTGACGGAAGAAGACGAATCGTTTGTCGAACGTTCCTTCCAGCGCACCCTGTTGGAGTTTGAAAAGCTAATCAGCTTCAGCGGGACGCCGACAGTGGTGTGGAGGAGGACGTGCGAGATCTGCGTGGTGGGGGCAGAATTTTGCATGCTGACGCAGTGGAGCAAGGACCAGCTGATGGGAAGGAGGATCTACGAATTTATGGATAAGAACTCGACGCTGGATTATTGGGAAAAGTTTGCGCTGCATGCGTTTGAGAATACGACGCAGAGCGTGATGACAACGTGCACGCTGGTCAAGCCGGATGGGAAGTTGGTGCCGTGTGCGTGGAGCTTTACGATCAAGAGGGATATTTTTGACTTGCCGAGTTTGGTCGTTGGTAACGTAAGTACTACATCTTGTTCTTGGAAAAAGACGTAGAAGGTCTGGAAGAAGAGGTAGAAAGCTGACATGTGTTTGCACTCTTTCTTATTTGCTGCTGACGAACGATACAGTTTCTTCCGATCCTTTCGTAGCTCAGAGGAGCTTTGGCACATCCGAAGCGTAGGATCTTGGTTTCGCATCGCATTCACGCAACTGTTTTATACAGTCAGCTGGCTAGCCCACGCACCGGAATTGCGGTGAAGTGATAATTGTATCAGTATCCTTTCCACACCGATCTGTGAGAGGAAAGTGTGAGCCGCGCACCTCAGCTGGTTTCTGGAGGATTGCCGAGAGGGCGGGTATCTCACATATGTAAAGCGTGCGACCATAAAAGGTCAAGGAAACGAGCCGGACTGGTGTGTATGCAGCAAAGTAGCGTTTGGGGTTGCATGTGCAACGCCTTTTCCGAGCCACCTGTAGCACCTGCCCGAGCACGATGGCAGGCCCACTTCTGATGTCCCTCGTGTCACAGTCAGATAGATCAGATATGAGACAGCTGGCAGAGATACTGTGTCGAGCGGCTACAGTCGGACACAGCAGTCTTTGGTTAGCGACGGGGCGATGGTAACGCTGTGTGGGGATGGCCGAATTTCGAGACCCCGATTTTCCCGGGTTTCTAGAAGCAGGGTTGTTTTTTCTCGGCAGGTGCTTTCTTGGCGCGCGGGTCACAAGTGGAGGTTTCAACAGATTCTTCCAGCTCAGTTCACACCATCTCTCCTGGTCGCCTTTAGGACTACCACCATCTTGTACATCCTTCCTTCACATCCTTCCCGGAAGGGCTTGCACCATGGCGCCTCCTCGCACTGAACCGAAGATCCAACCCGGCAACCCGTCCTACCTCACACATACGATCGTCCTAACAGGGCTAAGCGCCGGCTTGACCGGCGTCATCCTCTCCGAACCCGTGAGCAGCAAAGCAGTCCTCCTCCGCATCGCCTTCATGTTCCCCCTCACCATCGGCACGTTCGCTTTGCTCTACAACCACAACATCACGCTCCAACACGCTTGCGCTCTGCGACTCGCTCACGACGAAGCCGAATATGACAAGCTCATGAGGGACAAAACCGTTCTTACGGCAAAAGGAATGTCGACCATCTTCCAGCTCCTGCTTGCCACCTCGATCCTCTCAAACCTCCCGCTGCTCTACATCAGGCTGATGAGGGGAGATGTGATGGCGTGGGTGCACAAGGTGGAGGGTGTAGTGGTGTGGTGGTTCGCAGCGATCAATGTGACGATCAGTGCGGCGTGTTGGGTGATGGTGATGACGCAGGGGGAGTTGATGTTTGATTTCGAGGAGAGTGTGGAGAGCGGTGAGGTGCCATTGAAGAAGCTCAATCTCAGCCCGAAAGAGGGGGAGGGGAAGGAGAAGGGGGATGGGTGGGAGAAGGTGGCGAGCACGTCAAGACGGCACGATGTTTGGGTCAAGCCAGTGAGTGCATCTTCAGATGCGGAAGTCGGGGATCTGTTCGAAGTGACAACACGACTCGCATCTAACCATCCGCTGTACAACCCGGACAAGGACGCAGAGCCCTCTGGACCCATCCTCCGCGTCACTCTTCCCTAACTTCTTCGTCTTGTCACACAATGTAAGTATGCAACTGCACAAGTCGAAAAATGTTGTATTCGATGCAGATACAATGATGGCAGTGTGAGACTGTGAGTGCAAGACTAGACCTCAACCTCGTCGCAATCGAGCTGGGGCTGCAAAACGGACTCGTTGACGATGCATGCGAAGTCGGTCGGTTCCTTACCGAGCGCGATCATGGGATGGTGCCAAATACCCGGGTGGTACTGAATCGCCTGCTCCGTCGTGGCGAGAAACACGCCCAACGTGCTCAGATCTGGCCGGTCATCTGCACAAATACACCAACAAAACAATGAAAAAAGCAAACGTGATTGGATCAGTACTTTCCTGCTTGCTCGTCCATCGAAACCCTGTGTGTGGGAAGGGTGAGGGGAGGATGGGCTACCTTGACCATTCTGCGCGACGACGACGAGCAACCCCTGCTGCTTGCCACCGATGGGCACCATCGGGATAAACGCCTGCGTTGTGAATCGGTGCCTTTCCAGCAGCTTCACCTCGAACGGAAGCTGGGCGGCGGGGTCGCAGCGGTAGACGTGAATGTTTGTCTTTGCGCCGGCGTCGGAAGGGTATCTGTTGAGGATCTCGGCGAGGTCGAGGTACTTCTTTGCCGTGCCTTGGTTGACCACCTTGAACGGCTTTGAGTCATCAGGGTTGTGCGGGGAAGGCCCGTCGATTACGGCTCCATAGCTCTCGAATCCCTTCGTGGTGAGTGGGAGCGCGGGGAGGAACTGGCCGTGCACGACGATCCCCATGGTTTTGCTGCTGGTCGCCGTAGTGGTAGAAATGGGGGGAGCGAGGGAAGATTCGGCACTTACGGGAGCAAAAGGGTCCGAGGTAGCCGAGGGTAGAGGGTCCTGGATGTCCTGCGGGACTGGAACGGCGGGGAGGGAAGCGGGAGAGAGGGAGGCGGCGAGGATCGGGGCGGCACGACGACCGTGCACTCGGAAGCGCTTGATTCCGCCATCGGGGTGCATCTTGACCATCACATGCGTGAAGGCGGCAGAATTACCGTCGGTGAGGGGGAAGAAATGGCGACGACCAGGACCAAGCTTGGTGCGCGGGAGCAGAGTGATCCACTGAGCATCCAAGGAAGGGATGGAGGGAGAGTTGTGGACTGTGCCGAGGATCTCGGTGGACTCGGGGAAGTTGCCAAGGAAGTGGGCTGTGTCGACTTCGGCGTATGAGAGGAAGCCTGGCTCGCCACTGTATCCCCAATGAGATGTTGAGGATTGTGTTAGTATAGAGTGTTTGAGGTGGAAGGACCGAGGGATGAGGGAAACTTACAGCTTGACGATAGACCAGTTGAAGTGGCCTTTAGCACGCGATCGACGAGTCTCCCAACCATCACCCATATCCTTTCCCCTGCCGGGCAGAATAATGTTGCTGCCGGCACCAAAGTGGTTGTCATCCGTGAACACGACTCGGCCTCCGTTCAAGCAGTGAGCCAGGTCTAGCAGGTTAAACGCGCTGTTCTCCGCATGCACCTGTTCGCCCTCACCCTGCCCAACCGGCGGCGGAGGAATCACACCGTATACCCTGAATCGAGCAATCCCACCATCCGGGATCATGTGCAGCTTGATATGCGTGTACACCTTGTCCCCCTTTCCCTCTGCCACCTTGAACAGATGCCTCTGCGACGGCCCACACGGCGAAACCGGCACGACGCACTCCCACCTCTCATCGTTCTCGGCGAGCGTGTTGCCGATCTGCGCCTCTTCGGCAGCGGTGAGTGCGAGAGCGTGGATGGAGATCTCGGGTGCTTCGTTGCCGTTGAAATTGGCCGTGTCTACGTCGAAGCCGACGAGCCGGCCGCCTGCGGAGGGGCCGAGACGGAGGATGACCCAGTCGTACGTGGGGTTGTGGCGGCGAGTCTCCCAACCGTCGAAAAGGGCGCCTTTGGGGCCGAACTGGCCTTTAAGCGAGGGTGCGGGGCCGACTTTGAGCAGGGACGAGGCGGGGGCAAACCACTCGTCAGACGTGCTGAGGATGCGGCCGCCAAGCGCAACCGAGGAGATCTCGGTGGAGGTGGAGCCAAAGACGGCGTCGAATTGGTCCAGAGGGATGGCCGTCATTCTTGCTTGCGGATAGTGGGAAGAAGAGAGATTGAAGAAGGGTGTGGAAGGAAGGAAGGGAGGAGGGGACGATGCGAGGATGAGATAGAGGATTCAAACCAGGACAGGAAGGCCGGACCGCTATTGAGCCTATCTAGCAGGGTTGGACAGGATTGGTTGCTTCCACGATAAACAGGCACAACTGAACCAGAGCTGCTGCTGTTCCCCGCATGTTGCTCTCCCACGTTCAGATTCGGTCCTGCTAAATGGAACGAACCATGCACCTCCTTCTCAATGCCAAGCATTGCCTCGTCCACACGACCATACCATCCTGCCTGACTCCCCCGCATCCTGTCTGAACCTGTGCAAACCAGCCAAGTTGTACAATCATGTCATTCCGTGCTTTGGTGTGCAGTATTTCGTGCTTGAGAATTAGTCTCGGCCAAGTCCGATGGAAGAAATATCGGTGCCAAATGGGTCCGAGCTCCTTTTCTCAGTAGGGGGTTTCAATTTCTCGGATTTTGGAAAACTCGCGTTCTTCATCGCCATCTGGAGTGGCAAAATTTTGGATCTTTGAAACTCGAAAAAATTGAAAACCCCTAGCGTTCACTTTGGCATTCAGACTTGTTGAAAATAGAAACTCAGCTGCTGTCCTCTATCCCTCCCAATTCTACTGATTCACCCAATTTTCACAACACCATAGCCTGTATTCTTGTTTCATTGTGGTGGGACACACTTGGCACTTGAGTCCCTCCTATTCATTTCACCTTTCCATGTATATATATCTTTCTCCTGTCTTGTAAGGTAGTGCAATTAAACCTTAGTATTCCCTCAGCCAAACACTCTGAGAGCACACTTTGGCCAAAGTGTGGACCATTACCACAAAAACATGTTCACACATTCAATATCAAAACCTTCTTCCATACCTATATCATGATTTATCATGCCAATGGGCAGTGAGCAGGATCAGGGATCCAAGAATATTCAGACAGCTCAGGCAGCCACTGACATCAACATGGCTCAGGGAGCTGCCAAAGCTGGGATTCAGGGAATACCTGAGCATCAAGACTCAGGGAGTCTTGCAGGAAAAAGTGAGTGCACCACCTGATGGTTGAGTGCATCAATGGGCTGGAAAGGGGTGCAATTCAGTAGTTGAATTCAATTCAAGATTGACATTAGATGCATCTTATGGTTGATTTCAGATGAAATCGACAGTAAGCAAGTCTCATAATTGTGTCCTCAACTTTGTTGATTTTGCATACTGGGCCACCCAACACCATAGGACAGTCATGACAGACAATGAATGTGATGATGAATGTGATGACATCATGCCAAGTGCACTGTGCACTGGAGGTGATCAGGTGATGGCCTTGGCAGCATCTGGAAGATGCCACAGCTGGGTGCTGGCCTTCCAGTAATGGTTAAGTAATGATGCATAATGATGCAGGGGCCCCTGACAGATAGGGGGGACCTGCAGACAGTGAGGTAGGGCTTGACACTGGCTTGATGCCAGTGGTGAGCTGCACAGATGGTGCACCAGATGGAGAGGCACTGGCTTGATGCCAGTAGCAAGCCTCTAGGGTGGTTAGAAGATGCATCTAGTAGAAGCAGTTCCCTAACCTCTTTTCTGGTGAGTTCAACATACAGCATCAGTTCAACATACAGCATCAAATGCAGTTCCCAGAGCAATTCCATGAAATGGTTGACTATTGAGCTCTGAATGCTTGGACTGTTAAGGATGCATATCCTATCCCTAGAGCCAATGATTCTCTAGACCACCTCTGAGGAGCCAAGTACTTTACCCTGTTGGATTTCCTTTCTGGGTTCTGGCAATTCATCATCAAGGAGGAACATCAAAAGTATGGCTCAGGGAGCCACCAAAACAGGGTTTCAGGGAATTCCAAACATAGAGGCTCAAAGTGTGCCAGTGGCCCAGAAAGGAACACAATCTGGTGAAATCTTCATCCTAGGAGGTCAAAGAGCCTGGACTCACCTTGGAAGGGCCTGTGGTCCCTGGAGCAGGGCTCTGAGGCCAAGGGCACTGAAGCAGGATCCTTCCCTTCACTCTCTCTCCCAGCTAGGAGCCACACTGAGACAGAAGGAGAATGGACTGAGGGCAATCTCACTACCATTCTGGCAGGAGGTTGACCCACCCTCCTTGAAGAAAGGCTCACCCACTGCAAGCAGAGGGTAGATGGATTGATTGAGACAGTTGACAGCCTTTAAGGACATCCTCAAGAATCCAATTCTTGCTAAAGCTCATTCTGGGGCTTTTACTTCTAACAGACCAGTAACACACCTTTGAGGACATCTGTCAACTGGTTGGATGATCTAGATGATATAGTTTTCCAGGTTGCTCATTGCAGTGAGGATCATGAGTGCTTGCCTCAAGACCCTTGACTTCAGCAACAAGAAGCTGGAAGGAGGTGTGAAAGTTGACTGACAAGAAGTGAGATGAACATGACCACACCAGTCAGCACAAATGGACAGCAAGTTGGACTCTGAGCTGGATGCAGCTTAAACCTCAAAAAGAGAAGTCAAGTTCCAGGAACAGTGCTGGGTAACACTGAGACTGATGCCAAGGGTGAGGATTGGGCCACCATGACAGAAATGAAAAAGATCTAGGGCCTGCAGTGAAGATGGAGGCAAAACCAGCCTGAAGTTGCAGCCTTTTCATTTGGAGGAGGACCCAGAGAAATGGTAGTGGACCACACCTGTTGGGCAGCTAGCTCTATCCAAACAATTTGAATTTGATAAGGTAGCCTTGGTTTGGTGGTAAGACCCTCCTTTACAAGAATGATTATATGGTTTCTTGGGATACCTTCAAGGATGCCTTCCTGAAGAAGTTCAGATTGAAGGACATTACCAAGAAGACAATCCAAAGGCTCAATGGGCTGTGTTTCACCAACATGACTGATTTTGTCCTAGCCTTCCAAGAAATAATGCAAGGAACACCTGGACAATATAGCAAGGATCAATGGTGCAACCATTTCTTGCTAAAACTCCCTCTGGCAAAGTATAATGACTTCTTGAGCAGCAGCAGGACTCCCCAGTGAAGGATATAACAATCCTTTTTGATAAAGCCTTGATGTTTGAGCAGCACCTTTGCCATATGGCACCTGGTAAAGGCAGTATCCTTCATCTCAACTCAACATGCTGCTGTGTAAAAACCAGGAAAACTTGGTGAGACACTATCCAGGAAAGGAGACACATGCCTCAACTGTGGTGTCCTAGGTCATTGGGCAAGGGATTGTATGAAACCCCATCATTTGGAGACCAAGTCTCCAAAGAATCCAAGTCTGGCCTGCCTGAATACTCTGTTCTGCAACCATACAACCCAGGGTGATGTGGGCAGTTTAACTCACAGTGTGATTGATGGCTGGATGTGGCCATGATCATTTTCCAATGCACATCTTGGTCAATTCAGGCACCAATCAAAACTACCTATCTTGTGGTTTTGTCAAGGCTTTTAATTGTACCTACTTGGATCTTGAAGAAACCCCCCAGGATGTGAGACTGGTCAAATGCAGTGACAGGTGAGTTGGGAATGTCAGATTGCAATGTGACACTTGAAGTTATGATGGACTCAGGACTGAAGATTGAGATTACAGCTCTTGTTCTACCCATCACTGAACACAAGTTTGATCTTCTTCTCAGGTATGAATGGATTAAGGAGCACCATGCCAACTTCAATTGGGGGGAGCTGAATAGGCTCATTTTCAGAGACAAGGCTGGTGTGGTTCACTTGGTCCCACTGGTCAGTAACTGCTCTCAAAGAAAGAGGAAGTATTATAGCAATGAGCATGTTGCATTACTCTACCACCTCAAGTCAGTTGCTGCATCAGCCATGCAGCACAAGCCACTCAGCAACCACATCTATCATCTGGCTTATAGGGAGGGGGACCTTCAAGCAGCACAGGCCCATATTTCATATATCCCAAATGCCATGGGATTGCTGGCTATAGAGGTCAAGCCATTATGATGAGAACAAGATTGACAAGAACAACTTTCAGTTGTGGTTGAAAGCACACCTAGAGAAGTGGTTCCCCAAAACTCTTATTCTGAGGAGATTAACATACAACATCAAATAACATCAAATGCAATTCCCAGAACAGTTTCACAAGATCAAGCTTTCAGACCCCAAGCCCTTCAAGCTGCCACCTTGCTGAAGGTTGCCAGCCAATGATAAGATCATTGCTGATTTTGTCAACTTCACCATGGTCCTCTGAACTTCATGTGGTCCCCAAACCCAATGGGGGCAAATGTGTCATGGTCAACTATCAAGCTCTGAATGCTCAGATGGTTAAGGATGCATATCCTATCCCCAGAGCCAATGGTTCTCTAGACTTCCTCCAAGGAGCTGTAGTACTTTACCCTGCCAGATTTCCTTTCAGGGGTTTGGCAATTCATTATCAGGGAAGAGCATCAAAAGTACATGGTGTTCTCTTGTATGTATGGCAGTTATGAGTGGAATGTTATGGTGATGGGTATGTGCAACTCAGTTGTCTCTGGTGAGTCAGTCTGCCCAATAGTGAGCAAGGTAGAGGCAATCCTTGCCATCCCAACACCCAACACTGATCACCAACATTCACTCTTTCCTGAATCTGGCTGGGTACTACTGAAGGTTCATTCACAGGTTCACCAAGGTTGTTGGCCTGCTCCAAGATCTGCTGAAAAAAAGATCTGCTGAAAAAGTCACTGAAACTGGGAACTCCTATCAATTGGACACCTGAATGTGACAATGCCTTTAGGAAACTCAAGATATCTGATTGAAGGTGCACCTGGGGGTATCAATGGTAATCACAGACCATGAAAGTCTAAAGTATTTCCACCAACAGAGGGATCATTTGTCAAGGATGCTCAAATTCATCAATGAGATTGAGAGATTTGACCCAACAATAGTCTTACAGGAAGGGAACCAACAGTATTGTGGCTGACTATGCTTGCAGGGGTAGGGAAACCTCTTGTGAAAACACAGCCTCCCTATGATCTGCCAGAAGTGTCAAGTAGTACCAGCAAAAGTGATGGCCTATCATCCAGCATCAAAGGGCTAGGCCCTACATGGTCAAAGAATGAAGCTCTAGTATGTTCTCTCTCCACCAGTGATATTCTTTCTGCCCACAAACATTCCATTGTTCACCAGTCCCATCTCATTTTCCCTTCATTTCCCTCCCCCATTCTGAGCACCATCAAGGATGATGGTGGTGCAAGTGTCCTAGAGGGGGCAGTGTGGTGGGACACACCCAGCACTTGAGTCCCTCCTATTCATTTCACCTTTCCATGTATATATATCTTTCTCCTTTCTCATAAGGTAGTGCAATTAAACCTTAGTACTCCCTCAGCCAAACACTCTGAGAGCACATCCATTCTATCTTTCCATTGCTGGGGCAATTCTGGGGGAAGTGTCCGATGTACTAACATGATATGAGACCAAAGGAAGATGAGGTTTTAGAGCGCATGAATGATGAGCCGTCCCAGACGGTTGCCATCACTCCCAACCTCCGATTCGTCCAAATCCTTCGGCTGGGCCTTGCCCTCTTTCCAGATCCTCCACACCCTCCCATCCTTCTCGCCCTTCAGTCCGGTAAACACGCCGTCTGCCTCCTCCCTCTTTCCCTCCAAAATCATGTGTTGTGTGATCTGACTGTTCACCTCGAGAATCGCCTGCAACGACACGCTGCCCACAAACTTGGCCATGCTTGGCAGCAAGAATGGGAAATCCGAGAACGATGTATGTTGACTCGCCTTTATCTCTTGCACCTGCTCCTCTTTGTGGTAAGTCCAGCCCTTGACAGAGATAGGTTCGTTCTTTGAAGCGAGATCGCGTTCGAAGGCGAGGATCTTTTCGGCGACCTCCTCGAGATTGCGCCCAATGACGTCAGGGTGGCCATAGACAGAGGGGCAAGCGTAGAACTCCTCGTAGGTGACCCATGCGGTGCAGAAGCCGGCTTGTTTGGCAGCGAATGTGTCCCACATGTGCGAGGCGACGAACCAAATTCCCTGGTACTCTTTCTTGGCGGCATTGGGGTCGACGGGTTCGGCCTTGATGCGGCACAGCACTTCGGTGTAGACTTTGGGGTCGGGTTTGGCGACACCGATCTCGTCACAACTGAAGAGGCCAACGCCAGAACCAATGGCATTGTGCTTGTCAGATCGATCGGAACGAGCAGCATCGCTGTCGAGGTCAGCACCATCACTTTCGCCTAGTGCGCGCAAGAACGAGGCCCGGCCCAGCTGGAGCGATCCGTTTGTGGCTGCCCACACATCGACCTTCTCCACAGATGGAGGTAGACGACCCTTCCCATCGCGATCGCGGTAGATCCGTGTGAGGGCGTCCACCATCCCCGGCCGTGGTCGAAGCTGCTTGAGGGCGCCCATCATCGTCTCAACAACAATGGGATCGAATGGGTTCTCCAGCGCCTCCTCTGCTGGTCCGCCATCCATAAACGACCCTGCCTGCGTCAAAGCCTTGCCCTTGCCATTCTTCTTCGGCAAGATTCCAGCCTGAAGCAGAACCCGCGGTAGAGTGCCTTTGAACACCTCAGCTATCGGCTTGTACTGCCCGCACACGCTCGAGTATGTGAAATCTCTCTGCGTGCTGTGGAACCAGTCCATCACCACCAGCTCTGGCACGATCTCTGGCACACCCTCGCCCGCCTTCAACTGATCCGGAAAGAGCGACACGAGCGCTTCGATGCATGCAGTGAGCCCAAACAGCGTGCCAAACATGTCGTGCACAATGACAAGCCTCGATGGCGGCCCCACGCTTGCATTTGCTGCGGCCGCAGAAGCGTCTGATTTTTCGGTCCCCTCAGCGCCGATTGTGAGAAGCCAGCCTTTTCCCTCAGTGCTAGCTTTCGATTCGCGGGAAATGGTGGTGACGTCGTCCATGTGCGACTTCCACTGAGTAAAGTCTTCGCTGTTGATCGTGTACAGAGGCTTGCTGACCGGAACGACATCAGCGCCAGTGATGGGAACGGGTTCAACCCAGGGATCCAATACGAGCGCTTGACCAAAGGGGCAATCAGTGTGGCGGAGCGTTTGGATGGCAGTAGAGCCACCGAAGCTGTGTCCGATGAGCCAAGGGTCCTGCATCTTGAGTCTGCCACTGAACGCGGAGAGGATGGCGGAGCGATGTTGGCGGATTTTGACGTCGTCATGCTGTGAGCGTGTGCACGAGTCGACCAGCGCTTTGCCCGCGTTGATATCGGAAAGGACGTCGAGAGCGGCAAGCACCTCACGACGACGGAAGGCAACTTGAGCACGACGCACATCCATCGGCTCGGGCTTGCCATCGATTTCGGTGGGTCGCACGTAAATCTTGTTTTCTACCAAGCTGTTTGAGCCTCCACCGAACCATTTGAAGAAGCCTGAAGAGCTCGCGCTCTGACCGTCCTTGGGACTCACATGATGAATGGTAGTTGACGCTGAAGAGCCATCGCGATGTTCCACTGCGGCAACCACAATGCCTGAGCCAGCCAGGGAAGAGCAGTAGGCAGAGTAAGTGGTGCGTGTTCCGCCCATGCCATGGCTGAACACTGCTACGGGAAACCCATCACCTGTTGTCGCTGCAGCGAGCGGAGCATCGACCATAGCGGGTAGCTTTTGAGATACTACGCTGTATGCCGGCAAGATGATAGGCAGGGCCAGGTACTTTGGGATGCCTGCATACTTGAGCAGACCGCCAATGGAGCGCAATTTGGGCGCTTCGAGCCAGTCCAATGCACGGCCATTGGCACCATCCTTCGAAGTCTCGGTGGGGTAGTAGATGGTTACCAGCACGGTATCGGCTGTGAGAAGCTCCTTGGAAGCACCGCCCTCTTGGTAAGTATATGGAGTCGGAGAATCCTGTTTGATCGGCGACGTGAGTGGGATTTCTAGGGTTATCGTTGAGACTGCATACCGTGCATTTGCGAGCGGCTGTGGTAGCAACATGGTGTTCCAGCCCTATGAGCTCCTTGAGAATACTCCACAAAGCCGAAGCAGTGCTTTGGAGGAAGAGCTAGCAGTGTCCACGACGGAAAGACGATGAATAATGTGGGGATGAGAAAGCGGTGGTGGTGACACAAGCAATTCTTCCCTCCACATACGGACAAGTTGAGTTGCGCGTGGCTGCCGGGATCTGGTCTTCTCACACCCTGAAACCATTCCCGCGTTGTTTGAACGCACGGTAGGTTGAAGAGGTAGTGGTCGGACATGCAGGCGACTTTCCCTATCAGCGCCACATGCTTTCAATGCCGCACTGGCTTTCCCATCGAGGCATGTGCGTGCATTCACAAGTGCGGAAGGTAACCGTCGTTCTTGCAAAGAAGGAAGGAAGGTGCTTGTGCTTTGGGAAGGGTGGATGCGGAATTCGGCTTTCGAGCTTCTCGGCTCGATGCAAACAAAAGCCATTGTTCCGGCCGTGCGACGCAATTGAGCTTGGGCCGCGATCGTCGGAGCTCAACAACGCCACAGAAGATTTCTCGGACTCAACCTCACTTTGCTGTCTGCAAGGCGTCAAAGCGCAAGAGGAAACCGCTCGTCCTTCTCCCGGCGCATGAGCACAGTGAAGTCTCAAGTTGGACAGCTCTTTGTACGAGGGGTGGTTCGTATTCCAATACAGCGCTATGTTACGCTTACGCGAGTGAGAAGACAGCAAACCTCGTTCGTTCGAGCACGTTGTACGAAGCCTTATCGAGCAAGAAAGAGCGTTGAGAGGAGAGAGGTTGTCGGAGAAGCGCGAGGCAATCTCGAAACGCCGAATGGTGTTTGGACGACAACGACAGGGCATCCTGTTTGCTTGAGCCGGTCGCGTGGGCAATCGTGGCCAATCCGAGGTCAGCGACAGCTGCCCATGCCGGCGCCGACATCTCTCGTGCGATCTGCTCATCTGAAAAGCGGCTCTGTAGCATGTTGGGAAGTGTGGCGCTAATTGTGCATGCGTGTGCTTGTGTCAGAGATGCAGAACCCAATCTTTGACACCCACGCACGCACGCCTGTGCGCCGGTCTTGTGCAACACGCACGATCACCGCTGAGATCTCGCATACACATGTGTAGGCCAAATCTGAGACGGGATCATGTCAAACTTGAGCGTTGATACCGGTGCTGAAGCTCGAGCATGGAAGATTCTTGATGGCTTTGTCGGCGATTCTCGACGTACAAAGTGTTCTAACAGTATAGCAGGATCCTCTAGCTCATGTCTGAAACTCTTCTTGCTGATCGAGGATCTGATAGGAGGCCGATTGAAATGTCAGTGTGTCTACAGCTCGCTTATGGATAAGCGAGGTGGTTTCCACCAGCACCCATGCGTGAGATTTCTGGTTGGTCGGACACTTGCCACTGTGCAGATGCTGTTGTGAGTTGAGGCTTTCATTCAGAACGAACAGCACGGGGATCGCCGGACGTCTTTCTTCTGTCCGTTATAGACTCTTTGACTCAAACGCCTCAGCGCTCTCCTCACATGGAAATGTGTGTTGAGAAGGAGGTGGAGTAAGAGTAACTTGATGCTGGTGCGGGTGGCCATCGGATTGCCAACTGACACTGGCTTGTCTCGACTGCGCCTAGCTCGATGCTAGAGGCCGGAAGGAGGACTTGTTTCCACGCACCCACGAGTCCGGATCAAAGTATCGCACACACGAGGTAAGAGCGCAGTAGCGACCTTCGCTTAGCAACTGGTATTCCACCACACCCAATAGCTCGCCACTACACAAGACCTAAGACGCCCTTTCCCACACTACCTGAGCCTGCCAACAAACACGAATAACTAATTGTCCTCACTTTGGCAGTCCTCTTCGGAGTCGAAGCGTTGCAGGATGACAAAGAAGGTTTCAGCCCCACCTGTTCGTCACCACTTTGTTGCGCATCGATTTTTCAAATGCAGCACAAGACAGTCGATCCGACGGCTCGTACTGTACCTGTGTGACTGAGAAGGATCAAATCATGGATGCGAAAAGGGGAAACTTCGAAGGAAGGCACAGGAGGAAGAAAAAGTGCATGTCTTGAAATAGGGCGCACAAAGGCGGGGGTGGCTGTCAGTACCCCAATCAAAGCTCGTGGCCTGATCGGAGTATGAAAAGCAAGCAACCAAGAAGGAGAAAATCGGATGGATGGTTGCTAGGGTGGCCATCGAAGCACTGCGGAACAAAGAGAGGCGTAAAAAATGAAAGTCGTGAGCCGAAGCGAAGGAACAGTTCGTTGGCTTGCAGATCAGCACTTGCGATCAAGGACTGCCAGATGCGATTTGGGCGCCTTTTTCATTTCTTTGCCAGAGCGACAGCTTTCAACAATACCGCTCTTTCCCTCGTCCTCACATCCGCAGTCTTGGACTTGTGGTAGTGACGGCGTTTTTGGGCCAAACAAAGTGATCTTCTCGTCCGTCGGGAGCATGTCTCAACGCTTTGATCCTGGCTTCTATAGATGCGGGAACGGCGCTAACAAGCAAACACATGCGCGCGCCACTCACTCTCGGTGCTAACGGCCTTGCACTGAATCGCACTAGCCGCAACCACGCCTTGTTTCATTTTGTGTACGTCTGTGCCGACTAAAGGAGAAGGACTTTGACTGTGGCCGTTCGTGCGCACATGCATGCTGCCAATGACCTCGCATGTGCACGCGTGCAGTTCTTACTGCAGCTCGCATTGCATTTTGCGCTCCATGTCCTCCAACTCTCACCTCTCCTTCCCCCCATCTCCTCTTCCGCACTGCCATGTTCAGTGGTGCTATTTGGCGGTGAAACAGCACTTGCGCTGGATCAGTCTCGTCGGACCGAAATCGGCCCCACTCGCACAACTCTTTTTGAGACAGACAGGCGGTCAAGCGAAAGGCCGCTGGTGCAACCTCACTTTAAAACTAAAAATCTATCAATCCGTCCATCGGATTCCGACAGTCGCCTACGACAGCTCTGCGACAATCGAGAAGACACCCCGAAAAAAAAAAAAATAGAAAAAAAATCGGTCTGCAGCTAAAAAAAATTACAGCTGCATCTCAGACAGCTTCAACGTTCGCCCCAGTCTCCCTGCTTGCCGTTGACAGTCACACGGCCGCGAACTAGGGTACCACATTGAAACTCAGATGGTTGCAGCTTTCTATCTTGGGGTGGTGGTGGTCGAGTGACACCGCCATCTGACAGCTCTCGTCAGCACGATTGTGCATGCGGCTGCGAGATATATATATAGTAGACATGGTGTGTGTTGCATAGAGCATGTGCTCCCCTAGGACGTTCCCCCCTCACTCAACCATCCTTGACCATCCTTGACCATCCTTGACCATCCTTGATACCCCCTCCCGATCACTTCTTCGCTCTTTGCTCATTCTCGTTCTGAAGAAACCGCTTTCTTTTTGTTTCCCTCGTTGCGATCAAGCGCCATAAACCACCCCACTTTTCTTTCCCTCGTCTCACTCCTCGATCATCCCGCAATCCCGGCAGCCCTTTAACAAGCCTGTGAAAAGCGCATTCTCAATCAAAATGGCCTCCATAGCCCAAGACTTGGTCATGCTGGGCAGAGATACCCTCCACGCCACCGAACCTTCCTCCTCCGCCGCCATGGCCGCTGTCAAGCCCGAAATCATCTTCAACGTCCTCCCCCCCGCCGCAGGAAAATCGTTCATGGTCCTCCTCATCGTCATGTGCCTCTGCCTCGGCGCCGTGACCATGGAGATGTTCAACCACGTCGGCTTCGACATCAAACTCATCCGCAAACCCGGCTGGACCCAACCCGCCAAACTCGTCTCGCGACTCGCCTACCTCTCTTGCCGTTACCTCTCGGTCATCTGCCTCACCCTGGTCGTGCTGTTCCTCTGCCTCAAGTTCGACAATTGCAACGCCATGCCGGAGGCGTTCAACATTTTGGGCATGATTTTGTTGGATTCCGTGTCGTTGGTGTTCGTGCAGAGGACCATGGCGTTGTACGGGTGGAAACCCAAGATTGTGGTTCCGCTCACGTTCTACTACTGTGTCGTGCTTGCCGCTGCGGCGGTATGTATTCCCTTCTACGGTGTCGGGTACAGGATTCCAGGCACCGAGTTCTGCGCGTACGACACCAGGCGCCACCTGACCAGGACTCTGGTGGCGAATGTGGTGTACAAGTCGCTCAGCATGGGGCTCGACATCATCATGCTTCTCCTCACACTCCACCGTCTGCTGGATGGAGGCCTCAAGGCGATCTGGTCCAAGAAGCCCCAACAGCTCTATTCGGGGCTCAACGACAGGAGTCTGTCCAGCTTCTTGATCCGCCAAGGTTTTCACTTTTACGTCCTCCAGCTCGGCACCGACATCTTCTTCGTCTCGACGTACTTTAGCCTCAGCGAGCCATCCTACCAGGTGCTCGGCACCGCTCTGGTCTTTTGCATCCCACCCATCGCTGCAGCGGCGGCTTTCAGAGAAATGGGCAAGAAAGCCTCGCTCATCACCGCCAAGAACGGATCCAAGGTCAACGAGATCATGAACTCCACTGCCTCTCCTTCCGGTGACAATTCTGGCACTCGCGGTACTCGTGGACCACGTGGATCGGATGCTGGGTTGAGCAACGGCGCTCCACCAGCGCCTACTACTTTCATCGGAGGTGCAGGTGTCAATTCGTACGTCCTTCAAGCGCGCTCCACCCCCGGTGGCGACAGCAGCACCACCGCAGCACCAGAAAAGACCACCCGCATCTCCTGGGGCGGACACCGCAACAACTTCCCCACCCGCTCCCGCAACGACCCCACCGCCGACCTTGAAGACAACGGCATCCTCGTCACCATCGGCACCGTCTCTCGTTCCGAAGAAGTTGACCCAGAATGGGACGCCGGCTCCCCGCGATACTCTTCCGATAACCCCGACCCGGAGACGCTCGAGATGCAGCGCCAGTGGCCGCGACCCGCGTTCAAAAGCCCGCACTCCGAAGCGGCGCACAAGTCGAGCGAGGGGCACAGCTCGACAGAGAAGGTCGACCCAGACGGTGTCGCGTTTGAGCCTGTCCAGGTGCCGACCCTCGCAAGGAGGCCCACAGGGGGAAACGGCGGCAATCCATACTCGTCGCACCTACACGGCGCGGCGGAGAGTGCATCGAGCCCCTGGATCCCACAAACACCGGAGAGCCCTTACCCTCCCACATTGCTGTCTCCACGCCAATTTTCGAGGCATTCGTCCAATTCGGAAGTCACAAGAAACAACAGTCTCTCTCGCCAGCCAATTCAGTCTCAAACTCACATCGAGGAGGAAGATGACAGCCCATGGAGAGCGCTCTAACCACCATCCTTTTGTACTTTATAGATGCCTCAGAGTATCATCATATACATCCATCACCCACACACTGCGCAAACCATGAGGACGAGGCTGCCGTGAGATTGGCAAGGACTGATACGATTGAACGAAGGACGAATGCAAAGAGAACAACAACGAACGAACGACTGTGAATGGATATCAAATAGCTTATCAATACTTCATGCAGTGGCTATGTGCTTCATGTGCAATGTTTCAACACTTGCTCGCCGTCAAAGGCAACGCCAATGCCGCCCCGGCCCAAATATCCTCCTCCCCGCCCCTTCCCTTCTCCGACCCCCTCCTCAACCCCGGCTGCATATCCGGGAAATCCAAAAAGCTCTTAAACTCATGCAACGACCCCAAACTAGACCTGTTGCTCGTACATGCCGAAGACGCATAACCCGAGCTCGGACTCCTGCTAAGCTCGGGCTCCGGCGACAACTCTCCACCGTCCGAGCTCACTCCGCGTGCACGCCCAAGAGTGCGGTCGAGCGCAGCAGAAAAGTGCACTCCAGCCTGCGAAGCCACTGGTGAGACGATGGAACTGAGCTTCGACGCGCCACTGTTCACAACATCGATCGGCTCGAGGATGGCAGGGACCGATCCAGGCGCAGCGTAGATCGCCTTGCGCTTGTCTTTGGGACTCGTCGATCCGGCTGGGATATTGAGCACCGGCTCTTGCGCGAGTGAAAGCTTCGAGGGTCGACGGATGGACCTTAGTGGTCGCAGAGGCTGCTTCCTTTCCGTTGCCGCGTAGAGAGGCTTGTCCTCGCTTGTCTCCCGCTCGGGTGCCACTGGAGCCACATTATCGCTGGCAGCAGAAGAAACACTGCTTCGTGTTGACGACATAGACGAGCGTAATGACGAATGCAGCGAGGCCCTCGACGTGGTAGACGCACGTCTCAGCGAGGCAGGGTTTGCACTGGCATAAGCCCCTTCGGTACCTGTGCTGATGTGGACAAAGTTGCTCGGCCCTGAAATCGCGAGCTGAGCGGGCTGTTCTTCGGTCTTGTTCCGTCGGAGCGAAAGCTTGAGATGTGCCGAGATGCTCGTTTTGCGGCTCAACGTGGGTTGTCGAGGCGCCAAAGTGGACGCTGATGCAGACGCAACATGCTCTTCCTTATCTTGCATCCACCTGAGGGGCCCCTTGCGCTGCCGAGCGGCGGCAGAAGCAGGCGACACGCTCGCGGAACGAAGGAGCTGCTGGACAGTCTCGTTGGCGGCACCACGCGCATCTTCCGTGAGGGCAGGAGCATCGATGTCGAGAATGTACTGCTGTTGTGGTCGTTGCGCTGACTTGGTCGGCACAGATCTACTTGGAGCAGACTCCTTAGTCGGTGTTGCATCGATGTCGGTCGCAGTATTGAGCTGCTTTTCCCGAAGAACAGATGCTGTGGGAGTAGCGGTGTTGGAGCTGCTGGTTGAGCTGGGTTGCTGTTGCTGGAAGAGATCAGCTGAGATTTGTGGTACTGGTTTCCTCTTGATCGCTCGTACCGAAGAGGCTGTTGGTCTGATAGTGAGAGATGATGATGATTTCGAACAGGACGTCGAAGCAGCCGGACCCCGCCAGAGATTTGCGTGAGCCTCTACTCGCAGAGAGTCGCTCAGTGACGATGAAGCCATGCTGGTAGTGGCCGACATGCTACGTTATCTGAGCTTGAGACGTGGTACAGGTGAAAAACTGCGATCGAAGAGTTTAGGGTGGTGCAGTCAGGGTTCAGGATCGAGCGAGGTCTGTAGGTCAGCGATGATGGCCTCGCGGACGACAGCTGGGTTTAAGTGACAATGGCGACAATATATGGATGAATAAGAGGTCTGGTGGGATCAGCAAAGATGATAGAAGACAGGATGGAGGGCAGGGAAGGGACGGCAATCTGGAAGAGAAGCGGAGTTCCGAGTCAGGGTCGTCCGTACCAAAATGGAGGCACGAAGAGGAGCAAGGCTTCTCAACGGAGTTGAGCGACTGGACCCACTTGAGGATCCGTCGAGGCGAGGCGAGGCAGTGACCTAGCCATTCAGTGCACAGCTCCTTGTTACGAAAGCAAGTTAGCGAGTGCGACTTTACTCATGGCTTGCTATACTTTCGTACCGCCGAAAACAAGCGAATGAGGCTAGAAAGAATTGGCCAGTGTGGGGCAATGCAGCCACAAGCGAGAAAGCAAGCGAAGACTCTCCGAAGTGGAAGAGCTGTGTGGTGACTTGTCGAGCTTAGGAGCCCAATGCATGCACACAAACGCACGCATGATCAAGCAAAGAAGCCGCGAATAGACGCATGACAAGACCTCTGTCCGGCCAGCTTCGACCTCATGTTGTGCCCGTTTCGTGTCGCCTTGGCCCACTCCTCTTTTGTTCGTAACACATCCACATCACTTTGTTATGATATGAAAACTTGGTGCCACCTTCAGCCATCCGACAATTTGTGCAACGCTGGTGGGACGCTGGATTGATATGGCAGCAGCGGCAGCCCCTGCAACGGTGACCGGCCGGAGTTGGATGGCGAAGAACGGCGAGGCGAGTCGCGGCGAGGCAACGGGGAAAATAACGAAACAGAGTGGGGCATGCTAAAGCTGCTGCTGCAGGTAAGCTGCAAGGGAAAGGTCGACAAAGTTTCGTGTTGACGTCGCACTGTTGTCTGCTGCTGCTGCAGGGTTTAGTGTCTCGGTGTCACTTTCCCCCTTGCGCTCGCTAAAAAACGCGGTGGGCCGTGTGTGCATGTGGGTTACTCTGATGGGAAACAGAAGCGTGCTGCACCCCCTTCGGAGCAGGCAAACGGGCAGGCAGTGCTAAACCAACAGATCGCGATCCTATCTCTAGCTCCAAAACTGGCATGGCTGCCATCTTGCCTTTTCTGGCCTCGACCGTGACCGTACCACAAATTCCCGTATCGCGGCCACTTTACGGACACTGTGGAATTTTGAACCAAAATTGAGCGCGGCAGAAACAAGCAATGCTGAATGACGATATGTTGTCTGCCAAGCGCGGTAACTTAAAGCTGTGTGTCGTTTGGACCCCGTCCCAACGCGGGAAGTCCGGCAACGTTGTTCTTCCTCTCTTCTCCTTTCTCTGCTGTTTGTGTTCGGTCCAAATCCTTGTCCACTCAACTCCTCAGCCCAAGAGAAGGAAGGAAATATGGTGTACAGTATGCCGCGTGTCTCAGAGAGTACGATTGGGCATGAAAACGCAGCTCGAGTGGATGCTAAGAAGCTGCAACAGGATCGCGAGAATCGGGTGTATGGAATCTGCGGATGCATCCGGACCCTGCTCTGACCGTCCTTGCCATCTTTGGAGTTGGACCATGCAAGGATTGTCCCCCGAGCTCGTGCAAAGGCATCCAACAAATGCGGAACTGCCAATTTCAGTTACGCGCAGATCATGACGATCAATGAATGAGATCAAAACTCTGCGGTCCCCATTCGGAACAATCAGCTCCAGGTGCTGTAAGCGGTACAGGAGCCCGATAAAAGTCTGGCTAGTTGCCGGCGGTATCCATGTAGAAGCTAGTCGCACGTGTACCTGGTGCTTCGATCGGCTAGGGTCAGATTGTTGTTGTATGCTGAGCATCGCCTCCGACCATGGCTAAGACAGCGTTTGGTGCCCATATTATCCAAGTAAAGCTGGCCATGCACGCGTCCCGTTTCCTCACTTGAACATTGCTATAAGCAAGACAAGGGCCACAATCAAAACTCCTAGGATCCATACGGTACCTGTATATAGATGTGACGAGCAGAGAGTCCTCAGTCAGCATACGATACCTTCAGATGCTATTTAGTGTCTAGGAAACGTAGGGGTGCTTACCGTGGTCTCTGAGGCTACTTCTTAGACGGTCGAGCTGGTTGGCCGCGCCTCCCAATCTGAGCCCAGTGCGATCGACATCCGCGTCAAGCTCCTCCAGCAACTCCCGATGTAGGTCGAGCTCTTCGTCCATCTGCAAGCTCATCTCATGCTGTCGATTGAGCGAGGCTGAAAGTGCATCGAGGTGTTGGTCCTGATCATCCCAGTGCTGCTGTTGAGTCCCAGCCGGGTGCGAGTCAGCCACATCACCATTTCTCCCTTCAGCTGGATAGGGGGCACCGTCCTTTGATGCTGACGGTGCGGCGTGTGAACCTTGCTCGTTGTAGTCGCTGGCGAAAGATTTATGTGACGGATCAAGAGGCTCGAGGCTCGACATGGTGGCTGTCGTCCTTGCTGAGAGCGTCCTAGTTCGCCTGTAGCCTCACCGCATGGCCCGCCCAATGCTGCGTCAGGATATTCACAGTAGCAACGAGCCTTTGTCAGCTGAGAGCACTGTTGCACACGACAAAGGTATCGAGACTGCGGTACAATACGAAGCGGAGTCGAGGTGCCAAGTGTCGTCCGTGCGTGCACTTGAGGGCCGGAAGTCGGGAGACGGACAAGCTCCCAGAAGAAACCGCTGTTACAGCGCAACAAGCAACACTTTCAAGAAGGCCGGATGTCGCGGCTCGAAGGAATTTGCATTAACCTGCAGGAAGGGCTGCACATTCCTCCCCTCTAGCTAACTCCCCATGGAGTTCAGCTCGAGGAGCAGCTCAGAAGCTCGCGACAGGACGCGCTCGCTCTAACAAAGACTGCGCGTGTGCCTCCCACTCTTCGGGCAAGAAACTGTGAAGACCGGATTGAAAAGTTAGAAATTGGGACCGGTTTCGGCAGTTCCGCCGTTCCAAGTTTCTCGACCTGCAGGCTGCTGGTCAATTTGCGCTTTTCATCTCGCGTTCAGTCCCCCTTAGGCGCTGTTCATTAACTGCGGACACTGCCGGACACTGCCGAAAGCTCGGACTGTCTTGCAGACGCTCTCAAGATTGCATCTCTCGTTTGTCGTGGTGTTCGCTGGCTTGGCCTCGCTCAAGTGCCGCGTCACAGTCTCCACCAGTCTGGCTTGCGGCAACGTCGCCATGGCTGGCTGCTCATGGCGGAAGGAGCTCGGGGGAATTGTTGGTTTACTCAACGCCAGGTAGAGCGCGACAGAGACTGCTGCTTATGAGCGTGCCAGAGCGGGCGCAAGCACGCCCGCATTCGGCCAAGCCCTTTGCCGTTCCTCACCATCGCTCCGGCTGACGCTGAGGTGGCGTTGAGGAAAAAGTTAGCCGACGTATGCACGCAGCATGGTCGGCAGGCCCGTCTCGTTGTGCGCTCATCTGTTTCAATACATCACAAGCGAAAGTGGGAAAGGGTCTGCTTGAGCTCATGCCTTGTACGAAAAACCCAGGTGCACACACACACACACACAGAGAGAGAGAGAGAGAGAGAGAGAGAGAGAGAGGGGCGAGTGGGTTTGAGTTAAAATCCCCAAATTGCCAAGCAATTCACTCCGTCCACTCGCTGCCTTCCGTTGGAGCCAGAAAAAACCTATGAAGTACCTCTAAGATCGTTGTTGATGCTTGCGCTTATCAAACGACATCGCTGAACGCGGCACGACTACTGCGCGCAAGATTCAGGTATACCATTCCATCGCAAAAGCAGGCAAGCAAGCAAGCATGGCATGACCTGGCGGTCAACTAAACAACCGCGACAGAGCGTATAGGGTGGCGTGGCTGAGCCCGCGAAGATGCCATGGCAAAACATAGTTTAGTGTTGCTGAGTCTCAACTGTTTATGAGCGAAGTGTGTCGCATTCGCCCATCTTCTGCCTCGCTCTGCAAAATCCTCAAGATCATGGTGACAAAACACTTGACGGCAGCGATGACTTCATTGTTGTTTTTCTGCTTTTTCTTTTCTTGGGACTGGGGTCACTGGATTTCTCCCTTCTAAGCGGAGGTAAACCGGCAGAACCCGCTGAGATCGGGCTGAGAGTAGAGTCGGAAATTTACCCTGAATTTTGCTTCGATGCGACGCGATTCTAACGGAACGGTTCATCCGAATTCGGCGCTCTTCTCGACAAGTTTCTGACGGCCCTACTCGGGAGCAGGAATGCGACAGCCGACCCTGACTGTGCACCTGCAGCAAGCATACTTTTTGCTAGCCGCACTCATCCACGGCTTTTCCGAACTTCTTGAGGAGTCGCTCAGTTGCTCATTGATTGGCTGGACACAACACTTACGCTGGTTGCATTGGGTTGGCACGCTGCTGGGCCTGGATGTTTGGGCAAGAAAATCATGCTACGGTACAGAGCAACTGCTTTGCTTTTTGCGCGCTACAACCTCCATGCGCTTCTCTGTCTTTCTGGGGTCTACAGCCTATTGTCTCAATTCAAACCCAGCTCGAGCTAGCTAGCGCATTACCGTCGCAAACAGCATGAAGACTGGGGCCCATTTGGAGCATGACTAATTCCCACGCTGCCCAATCACGACCGAAAGCATCAGCTACGCCCCCTCGCCCGTTTTCTGCCCCGGTTCTGACTACGCCGGTGCGGTTGCTAGAAGTAGCTCAGCTCAGCTCGACCTTGTACCTCAAATTAGACACAACAGCGACGTTTGACTGTGACGGAACGTTGCCGCAAACTACGAGCTTGTTTTTGACAGTATAGCCTTACAGTATCCCAGTTCGAGACCGTCCCGTGATGTCCTTGCATAAGCGAGGCAGACAGTAATTTGGCTCGGCCAAAATTATAGCAACTCACGCCGACCTAGGGCCAAGTCCGTGAGCAGATGTATCGACAGTGCGGCTTTGGATGTCCATCCGTCAAGTGACCGGTGAGTTTTGGAGTCACGGTTCGGCTGTCCCGACTGCGTCTCGCATGAGAAGCATGGCATCGCCAACGCACTCAATTGGCCAGCTCGCTTGCCTTCCTTCCTCCATCTCTTGTGAGCATCGTTTCTTGCCTTGCTACTGCGCCTGGAGCAAGAAGAGAGCACATCTTGAAAGCAACCGAACCGTAACCGTACCCCCAGGGTTGCCTCGCCTCGACTCTCGAGCCCGTTGCTGTTTTCATCTTCAGCCCTAGCTCCAGACTAGACGCAAATGAAGCATAGCGCCAACAGGTCAACGGCACCTCCCTCTTAGGCTCCATATCTGCCCTGCCACCTCTTCGGCCTCATTTCGCTAGCGCAAGTAAGCGAGGGGACAGCACCTGCGTGGCGTGACAGCCACCAGTCAGGCACAGCCGAACCTCAGCTTCTTGAAAACTTCTTATCTCTTTTCCCCAACAGCCCCGACTCTTGCGAGACTCCATCCTTCGCTATAAGTCGACACCTCAGCAGCACCCCCACCTCTTCGGACGCCCCGCCTTTCCCCCAGCTTTCCTGCCTCCCGTCTACAACCTTTCGCCAGCAACAACCTATCTTTTGCCTCTCACTTGCTTGAGAGTTGGTTGTCATTCGCACCATGCGTTCGCGCAGATCAAGCTTCACGGCAGAGGAGAAGCCCATCAGGGCTGCCGATGTTGCCGTGCCCATCGACATAAACCTCCCTGGTCGCGGCAGCGCCGGCAGCAGCGCCAACAACAGTCAGGTTGACCTCACAGGTCACCACATCTACCTTCCCGAGAATGCTACCGGCGATTCCTCCTCGCAAGATGGCATGTTTGAGCTCAAGGCGGTCGAGCCGCACGAGCACGTTGCCTCTGGCGAAGTCGTCAAGGACGTCAGGACCGGCAAGCACTACAAAAAGCAACCCGTTTCTAAGACCGCGTACTCTCTCGGTCACACCTCTGGTGCCCCTGTCGTCTCCGGCGTAGGCGTCCGAAACACCGGTCGCATCGGGCTCAGCCACGCGTTCCCTACCGAGGAGCAGAACAGGCAATACAAGGCCGAGAAGGCTGCCCGAAAGTCCAACAACAGTTCTGGATTCCAAACGCCCTCGGTGGCCGGTGCAAGTGTGGGAGAACACCGCGCTTCGATGGATGTCAATACGATGGAGGGTAGGACGCAGCTCTTTGCGCAGCTTCGTGACCTCATCCACGAAGAGTTCGAAAAGGTGAATCGCGGTCAGACTGAGGAATTGAGGAAGCATGTTCACCAGGCGCATCTCGAACAGCGACAACACTTCGAAGATCACATCGAGGATGTCAAGGAGATTATTGCCCCTGAGCAGCCTCAGTTCGAGGACAACGCTGCTTCGGTAGAGTCGAATCTCAAAAAGTCAAAGGGATCGGACATGACCGAGACCGAAGTGACAACTACGGATGACGACAAACACACCAATTTTGACAGGAAGGGCAGCGAGGGAACGCTCCGCTCCGAAGCGCCTGGCCAGAACAACACCAGCGACATTGTCAAGAATCCTCAGCCGGCCGAACGCGGCTACGACGAGGAGGAAGTAGACGAGAGCGCTGAAGAATACGAGTTCCCTAACAAGTGGGCTGCGATTCGCTACAAGATGCGCGAACCGTTCGCAGAGTTCCTTGGTTGCTTCATGCTCATGGTCTTTGGTAACGGTATCAACTGTCAAGTCACTGTCTCGAACCTTTACAACCCTAACGAGCCCAAAGGCAGCTACCTCTCCATCTCGTTCGGATGGGGCGTTGGTGTAGCGATGGGTGTCTGGGTCGCTGGTGGTATTTCGGGTGGTATGATCAACCCTGCTGTGACGATTGCTCTGGCATGCTTCAGAAAATTTCCTTGGAAGAAGGTGCCCGTCTACATCATCGCACAGATTCTCGGCTGTTTCTTCGGTTCGCTCTGCATCTACGGTCTCTACGTCAATCCCATCCGCGTCGTCGATCCCAACCAAACCGAAGTCACAGCATCCCTCTTCACAACGTACCCAGCCGAATTCCTCCGCCAACCCTCGACGCGAATGAGCGCGTTCTACAACGAGTTTTTCGCCACCGGCATCCTCCTCATCGTCATCCTCGCCATTGGCGATTCGTCCAACACACCCCCACCCGATGGCTTGGCACCGCTCGTCCTGCTCTGGCTGGTCTGGGGCCTTGGAGCCTGTCTCGGCTGGCAGACTGCATATGCAGTCAACCCAGCACGAGACTTGGGTCCCAGAATCATGCTCTACGTTGTCGGATACTCGCCAAAGATTCTCTGGACCTTCAACGCGTGGTACTGGATCTGGACACCGATTCTGGCTACGGTCTCCGGTGCGCTCATGGGATGTACCGTCTACGACACGCTCTGCTATACTGGTGGCGACTCGCCGCTCAATAGGAAGTCGAAGAGGTATGCGGCGGAGTATGGGCCGGGGTCGAAGGAGAAGATGCCCGCTGCGCTCAGCGAGGCCTAGACTTGGGCTCAAGTCAAGTCGAACTGCTTTGTTTGTGGGTCGTTGTTGTAGTTGTACTCTTCACATTGCTTCATTCTGCATGTCATCATAAGCCATTCAGTTTCATGCGTACAAGTGTCCACAGGTGTATGCGCCATTCAAATGTCTTCCGTTTGATCTTCAATGACTGTCCAGGCGTCTCGAATGGCAGCCGTGCGCTGAGGCTTACTGTCGAACAAGCGCGAAACATACGCATTGATCAGCGTCGTATCCTCGAGCGCCTTGTTGAGTTTCGTCTTCTGGTACGTGTACGGGCAATCAAACGAAATGCAATCCACTGGGCCGGGTTTCTCCATCTTCGCGCACGTCGAACAGATCCTATCGATTGCCACCGCTTGCGATTCAAGCTTGTGCAGCTTGGCCGAGACGGAGTGGATGCTGGAGGTGGGGGATTGGCGGCAGTCGATGCAGAGGAGGGATTCGGTGCGGGCGGAGCAGAGGAGGCAGGTTTCGGTGGCGTAGTGCGAATTGAGAGTTACGATCGTTGATGATGATGTCTTTCCTCCTGCTCCTCCTAATGCTGCTGCGGCTTGGGGCAATGACGGAGGTGGTCGTTCCGTGGTAGATTCCGAACTGCTGGGTTTGTCCTGAGCAAGAACAGCAGAGAGGAGGGCTGCAGTGGGCCGTTTGTCCCAGTACGCGTTGTTGGGTTTCGGCATCTCATGAAACCACGCTTCCACATCCGCGCCCAGTAGATTAAACACCCTCGCTAGAGGCGGGATGATGGTGCGCGTGATGTAGTACGTCGCGTTTATCTGCAGCTGTGGGTTTCTCAAGAACGCTTCCGGCGAGACAGCTTGCTGATTCAATTTCGCGCGCGGCTCGCCCTGCGAAATGATGTACGGCACCCTCTCCCCATACTGTGGCTCGGATCGCGGGTCAGCCAGCATCCGCCTTGACGCCACGGCTGCGCCCGGGGGTGGGGCAACCTTATCGCTATACGACCCGAGCCGGACCTCCTTAGCAAAGATGAAATCCTGGGGTGAAACCCGGCCCTCGAGGATCTTTCGCCACTGGCGCTGCAGGTAGCTCTTGACGATACTCAGATCGCGCGAGCGGAAGAGAATGCGGATACACGCTTCGAGCATGCGCTGTATCGCTGGGTGGAAATCCCGCCGAACCGTCTCAATGCCTTTCGCATCAAACCCCGGCTCTCGCTCGTCCAGAGTTTCGTATTTGAAACCCACATACCGCTTCTTGGCTAGCAAGACAGAGGGAAGGTAGACTTTCTCGAACTTGAGCTTGACGGGGCGCGGGTTGAGACTGGTCACTTTGTCGGCGATGATGTGGCCTAGACGAAACGCATCTTCCTTTGTCCGGCCAGGGAGGTAGACAAAGAGCGAGTCAGTGTCGCCGTACACGACTTGGGCACCCCATTCTTCGGTGCCGTTGATCAGGTCCATCGCCTTCTCGAGCGTCTCGCGGCCCGTCTGTACGATCGCATCTGCGATCTCAACACACGGCATACGACCCGAAAAGCTCGCCGAAGTGTAGCCGTAGGTGACATTGGCGAGCAGCTTGAGCGAAAGCTGGCGTGCGTTCTGAATGCGCTGGAAGGCCTTGTCCGCTTTCGTACCCTTCATCGACGCCTTCACCATAACACGTGTGTCGAGGATCTCGGACAGCATCTTCGCAAGCAACGACTTGCGAACGTTCGGCTTGACAAACAAAAGTCCATTGCTCGAAATGTTGACGTCGTCTTGCAGCAAACTCAGCAAACCTTTGGGCGGCGCATAGTCCGTCACACCAAACTTGCTCGTCCCTTTGAACCCAGTGACACGGCCGAGGCACGTCGAGTAACAGAGGTTGTAGGCGATCATGATGGACGGATAGAGCGACTGGAAATCGAGCACGATCAGTGGGCCTTTGTAGAAGGCTGACTGCGGTTCCATGATGAGTGGGAGGCACTCTGCGGCGTTCTGCTTGCCGACTTGAGCCCTGCTCGGCGAGATGAGCACAAAGTTCTCCGGCTTGGCAATGCGAAGCATGATACTCTCGACCTTGAACTGGCTACCTCTCGAGATGACAGAGAAGAAGTCGATCCCATAGATCCTGGCGAATTCTGCCGTTCGCAAAACAAACTCGGATTCGGTGATGATCTCAAGTTCCAGCTCGACCATATCGACGTAGTACAGCAGCGCCTTGCGCACCAGCTCGGCCCGTCCAGACGTGAACCACTGCGTCAGCGTCTGATGCGAGAACTTGGGTATACGACGATGTAGCAGGTGGTAGCAGACGTTTTCGAGCGTGTACACATTCAACGTGAGCTCACCTTTCATGAGCCTCCAAAGGTTGAGCGTATGTCGACCTGTGATACGCAGAGCGGAGGATTGCGTATATGCGTAGTTGTCCGACTTGCCGCCCGCGCGGCCTGTGTTGTGCACGATAGAGCGTCCGATCTGTGGGACAAGGTCAAACTCGTACTCTTTACTCGCTCGCTCGATTATGTAGCCCCACGATGACGAGTGGATCTCCCAGCCAACCAAGATCTCCGGATCGAAAGCGCGAATCAGGTCTATGAGCGTGTTGAACAACTCGAGTTCATCTTCGACCACCTCGACTGCCAGATGTGAGAGTCCCAGACGATCGGCATTCATGTCTTCACCCGCTACGAGCAGTAGTCCAGTGCGTAGATCTGGGCGACTACCCGTGTCCTGCAAGTCCTCGTCCTCGTTCTGGAACGAATAGATGATGGCTTGGACTGCATCGAACGCCGGGTCGGGAAAGAGCGTGCCACGTGTGGTGGTCAAGACCTCTACGGCAAGCGTCGCCATGTGCTGCTTGTCACGCATGACCAACGTAGTTGCCTTGTGTTGGGAAACCTTGAAACCGTAGTCGTTCGACTGTGTGAACCTCTCGATCTGGGAGAGTAGCCGTGCACGACGTCGTTTGGAGCGCTGCTTTTCGACGATCTTTTCTTTCTGTCGCCATGCTCGAGCCTCGAGCATCGTGGGCGGAGGGGGTCCGAACTGCCAGTAGAGACGTCGGATCGGTTTGCTCGACTCAGTGGCTGTGTCTTCTCGTAGTTTGTCCCAGTGTTCGAACGAGCGTAGGTATGGCAATGTGCTTGACTGGAACTGGAACATCCGTCCGGCATATTCCCTTGGTCGAGTGGGGACGTCGTTCGGATTGCTGAAAAAGGGCTCTGGATAAACTTGCCGGACGATCGAGAAGAGCGAGAAAGTCTCAACCACTGTTCGCGTGGATGGAGCCGACTCGTGAAACGTGAGCAGACGTTTTCGTGCTTCCGATCGAGCTGGCCAAGATGTCTCAGCTGGACTCGAGGACTGGGTCCTTTCCTTGACGTCCGATCCGTTGGACTCTAATCGCGCAATAGATGAGGACGACTTGGGATCCGCAAAACGGACTTTGGTCCAACGGCTGGCGTCCAGCATTGGAGCCGGATGGGTGTCCTTCGTACTGTTCGTTGCGCGATCGGGATGATCATGCTTTACTTGCTTCCACTTGCGCACGCTATCCTGTAGAGAGTCCTTTGACGGTCTCGAAGAGGGGCTTGCAGTGGGCGTCGTCGTCGTGTCGTCCAGCAAATCGACGTAGCGACGCTTCGTGGGAGTAGACAAAGTGCTTCGACTGAACGTGCTGCTGGTCGACATGTTTGAGTTGGAAGTGGCGCTGTCTGTTCTTTGCCACTTGCGAGTCTGACCTAGGCCAGGGTTCTGAGCATCAGTTTCGTCAGCGGGCTCGACGTCGTTTGGGCCATCTTCCTGGTCGGAAGGCGGGTCGAAATTGCCCTTAACGTTTTCCTCTTCAACTTGTTGTAGCCTGTTTGTGAATTCCTGGCTCTTGAAGTACTCTGCATTGAAGTCCTCCGCTTCCTCTTTCACTTGCTGAGTCAGTTGGGTCGGGTCAGTATGATTCAAATCGCCTCGCTGCGTCTGTGAAAGGACATGCTCCAAGTCGTACAGCTTCGAGGAAGCCGAAGGGCCAGTGCGTTGAGAGTAGGGATCGGCTGCGTGAATCTGGTCTTGATATGGATGAAAGACCTCCACCGCGTCGAAAGTGGTCATGATGTACTGATCTAATCTGGGCCGCTCGGTAAAGTGGTTGGGGTTGCGCTCTCGGGGCAAGGTCTTTTGCCTTTCGTCGAGCAGCCGCTTTTCGAGAAGCAGTCGCATGCGATCCTCGGAATTCCAGGGCGGGGATTCTCCTGTAGCGAACGCTCGTGGATCTCGCGCGGGGTCCTCGGTTGGTATCGATGACGGCAGACCCGCAGCGCTTCTGCGACTCTTTTCGTCTTCCCATAGGCCGGACAAGCTTGGGACGAGAATGTTTCGGTCTGGCGAGGCGTCGGGGACCTCACTAAAGTCGCTATGGATGTCTCGTTGCTTGAGTCTGCGACGATTGATGATCCAAGGTGCACTGACATCCGCCTCGAGCTCACAGTGTGTTCCGCGGTGCACGTCTTCGGCTTGGACGTGAGCGTAGGGTATCGAGTTACGGTTCCAGAGCTTACTACGAAGGTCGACTGGAGATGACTCATCAGCAGCAACAGTGCTTCCTTCAGGGATAGGAAGACGAAAGCGGACGTCGTCCAGGTCGATGTAGTCGCAGCCGAAGATATTGTAGTCGAGCATAAACTGGAGCTGGTATCGGATGTGAATCTCGAAAGGTTGAAATACGGTCTTCATGACTCCGCCTGATTCGAGAATAACGGCAATGCGGTAGTTATGCGCTGGATCGACGAAGGAGATCTTGAGAAAGTAGGAGTATCCCACATGATAGCCATAAAAATTGACACCCTTGCAGAGGTGGATGGCGGCTATGAACTGGTTTGCTTCTGGATCGTCCGGGTTGCGGCGGAGGGAGGCAGCTATGGCCGCGTTGAGCTCTCTGCCGAGACGGTGGATGTACCTGAGCACATCATCAGGGTCGAGCGAGCCTTTGTACTGGATGTAGCAGTACGGGTAGACATTGTGAATGTGAAGACAGACCCGTTGCCCAGCGGGTGTGGCTCCAAAGATGCGGAGGATGGGGACCTTGCGAAGAGTCTGACCTTCGGCGTTGAAGGCACATTGCGTACGGTCCAGCGGACCAGGCAGAGTGAGGATGTGGTCGATGTTGATAAGCCGAACACGAAAGAAGGGATCGGACGACGTCGGATCGATCTTTTCCGTTCGTTGCGGAGCCGCGTCGCTCAGTTCCGCGCTGTCGGTCATGGTCATGGTGGCCCGGGTGAGTTGATATCACGTCTTGTGCTCCTCGTCATCTTCCGTCCAATCTTGGCCTACTGCCGTTGGCAATCGAGACACTGAGGCATTTCAACGCAAGGATCCCAAAGACAGTGATGGTATGGTGTCCAGACCAGCTCTGCTGAGCTCGGTGACTTGAGTCGCATCCGGCTCGAAGGTGTTTGTCAGGGTCCACCTGACCGGAAGCTTCATGTTCGAGTGGGGGATTTTTTTGCAATGCTGAGTTTAGTTGTTGCCGGTCTCACATTGGTTACGAAAAAACGCGGTACGCGCTTGTGCTTTACGCCAGAAAGGGTCCTCGAACTCCCCTTTGGTGGGACATGACGAGAAGAACACTTCATATCGGACACCTCTATCTTGACTCAGCCAAACCCTTGGTCCACCAAAGGTCGCCTGAGCCCAGCACACAGTCGCATCTGGTCTTTCAACTCTCCACATGACTATCATGGAGCTTCCATCATGACGACGGCAAGTCTACGTCACGGCCACGCAAGTAGCGCCTCCACCAAGGATGCTTCCACGAGCTCATCCGTCATCCGACCTATTCCGTCGACCGACGTCCATCGGATCACCAGTGGACAGGTCGTGCTCGACCTGCAGACCGCTGTCAAAGAGCTGATTGAGAACGCACTCGACGCCTCCGCAACCAACATCGCCATCAACTTCAGGGACTATGGCGCCGACTCATTCGAGGTTGTCGACAATGGCACCGGTATCGACCCTTCTAACTATGCCTCGGTTGCTCTCAAGCACTACACGAGCAAACTTTCTTCATTCTCAGATCTTGCTCTCGTACGCACATTCGGCTTCCGCGGTGAGGCGCTCTCGTCGCTGTGTGCTCTAGCAAAGGTCACAATCCACACTGCGACTTCCTCCCAGTCTCCAATGGGAACAATCTTGCGGCTCGATCGCGGAGGCCGAGTCGAAAGTGATACAGGCAGAGCCGCAAGGCAGAGAGGCACCACCATCACCGTTGAAGGCTTGTTCAAAACTCTCCCCGTACGCAGGAAGGAGTTTGAGAAGAATCTCAAGCGTGAATATACCAAGGCGCAGAACCTCTTGCAAGCCTATGCGCTCATCACCAAGGGTGTTCGGTGGACGACGACAAATACCCCAGCAGGTGGTCGCAAGACCCCGCAGTTCAGCGTCAACTCGTCCACTGCAGACAACTACCTCTCTGCCAACGTGTCTTCTCTTTTCGGTGCCAAAATCGCTCCCACGCTGATGCCGCTCAACCTGCAGCTCACGTTTTCTGTAGCAACAGTGCGCAATAGGCACCTTCAGGGCATCGCCGGTGCCGATGCTGGAGAAGACGACGGAGAAGCCGCCTCTGCAGAGAACTACACACCGACGGTCAGAGTAGTCGGTCTGATCAGCAAGCCGGTCTACGGGTCTGGCCGCACGTCATCCGATCGACAATTCTTTTATATCAATGGACGACCATGGGAAGCAGGCCGTGTGAGCCGCGCGTTCAACGAAGTCTACAAGTCGTTCAATTCTAACCACTTCCCATTCGTCATTGCCGATTTCCAGTTGCCGACCGACTCGTACGACGTCAACGTCAGCCCAGACAAGCGCACCATCTTCCTGCACGAGGAAAGTCGACTCATCGAGAAAGTCAAAGAAGCTCTTGAAGAGCTCTTTGCTCCGAGTAGAGCCACCTTCTTGGTGAACGGAGCGAGCCATTCGCTGCGCAATGGCAATGGGATTACAAGCTTGAGTGCTCAGTCCAAGCTCAGCGGGTTCGCTTCGAAAGCGAAAGCTTCGCGAGCAGAGGAAGCTGAGGTAGAGGGCAGCAATGAGGAAGACACAGCCGATGCAGACGAAGGTGATGTTCTAGAGATTCAGGACGAAGATAACAGCGGGCTTGCAGAAGAGGCTCGGTGGGACGGGTCGGACGGAGAAGAACAAGATGAACAAGAAGAGGAAAGTACGAGATCGAGGTCGAGATCAGGGTCTCGCCGTTCTGAACCCAAAGCACGAGACCTGGAATACCGTGAGGACTCAGACTTACTCCCGCCGCTTCCTGACCGAGGCCATGCGGAGGCAATGTATGAGGACAACGATAGTGAACCCGACGTACCACCACCGCTAGCTCCTGAAGCTGCATCACCGCCACAGGCTTCTTCGAAGCGCGACTACGACGAGGTACTTGACACAAGCCAAGCCTCTTGGTCACCCGCAAAGAAGTTGCGAACTGCTCAGTCTTCACCGGCGCCGACAAGAGCAGTCGAATCATCCCTGTCCGATCGGACGCGGAGGGAAGCCAAGAATGTTCTGGCATCGTTGCGGACGTTTGCGCTTCCTGGAACTCAGATCAGTGATAACCTGCCCGTCTCGAGCCGCATGGCTCTCAGCGAAGAAGGGGAGGAAGAAGAGTCGATACCGATGGCTGTAGAGCCTGAAGGAGCTTTCGGCTCTTCGGATGACGATCAGGGACTTGATGCACCAGCTCGCCTGGGGGCAGAGGAACGCGATCAGAACGAAGCAGCAGATCAGGAAGATGCCGAGCCACTATCAAACAAGCTCGTCGCGATGCACGAAGTCGATATTCACAACGACGAGAGCGAGAACGCAGAGACAATCTCGTTCGATTTTGATGGTCTGCAGAAACGAGTACGAAAACGGAAACAGGCCGCCGAACGGTCTGCTTCCCAGACATCGGCTCAAGAGCTCTCTGCGTCCGGAGACGAAGACCTGCTGCAGGGTGCGGGTGTCGGCAACCAGGACGAAGCCCAGGTAGAGAGAGCACTTTCCCGCGTTATCCACAAGCAAGACTTCTCCGCCATGGACGTCGTCGGCCAGTTCAACCTCGGTTTTATCATCGCACGACGCCACACCCAGCCCGAACCCACTTCGGACGAAATGGACGACCTCTTCATCGTCGACCAACACGCCTCGGACGAAAAGTTCAACTTTGAAACTCTCCAACTCACCACGCAGATCCGCTCTCAAAAGCTCATCTCTCCGCGCTCACTCGAACTTTCCGCTTCGGACGAGCTGGTCGCTATCGAGCACCAGGACACACTCCTATCCAACGGCTTTGAGATCCGCGTCTCCGAGTCTGGGCTCCCAGGCACAAGGGTCAAACTAGTCGCACAGCCGATCAGCAAGAGCACCGTGTTTGGGGTGAAGGATCTGGAAGAGCTGCTCTACCTGCTGAGGGACACAAGCGCAGGGTCAGAGGCAGCGCGCGCGATCAGGTGCAGCAAGGCGAGGAGCATGTTTGCAAGCAGGGCGTGCCGGAAGTCGGTGATGATTGGGACTGCGCTGAATAAGGGGAAGATGGAGGCGATCTTGAGGAATATGGGGACTATTGAGCAACCCTGGAATTGTCCACATGGCAGACCGACGATGCGACACTTGGCGTGTCTCAAGACGATCAGCGATAAGGGACAAGATGGTAAGGGTGAGGAAGAAGGTCCCACATGGGATGAAGTTGTGCGGTGTCTCCGTTAGGTTAGCATGCAATGACAGTCACATTATATCATGCATCGATCGCCATCGAGTGATAAGGCTACGAATGGGTATGATTGTTAGAAGCAAGGAGGAAGATTGCAAACTTGCAATGCGAAAAACATGGACATGAAACTCTATAGAAAAATCAAAGCGGAAAAGGTGACGAAGGAGCCACATTCAATGTTGTCGTGTCGAGAGATTTGCTCGAACTTGGCTGAATAGCTGGTCGAGTAGTGTTGATGGCAATTGAGATAGTGGCTCTCACATCTCTTGGCCATCTTCCTGACCGTGCAACTTGACTCCGTTCTGCCAAAGATCCTCGACAGGCATCAGGCCAGAACCTTTGCCGTGAACCAGGCTGTCGATCCTGATGTTGAGCTGCTTGGCTCTCTTGCGTAGCGCATCTCTTGTCCTCCACAGCTGCTGTAGCTGATTCACCAGCTGCTTCTTCCTATGAGGCGCGTTGATGTCTTTGACAACCACAAAATCGTCCTCTTCCTCGGATTCGGATTCGGATTCAGAGCAAGCCCCATCGTCGTGGCGCTTGCTATTAGCGGAAGACGAAGGACGCCGTGTGGACTGTTTCCGCACCGAGGCGGAGGAAGCCGATGTAAAGCGGGCTAGCTGCTTTTCGATGTTGTCCTGCTCCTCGTCGAGGTACTGGAGCAAGTCGTAGATCTCGCGCCGATAGTCGGATAGTGACTTGCGCGGGTCGAGGACATACTCTGCTGAGCTGGGCTGCCAGCTGAGCGCTGGCAAGGACTGTGAGACGAACGTCATTTTCGACGCCGACACTGTCGAAATCTGAGTTGGGAGGAAGGGGGGAAAGGTGATTGAACAAGATGGAGGGAGGAGGAGAAGCGCAAACCTGAGAGCGGAAGTACGAGAGCGTGAGCCGAGCACTGCTCGTCTGACACAAACTTGGCACACCAAATCAACTTCGGGCCAGGGGCGAAGCAGCACAGGCATGAATGGCGTCGAGCGTAAGATACGCAACTGCGGTATGCGCAACAGCTGCGTGTGGCAGATGTCAAAGCGCCAAACAGTGCCCTTGCGAGATTTCACGAGCAAACCGAACCACAAGGTTTCCATTCCATCTTGCTCAGCCACGCCCAGAGATAACAACAATAAGCGCTGCAGTAAAAAAAAAAAAAAAAAAAAAAAAAAAAACCTATGTTGTTAGCCAGAAAGATGTAACACTGTTTGTCTCTTAATCTACCTTGCCAAGTGCGCCTTGCAGAGCCACAATTTGGAATTTGTCACAGCCGTTGAATGATCTCGGCTGTTCCTCTGGGTCGGATCACCGGAATATTGACTTTGGAAGCGGCGTAACGCTGCAGAATGCTGGAGTAGGGCTTGGCGGGGACGAGATGGTCTGATTTTTGACCATAGACGCGTTGTTTGCGCGACAGAATCGGGCGATTTTGTTCTTCTGTTGTTGTGTTGCCGTTGTGATGCCACGAGCGGCCAAGTTCCCGATTGCGTTGCGTTGCTTCCGTTCCTGGCAGTGCAAGTGCTAGAAGGTGCAGCCGAGTCGCTCGCGCTAATTGGTCTTCTAAAGCGCTTGATGCAACGCCGAGACGAATAAGACCAAGAAGAAACACTTCCAACTCAGACATAGACCCACACTATCGTAGCGTTCGCTCCCTCTCATATATTCTTTCCATCCTCACCACCTCTGTATCCCCGCACTTGGTGCTCATCACGGTCTTTACCCCGTCTCGCTGTATTGCTTCCTTCATCCCTTCTGTACAACCACTTCAGGACAGCCCTGCTTTAAATCTTCACCATGGCCTCCCACCGACCTCGATCCAATAAGCCCGGCAGCGGCGCTTCGCCTTCGCCTAAGCGCAGCTGGGTGTTGCTCTCTGCTCTCCTCGTCGGCTTCTGTACTCTCATCGCTGCCCTCGACTCGATCCGATCGAGCTTCTACATCTTTGATCACCAAAAGATCTACAAGATCGCTTCCACCGCTGTTGCCGCCCACCCCGGCAATGCTACCGCCATCTTTGACGACATTCTGGACAGCTTGCGTGCTGACCCCAAGACCGCACCTTACATCAACAAGAACCACTTTAGCGTCGAGTCCGAGTGGATGTTCAACAACGCCGGTGGTGCGATGGGCAGCATGTTTATCATCCACGCCTCGGTCACCGAGTACCTCATCTTTTTCGGTACCCCCATCGGCACTGAGGGCCACACTGGTCGTCACACTGTACGTTTCGCCCAAGTGAAAGACCCAGTTGATATTCACATTGCAATACTGACATTGTGCTATTTTGTTCTTTGGTGGTGATACAGGCGGATGACTATTTCAACATCCTGACCGGCAACCAGTATGCTTTCCCCGCCGGTGCGCTCAAGGCCGAACACTACCCTGCTGGCTCGGTGCACCACCTTCGCCGCGGTACTGTCAAGCAGTACATGATGCCCGAAGATGGTTGCTGGGCTCTCGAGCTCGCTCAGGGCTGGATCCCTCCCATGCTGCCTTTCGGTCTCGCCGACGTGCTCAGCTCCACGCTCGACCTGCCCACGTTCGGCATCACTGTTTGGATCACCGCACGAGAGATGATTGGCAACTTGCTCATCGGCAAATTCTAAGCTCTCCTTTCAGCCTATCCACAAGATATGGAAATAGACATCTTGAGTACGCAGCGCGTCTCGCGGATAATCATACAAGCTACAAGAGCATAATCTAGAGTGGGATAGCGGAAAGCGACTTGCCGTCCCAAGGCTCGCCCCGGGTCTCGAGAGCGCGCTTGCCATGTTTCTCGGTCCAGGCTATGATGCCGCCGGTGAGAATGAGAACCTGCTGTACCATGCCTTCTTGGGCTTGTGCCTCGGAAGCACCTTGTTGTGTGTGCAGCTTGACCAGCGCATCGGCGACCCAGCCTGCCGCTCTCGTACCCCTGCCCTTGCTCGAGTTACAGTGGAAGATGAGCTTGGGAATGGTCGAGATGATGGGAAGCAGCGTCGGCAAGGTTGCCGGCAATGTATGCGCTGGAAGATTAATCGCTCCCGGAAGAATGAACTGTAGATGCAACGAGGACGGGGGAAGGATTAGGTCAGTGGGAAACAGAATCAGAGACAGCATGTGACGTGGGATTCACTTACATCGCAATCGGAGCGTCGAACATCGACAATGACAAAGTCTTTGCCGGGTGTTTTTTCGGCGTACCAAGCGGTGAGCTCGTCGATGCTGATCGAGCCAGGCTTGGTGGTGGGCTCCCCGTACACCTTCCACCACTCGCCCTGATTGATGGGGTGCTCTTCCGTTTGCGACATGGTCTGTATGCTTGTCGCTGGAGATGATCGTGGTTCGAATGCAGGGTCCAACCTGACCAAGCACGGTCCGTCTTCGTTCCGATTTAAAGCTGGTTGCATGCTTTCGCTACCATCGAGTCCAACACTCTTCCTCGGCATTACACCTTTTTCGGACCATGTCCGAGTACCCCCCCGCGTTCCTAAGTGATAGCTAAGCATGTAGTTCGAGACCCTAGTTCGATAGTCTGCACGCCATACAATGATGACTCACTTCTGATCGCAAAGTACATGTTTCGTGTGTGATAGCTGAGCATTGTGAGTAAGCAAGTGTCAGCGGTCATGTGCCAGACACGTGAAATCGAAGTTAACTCGAGGTAAATGTCGATTTCATTTGAGTTTGAGGTTAATGGCCAGTAAACATTGATTTCACTTGAGATCAATGTTAACTGCATCTTATGCTCAATGTTGACTGACCACCATTGCCACTCTGTTCAGAGGTAATGCAGCACATTCATGGTAGCCTGGTGTGTGTCCTACACTCAACAGGAGTGGGCTAACTGTCCTCATGTAGGTATACAGCATGGTTGAGCTGCACCATCATCATTAGAGGTGGAGCTTGAGGCTGTATGGTGCTGTTAGTTGGCATCATCATATGGTAATGGTACTGGTTTAGGTTCCAGGACCACAGTGTAGGTTCCACCTGCACAGGTGAGGCCTGTGGCACCAGTGAAGGTTCTGACTGATGTCTATATGTACTCTGACTTGAATGGAGGCACACTGAGTAGTAGCAATGCCTGAGATTGCTACCCTATGAGACAAAGAAAGTGAGAATACTAGAGTGGCTGAGGCCCTGCCTCTCCACTTGCACAAAAAGTGTGTATATATGTATGCTGGCAGCAGTTGCTCCAGAGCATCCCTCTGCCAGCATCAGGCCAATGTCAGGGCCTGCCCTGCTGTCTTTGAAACTCATCACTGGTCTCCAACCTGTACCTCTTCACTAGCTCCATGGCCTTGAGCCAGTGTTGAGCTCTTCTTCCCTTCCTGCAGGTCCCCCTATCTATGCAGGGGCCCCTGCAACTTACCTGGCCATTACTGGTCAGCCCAGGTCATCAACAGCATCCTCCAGACACCACTGACTCTGTCACTGACCTTCCCTGACCTGTCTGGGGTGGTGTCATTGTAGTCATTGCTTGTCATGGTCATTCCACAGCATTGTACACACAGCATTGTACAGCTCTGCAGGCAAAATCGATGGTAAGGCCTGCTTAATGTTGACTTCATCTGAGATTGACCATAACATGCATTTAACATTGATCTCAAATCGATTTTGACTTTATGTCCTGTGACAGCAAGCTGAGCTATGTACAAGTACTGTCCATGTGCTGTCAACAGTGGTGACACCATCCTTGTTCCCTCCATTGCCACCACTGTACAGTACTTGCAATGCCACAACATCATACAGTCTCATTGGAGTTTTGACAGAAGATTGTGGATGCTATCATGCATGGTGAGTCTGTATCAGCTGTAGCATGATGGTTCAAGTTCCCATACTCAACTGTCTACTCTGTTTGGCAGCAGTACAAGCAGGAGGGTGAGGTCTCTGCAGGCTCACAAGGAGGACCACAATGTCAGGCACACTTACATGAGGAACATATCGAATTTCTCATTGGTGTGATTGGAGAATGGCCTGGTGTGACACTGGCAGAGCTGCATGAGGACCTCCTGCAGCAGTACACCAACATCAGCTCCATCACACTGTCAACACTGGGGAAGGCCCTCAAGGATCATGCCCACATGATGCTGAAGCACCTCAGTGTGGAGCACAAGTGGCATAACAGCCCCAAGACCATTGCCACCTGCCAGGAGTACACTCACCACTTTCACTTGGAGGGCAAAATGTACTCTGACATCATCTTCTTTGATGAGGTGGGTTTCAACCTCCATAAGATGAGGTCTCAAGGGTGGGCACTCACTGGGCAGTGAGCATGACAGCAGCAGCAGCCCACACAGCAAGGCTGCAATGTATCCCTCCTTGTCACCATGGACCACAGTGGCATCTGAGCTCACTGCACCATCACAGGTGCTTGGAACACTGCCAAGCTCCTTGAGTTCTTCAAGGAGGCAATCTTCCCCCTCTTCAATGGCCAGCACACTACTTTTGTCATGGACAACACTCATTTCCATCACAATCATACCTTTCTTGATGCCATCCAAGCTCATGGCCATCAAGTCGACTTCCTGCAGCTGTACTCTCCATGGCTGAACATCACAGAGAATGTCTTTGGCAAAATCAAACTGGTGGTCACATGACAAGAGCTCATTGATCACAACAGTCTTACCAATGTCATTGAGCATACACTTGCTACAGTGACAGCTGCTGACTGTACAGGCTGGGTATCAGAAGCTACACAATCATTAGTGGTTGCTGAAGCTGGCAAAGCACTTGGTCATGATCATGATGCTGCCACCACCATCCAGCACCTCAAATTCTAGTCCAGATGTCTCATGTACTCAATGTTCACACTCTCTAACAAATGGAAGGATGGTTCACATGATCTTATTGCTTGTCTGTGAGATAACTACAATGGTAGTGACTGTGGCAGTGAATGATACATATGCAAGCTATTGATCTTGAAATGCAGAGCTCTCGAAGAGGGTAGCACAGGCTTGTGAACAAGGTTTAAGTTATTGATTGTGACTATCTAACAACCCGCTGGCTATCGAAAAGTCTCTCGATCAGGAAAGTGGGGTACTCGGACATGGTCCGAAAAAGGTGTATTTCAATTTCCCGATGGTTTTTACATGACATCCCGATTCGGGTCAAAGTCGTGAAGAGAATTTCGGGTATACCGGTCAAGTGCACAGACGTGTTGGCCGGTTTGTCGTTGCGGGGTAAACGCTTGGTCCGACCGCCTTCAACTGCGAATCTTGGTCGACATCAACGAACCCAAGTCATAACGAGGGTCAGCGACCAGGTCTTTAGGTCACCATCCAGATCGTAAACACCGCTCTTGGCTCTTCAGAATGCTCTCGCTGCGACCAGCACTGACAAGCGCGGGGCTTGGTGCGGCTTGCCTGCGTCGCTCGACAGCTTGCTCTTCCAGCTCGCTCCTTCGCAGTTATTCGACGGCCACGGACCCTTCTCAGCTCGCAACACTCACACCACTCTCTATGATTGCAAAGACCGAGCTCGGATCTGCGTCGCAGTATGATGAGCACATTTCGGTTCTGACGCTCAACCGCGCCCCTGCGAAGAACGCCATCTCACGTGCGCTGCTCGCCGAGATGGATCAGCACGTCACCTCGCTCCTCACCTCGGCCAATGTTCGAACGCTCTTGATACGTTCTTCCGTCCCCGGCACCTTCTGCGCCGGAGCTGATCTCAAGGAGCGCAAGGACATGTCCAAGCCCGAGGTGGACGCCTTCCTGCTTGGGCTGCGCAAGGTATTCACCAACATCTCGAGACTGCCCATGCCTACCATCGCTTGCCTTGACGGACTGGCCATGGGTGGAGGTCTTGAGCTGGCGCTCACGTGCGATCTGCGAATTGCTGGTCCTGCTGCGACCAAGCTCGGTCTGACCGAGACGAAACTGGGAATTATCCCTGGTGCAGGTGGTACGAGCAGGATGACAAGGTTGGTAGGGCCGGCTCGTGCGAAAGAGCTCATCTTTAGCGCCAAGCTCGTGGATGCGATAGAGGCGAGTCGGATCGGATTCGTCGACATTGTCGCCCAAGAAGGCGATGGAACAGCTGCCTTCAACAAAGGTGTTCAACTTGCCAGGTCGTTCGCCAAGAACGGTAAGTACTGCGGAATCACCGACATCTTCATCAACTCTCTTTTCACTTCTTGCCTTTGCATCGCAAGGAAGCAAGGCGTGGGATGACCGCGGAAAAGCGTGCGGAATCCGGAACTTGTGCAAGCTACTTGCTCTATGTCGGTCAGCGCTGTGCGGAAAGAATGGAGGGACCGAGTTCTTCGAGCCGGGACGGTGAAGTCGCACCTGTCTCCTCCTCATGATCAGCAGGGGCGCCGAGGGCGCCAAGAGTTCTAGACAACTCGAAATCAGCAGGTCGATATCTCCGGCTGATAGAACCTCTCTGATGTGGGATTGCAGCCCATAAAAAAAATTTGCATGGAGTATGTCCGCTCTACCACATGCCAGACAGCAGGGCGCCATGGCCAGTGTGACCAGCAGAGAAACCAGATACGGTAGCATCAAGGCAACTCCGCCGGACGGTGGTGTCCGGAAGCAGATGTTGGGTGCAGATTTCTTGCAGATAGGTGTTTTGCGATCTAACACTGACTAAACTTCTCACAACCGTTGATTCGTTGTTCATAACTTGTCTCGGCCTTTCATATCATACAGGGCCCTTGGCGGTACGAGCTGCCAAGCTTGCGATCGACAAGGGCGAGCAGATGGACCCTGAGACGGCGCTCGACTTTGAACGAAAGTGCTACGAGACGATCTTGGGCACTAAGGATCGACTCGAGGGCCTCAAAGCGTTTGCTGAAAAGCGTGAGCCTGTCTATCGCGGCGAGTAGCCGTCCCTGGTTTAGATGGGACCTGCCGATCAATCGAATATCACGGGATTCGGCTGTCAACGATGCATGGCGCCGATGTCTAGGATTTTGTTGTTTCCTCTCCTCCTCATTGTGTGTTGGTGTGATGGTGATTGGTGCCTCTGCAAAAAGGGACCTCTTTTTTGGATTGGAAGTTGATGTACCGCGCTGTCCGCTTTTGGTGAAAGGAGGCAGCAAGCAAAGCCATGCGGATTGCGGTTGGCGGGCTTCGAAAAAGACGAAAATGAAGAACTCGAATTGCAGCTCGTCTTGGGTATCGCTCGATTCAAAGCGCGCTGTCCTGAAACGGCATAGGGCTGGCCGCTCTGGCTCTCAAACTTGTAAGCGCGTGTTTGGCAATTCAGACAAGCACTATTGATGCTGGGCAGCCTTACTCTTCGAGCTTTGCCATAGGCGTCGAAGCAAAACTTTAAAGCAGCATGGTACATATGTTTGGGACAGTTGAGTGTGTCAGGGACCTGCATGGCAAGCCCTTGTTGCAGGATGAAGGTGCTGGACGTCGACCATCGCCCCGCCGCTCGCTCTCATGCCTTACCCCTTTCGGCGTGCGAAATGTCGGATCGACATGGCAGACAGCGAGCGCATCATGCAAGTTTGGTTTACAGTAAATTGCATTCTCCGGCAACACCACAAAAATGACACTTTGTTCCGCAGACTGCTCCCAGGAAGCCCGCTGCACTCCACACCCCTGTCGATCCGATTTCTCAACCAAGTGACAAGGAGTCAAACCCGAAGCACAGCTCATGTTAACCGGTGACTACAAACAATGCTTAGCCGAAATATCGTCGGAGTGATGTGATACTGTAATTGGAAGTGGAAGAGGACATTCGTTAAGTTAGCTGGGCGAGTCGCAGACGGAAGGGCTGGGCCGGTCTGTGCGTCGAAGCCATGTTTCACATTCTTGAACAAGGCGCCAAAAAGTGCGTAGTGCATTGACGTGCGTGGTTTAAAGGCCTGCGTGGTTTAAAGGCCATCACCGCGATTTTCGGCACAGTGACGCTTCCGATTGACTGCCGATCAGAAGCAGGAAGCAGTCACACGCCCCCCTTTGTTCTCTTTCACCAAAAAACCAAACATGCCTCCACCTCTGTTTTCAACTGCGCTTTCGGCTGGTCACCACCATCTTCGGAAGAGCCGTCGTAACCACTGGCAAAGGCGTGAGACAGAAATGTGATGAGTATAGCAAGGCGATCGTTCCGTTGGAGGCTGCGTGCGTGGATCTGGCATACTCCGAAGCGTTGAAATGTGATCTTCAAGCACCACCAGTTGCCAAGCCAGAAAGAAACGTCTCGATGGAGTGGCACTTTCTGAGAGCGGAGCTTGATCGGGCTCTGACGTTTTGACATGATGTGCGGGGGCTCATTCTGCGACGGCTGCATGCCCCGAGCAGACTGTCTCGAACTTGGGCTTCCTCTGGTGCCTTTTGACGCAAGGCTGCTTTGCCTCCCCCCCGTCTCGATTCTATCGTTGGCCTCTCCACCTCATTCCTGGTTGCCTCAGTTACGCAAGCTTGCCTTCTGCCACCATCTGATCCCCATCCGAGCCAGGTCTCCTCGACACACCTTTGCCGCTCTCGACCTGCATTGCTGCATATGCTTTTGTTTGCTGCTGTGCCTGGCTGACTTACCGCTTTGTTTGTCTGTCTCTCCTCCATCCCAACTTCCGCAACCCAAACCTTCATCCTCATCCTCGTCCTCACTCGTCATCCGCCCCAAGTCGCTTTCTTCTTCCATCCAAACCTCGCCTGCTTGCTGCGCATCCTCACGCCGTCCCTGCGCTTCAATCTCCGCTTCGCCTACACATTGCGCCCTTCTCGTCGTGCATGTGTGCGCTTCTCTCTTGCTCGGCCTCGCTTTCTCCGACGCTTCGTAGTGCGCTGTCCAGAACATCTTGATACTCAGCCCCGCCAAGCTTCGTCTCGACCCTGCTTCCAGACCGTGGATCTACAGCGCTTTGTTCCCTGCAGCGTCGAGTGTCGACGTTGTTTGTCTACCCGTCTTTCTTCTGCATCGTGCTTGCCGTGTTTCTGCGCCTCCTCGTAAGGCTTCTGCCCCATCTTCCCTAACCCAAACCGCCTTTTTTTCCGTCGGCGTATGTCTCGCCAGTGCTCGCCGCTCATCCAGCCACTTGCCATTGCTGTTCTGTTGCCTTCAATATAGCCCGTGCATACTCCTTGTCCTTGTTCAGCGTCGTTACAACAGCGCTAATATATAATTCGACGCCATGTTGGACACGTTTCGCAACTCCCTATACCACCTCTCCGACTACTTGCACGCTTTCGCTGCACACATCACCCACCCTACCTCCACCTTCTCGACATCTTCCGGATTCCAAGCAGGATCTCCGGCGCTTCCTCCCGTCCTTTTTTACGGTGCAATTTTAGCTGCTTCGGTCAGTACTTTCAGCATCTTCCGCGCCGCTACAACCGACTACAAGCGAAAGTTTTACATCGAAGACGGCACCATGATCATCAAGTCGCCCCACGAGTTCACTGCACCCACCAACTACACTCTTCCCCAGTTCCTCTTCAAGCCCATCGACATCGCAGCGTGCAAGGAACGAGCCAACACGCCACTCCTCTACCCTGCTGAACCAGAGGTTTCGGGCCGACCGGATGCCAAGCCACTCTCTCTCGTCGATGTTCGCGAATATGCCACCAATCTTGCCTCGGCGCTCATTTCCGGCTCGACCGAGTCGGGTCGCAAGTACGGCAAGGGCGATGTCGTCGGCATCAACGCGTCCAACCAACACGACTACCTCGCCTGTGCTCTTGGTATCATGATGACCGGTGCCAGTGTTGCTCTCTTCAACCCTGCCTACAAACCCAACGAGATTGCTCACCAGATTCGTATGGTCCAGGCTACTGCCATCATCACAACAACTGCTTCGTACGAAGTCACCCAGGAGGCCGCACGCCAGGCTGCCATGAAGGGCGATGATGGTCTCGAGCACCTAGCTACTGTTCCCGAGATTCTCGTCTTCGAGGAGAGCCATGCTTCGTCTATCACCAAGATTCTCAAGGTCGGAAGGGATGAGTTGCCAGAGACTCGTGCATTGCTGGACAATGTCAAGGTCGACCCCAAGACCACCACCGCCGTCTACTGCTTCTCATCCGGTACTACTGGCGGTCCCAAGGCGGTCATGCTCTCTCACTACGCTATGGTCGCCAACGTCATCCAGGCATCTTACGCCATGCTTGACCGCACCAACGATCCTCTCATCGACGAGGGTAACTGGTATGCTCACGGCCGCGAGCACCTCCGCGGCTACTTTACCACTCGCATCGCCGAGACATGGAACACAGCGGCCGACACCATCAACACTGTCACTGACAAGCTTGGCGGCCTCCACCTGGCTCCTCGTCTCAGCCGCGGCGAGTTCCACCTGGATCTCTTGCCTCTCTTCCACTGCTATGGTCTCTTGATGGGTTTCATGGGTCTACACACTTGCACCCCTCGTGTCGTGCTTCCCAAGTTTGCGCTCGACGTCTTCCTCTCCAGCGTTCAGCACTACCGTGTCACCTTCTGCTTCGTCGTTCCCCCTATTCTTCTTGCACTCGCCAAGCACCCCTCGATCGAAAAGTACGATCTTCGTTCCCTCACCAAGGTCAGCTCCGGTGCTGCTTCGCTCCCCGGCGAGCTCCGCACTGCCGTCAAGAAGCGTCTCGGCATCTCGTCTACCGACGGTTACGGCATGTCGGAGATGTCGCCGCTCGTTTGCAGTCAGAACAGCAAAGATCTCGACCACTACCCCGACACCGTCGGTCAGCTTGTCCCTGGTACCGAAGCCAAGGTCATCAGCCTGGACGGTAAGGAGGTCGGCTTCGACGAGGAGGGCGAGCTCTGCCTCCGCGGACCACAGATGATGCAGGGTTACCTCAACAACGACGAGGCGAACGCCAAGACCTTCATCCCTTCGGTCGACGCTCCTGACCGCTTCCTCCGAACCGGTGACATTGTTAGGGTCAACAAGGAAGGCTACGTCACCATCACCGACCGTCTCAAGGATGTGATCAAATACAACGGCTTCCAGGTACCACCCTCGGAGCTCGAGGCCATCATGTTCAAGGAAGAGCGTGTTGGCGATTGCGCCGTCCTCGGTGTTCCCGACCAGGAGGGCACTGAGCTTCCTTGGGCTTTCGTCGTGCTCAGCCCCAAGACCAAGGAAGAGGTCGGTGATGATGCACACAAGAAGGAGGAGCTCGAAAAGGAGCTGCTCGCTTTTGTCAACGAGCGCGTCAACGCGAGCTACAAGAAGCTGCGCGGCTTGACATGGCTCGATGCGCTGCCCAAGTCTGCATCAGGCAAGATTCTCAAGAAGGACATCCGTGCCATGGTGGAACAGGAGAAGCTCACCGCTCGCAAGTAAAGTCTCCCGCACATAAACACAAAAGGTGATTGATACCATAAACCGAGGAAGCCGAGCTATGCTGGAGTGGTCCGGATACCCTCCACCTTGATTGCTTCTTTCATGCTTGGTGCTGGCGATCATTATACTCACTTTAGCACACTGAATCTTCGGCTCCGTCATCGCGACACCGATCCTCTTAGTCTCTCTCTCTCCTTTGCTTTCGCCTATGTACTTGTACGTCTTGGATTGCGCAATTGCAAATGGTCCTTTTAGTTGCACTACTTGTTTTCACCCTGGCACTGGACGAGCAACTAGGTGAGATCATCGCCGTAGCTTTGCCGCTCCATGGTGTGGTCGCTACAACTCTGGATGTCCACCAGGTGTCTCCCGATAGAAAGGAAGGAAGGTGTCGATTCGGATTGCAAAGATTTCAACAGCACGAAGGGACAAATCTGTGGCGCTGTCGGCCGGCCGCAGCAGGGCTGTCCATTTTAGGCTCGCTGAGGACAGCAGGCAGGAACAGGGTTTCATTGGCATCGGGTCGCATAGAGCTGTTTTGCTGCCCAAGAAAGAGCCTGAAACGGGCTCCTTCTTGCTTTCTCGGCCTGCCTCTTTCGCTGCTTCTCATTGCGATCTCCTCTTCCCGATCTGAAAGCGACACCATGGTCGTCCGCGGTCCTTGATCAATGGCAAAGCAAATCGTCCATGACCAACAGACCAGGTGCGGTGGAGCTACAAACCCAAACCGCACGTTGGATATGTGCAGCTCGAAAGGGGCATTCTTGCGTCTATTCAGTCCACTCGGCTTCCTAGCTCAGACTGAACGTGGGGCTTCGCATTGGCAAGTGGACCCTGAAACGTGCTCGCTCGCATCCACAGCTTGCATATCGGATTCTCGCTTCCATCCGCACACGTACCTCGCAACCGGCATCCACGCTCCCTTCCGTCGTTCCCGTCCTTCATTCAATCGACGCTGGGTGCTAGGAACGTTCAACGCCATTAGTGATAGAACAGCATTGCGGAGCTGCAAAAGTTGGTATAGCTGCAGTGTGGTCTGAGCGTAATTGCAGCAAAGAAAAGTTCAAGTTTCTCGCTTTCAACCAAGGGGTCTATGTTCCATTCCCTTGCTTCTTCTCCATGTTCGACAGTCTGCCACCACTTGTCTCGTTCCCTATGGGCTGCCCCGGCGGACGGTGCGGCAGCCTTTATAAACCCCCTTCCTCGTCTCCATAGAGTGTCGTTTTCGAAAGGATGTCGGACGACATAGAAAAGCACCCCTTCTCGGTTGAGAAGGGACTTCCATCACCCCATACGACACCCGCTCCGCCCTCGCCCTTACCAACTTGGTTTCAGATCCTTTGGTTCAGGATGAAGGTCATAGCATCGCTTGCTGCCTTGTTGATCCTTGTCCGACTTGCGACTTCTTCCCCCGCCCGCTACCTTGCTCGCGACAATGTCGCCTCTTCGGCCTCTCCAACCTCGGCCAGCAGTGAAAGTGTCGACCAGCTCACATCGGCTTATACCGCAGCAAGCGCTTTCCCAACGTCGCTGTTTGCCTCATACTATAACACCCCGGCGTCGATGACTGCTGAACCTCGTCCAGTGGTAACGGACGTCGCCCGCAACTCGGTTTTCCCGGACGTTCTTGCCAATCCGACCATTCTGCCGCCCGGGCCTTCGCCTGCTGAGGCAGTCTACCCGCTCCCCACAGGCACCGCTTCACCTGACATTGTGTCTCAGGTGCGAGCAGAGCTGTCGGACATCTTCACCTCGAATGGCGCCAACTGCAACAAGTGCACCGATGCACTCAAGGTCGCACAAAAGCTCGCACGACAGTCGCCCAAAGAGGTCCCTGGCATGCTCATCGAGCTGTGCAAGAAGTACAGCTACAAATCCAACCCGACATGCGAAGAGACCTATGCTCCCCAGGTCCTTGGCTCCGTCTACACCCAGGTCCTCAGCTATGCAGACTTGACCTCGCCTAATAGCACCGACGGACAGTACATCTGCAACATTGTCGTGGGCTCCGCCACATCCAACTGCACGCTGCCTGAGCCGCGCCAGCTCGACGACACATTCCTCGACAAGTGGTTCCACGGCAAACGCACGCCTCCTTCGACGTACAACAAGAACGTTGGCGAGCCTGCCAAGAACGGCAAGGATCTTCGCGTGCTTCACATGTCTGATATCCACATCGATCCTCGCTTCTTTGTCGGTGGTGAAGCAGCCTGCACCAATGGCCGCTGCTGTCGCGCTGATGCGTACAACTCGACCCTCAGCAACGGCAACTTTACGCAGGGCACGCTGCCGAAGCCCAACATCTCGGAGGTGTCGACCTACTGGGGCAACTACAAGTGCGATACGCCCTGGAGTCTCGCCATGTCTGCGCTCGAGGCTGTCACCCCTCTCAACGGCGGAGAAGAGGTCGACTTCACCATCCACACGGGTGACACTGTCGTGCACGACCTTTCGCAATTCATCTCACAGGACCTCGTCAAGTATACACACCAGTCGCTCTACGACAGCATCCGCAGCATGCTGGGCAAAGGCCCCGTCTTTAATGCGATTGGCAACCACGATTCATCGCCTTCTGATTTCGCTTCGCAGGGCGCGCTGCCGGATGGTCGTTCGGATCAGCTCTCTTGGGACTGGGACAACCTTGCCCGTCTGTGGGAGGCTGAGGGATGGTTCGATCACGCCGAAGCCGAGCAAGTGCGCTCGCACTACGCCGGCTACTCTGTCACGCCTCGCAAGGGTCTGCGCATCATTGCGATCAACACCGACTTCTGGTACAGGAGCAACGTTTTCAACATGATTCACACGCAGAACCCTGACTACTCGGGCAGTCTTCGCTTTTTGACGGATGAGCTCTTCCACGCCGAGAAACGCGGCGAGCGTGTATGGATCGTCGGGCACGTGTTGACAGGCTGGGATGGAAGCAACCCGCTCGACAACCCCACCAACTTGTTCTATCAGATCGTGGACAGGTTCGCACCCCATGTCATCGCGCATATCTTCTTTGGCCACACACACGAGGACCAGTTCAATGTGTTCTACGCCAACAATGGCACCTCTCGCGCCGCAGAAGCTGCCAAAGCCGTCTCGTTCATGGCACCCTCCATCACGCCCGGTAACAACGTGAATCCTGCACTCAGAATCATGCACGTAAACGCCACCACCTACGAAGTCATGGATTACCACCAGTTCTACACTTCCATACCCACCTTCCCGGAGCTCCCCTCCACCGACCACGGTCCCGTTTTCAACTATCTTTACTCGGCAAGGGCGGCGTATGGCAACTTTACCGCGTCGAACGCCGACTCGTCGCACCCAGTTGCAGGTGGTGTCTGGCCAGAGACGGCGCCGCTGAACGCCACGTTCTGGGCGAAGCTGACGGAGGAGATGGGTGTGAGGAAGGAGCTGGTTCAGCAGTTTACGGTGTATCAGGGGAGGAACAGTCCCAGGAGTCCAAAGTGTGTCACGGATGAGTGTGTCAAGGCCAAGATCTGTTATATGCAGTCCGGCTCGGCGATTCTGGGCAAGCAGTGTATCCAGGGCTACGGCTCGGTTCAGTCCTAGACTTTGTCTCGATATTATCGATATAGATGTTTTCGTAGATAGCAGATGGCATAAAACCCTAGAGCATTTGCCAAGATCTCGTTGCTGACGCCTGCCTCCAATTCTGCTCTTGGCCAGAAAGCGTAAACGTTTCGTTGTCGCTGCCAGCGTCATGCGAGAAGCCGGACTTGGCTTCATCTTGAGCAGTGAGAGTTGCTAACCTCCGTTCATGTTGCGTCCCTGCCAGCTGAGCTTTGGTCTTCTGCATCTTATCCTCCCACGACAAGCGAATCGGCTGGCCTTCGGCGCGACTCAAGGCCGTGGAAAGAGGTCGAATTGTGCATGTAACCCTTTCAGCTGGAAACCTCCGTTGCCGGTCAGTCCGACATATTTCTAGACAACGCAATGGTGCACAGGGTCTACGAACGGTTCAAGCTTCCTGATATCTAAGCATGTCCGTCTGAGGGGTCAAAGCGGTGACTGGCACTTTTCTTGGCACAAGCGAGTTCGGCTATGCACAGTCATCAACGCCTCTTCACGGTGGTCAGTTTGCAGCCATTTGAACGAAGGCTGAGCACAGACCTGCCAGCTTCACGATCATCTATCGACAAGCAATCGAACCTTTCTGCAACCCCACCGTCCCATTCGAGGCTACAGAGCATCACCATCTCCCATACAGGTCTTTCTGCCATCTTGTCAGACACGAAATCATGTCGGAAGTGGGTCAACCTCGGCAAATCCACATCGCGTTCGCCGACGCAGACCTCGACCGTCTGCAACGCAAGCTCGACGATGCTCGACTGCCAACCTCCGAAATCACGGGTGGTCTCAAGCCGTGGGAGTATGGTACTGAGCTGTCGAAGCTTCAGCAAGTGCTTGACGACTGGAGGAGGGGTAATCCCAAAGACAACCACCGTCGTCCTGTCGGCTCGCCAAATCAGGGCGTCAAAGCGTGGTGGCAGGGCGTTGAGGAGCAGCTCAACCGCTACCCGCACTACAAGGTCCAAATCGAAGGCATCGACGTGCACTACCAGCACTTCAAATCATCCGTCCCCGACGAGGAGGCTGGGATGCCCGCTATTCCCTTGATCTTCTCCCACGGGTGGCCGGGATGCTTCACCGAGGCGTTTCATTTTGCAGAGAAGCTAGTCGCTTCTCGAGCGCCGAGGTTTGAGGTGGTGGTGCCGAGCTTGCCAGGCTACGGGCTGTCGTCTGCACCGCCGAAGAAGGGATGGACGTTGCAGGACTCGGCGAGGGTGTTTGATACGCTCATGACGGCGGTGCTTGGGTTCAAGTCGTACATGGCGCAAGGTGGCGATTGGGGTTCGCTGGTCACCCGGTTTCTGGCCAACAGCGCGCACTGCAAGATTGCGCACATCAACTTTGCCCCGCCGGTACCGCCGATGTGGAGCATCCCAGCGCTGGCCCTCGAGAAGATGGGGTACAAAGGCGTCGCCGCCAAGAGCCTCAAGCTACTCGGGTACCACCCACAAGAAATCCTCGGAATCGAACGAACGCTCCAGTACCTCGATCACGGAAATGGTTACGTCCACATCCAAGGTACGCAACCTTCCACATTGGGCTACGCGCTGTACGACAATCCGGTCGGCATCCTGTCGTGGATCATGGAAAAGTACCACGCTTGGTCCGACCCGCGCTGCCCCGCCTTTAACGATTCGAACCAAGACGCTTCGCCGCACTCGTTCATAACCGACAACGATATCTTGACAACGGTAATGATCTACTACCTCACCAACTCGATCCATACCTCGTTCTTGCCTTATAAAGAGTCGCTACGGCTGTTCCAAAAGCCGGATTGGAACCTGTGGGAAGCGGCCAAGCAAAAGCCGTTCGGGTACACGCACTTCGCCTACGAAGCGCTGGCGACGCCAAAGAGCTGGTTGTCCCAGTATCGGCTCAACTGGCAATTCTACAAGATGCACGGCTATGGCGGTCATTTCGCTGCTCTGTAAGTCTCACCCGAGCTAGAACGTTCACTGAATGCAGGTCGCGTACTGACGAACCGAGATTCTTTCTTTCCTTTCGTCGATGCTCGGTGACAGGGACAACCCGGATGCGCTGGTGGAAGATGTGCAGGAGTTTGCCAACGGCCACTGGCCGGGCTTCTAGTCGGACGAGTTGGAGACATCAATGCTCGCGTGACCCTGAGTGAAATTGTGATGTTATAATTCGGAAATATGATATATGTTGTCTCTGTGCCAGAGTAGTGTGGACCAGCACATGCTTGATGCGAGAAGAATCGATCGACAATGTGATGTGAAACCACACTAGGAAGCGCTCAGAAAGTTGCGAGCCTTGATAGCCTCCTTGTTGGCCTTTCTAAGCGCCTTCCTCCTCGCCTGTTCCTCCTCCACTGCCCTTGACAGCAAGTTTGCGCGCTGCTCCGCCGGGCTCAACACTACCTCCTGCTCGACACTCTGATCCTGTTCCATATCCGCGCTGCGTGTCTTAGCAGCACGCTCGGCAGCCTTAGCCTCCGCCTTCTCCTTGGCGAGTTGCGCCGCACGCAAAACCTTGGACTGACGCTTCTGCGCAGCTCGCGCTTCACCCTTAGACATACCCGCCATCTCGATCGACGCGAGCGAAGACGAAGATGCGATCGAAGGATCATCCAGCAGCTTGAACAGCCAAGCTGGATATTCGTGGTCCTGGAGCGCTACGGGGTCGGCCTTATCTTTGTAGATGGAGCAGCCTTTGAGGACGGTGCCGGGTGGTGCTGCTGATGGGAGAGATGGTGTTTCTGCGGGAGTGCTGGAAGAGGAAGCGATGGAGGCGGAGGCGTAGGTGCGCGAGCATGGGACCTGTCGCAGCGAAGAGCAGGATGCTCGAACGGATCGAGTGGCAGCCCGCATCATGGTTCCAAGTGTTTGAAGTATGTTGTGGGATCGATATGTGGCTGTGACGGTGTGGATAGCGGTCAAAACGGTGACGATATGTCCGCTACAAGAGGTGAAGGATGATGGAGAAGGTCGGAAGAGTCGAGAGCTGACAGGCGAGTAGTTGGATGAAAGTCGGAAAAAGGTTCGGGAACTTGGCTTCTCGCCGAAAAAGTGCACTGCACGTGATGTACAGAAATTCTATCTAAATGTTAGACTCATGCCGGAGGATCCGTAGTTGATCTTTTAAAGCTCCTGACAAGCTCACACGATGCTGCCCTTCTCACGTTGACGCAACGCTAGGCCGTCAGAGTGAGGCAGACTGTGGGAATGCCTCTGACCAACACACAGCCAAGCATCCAAACCGACACTGTTCATAGAAGTGGTGAGAGCTGAATTGCAGACTAAAGTGTCTAAATCTAATGGCGTGAGGGCAGAAAAGCGCAAAAGTGACCGGGCTCGTGACAAAGCGCTGCGCATCAGGTCGAAGCAGCGGAATAAGCTGGTGCAGGGTCATCTGTTGTGTTTGAAGCCGATTTGGCGGCCGCACTCTGTTGCTTCTCGAGCAATTTCCTCCTGGCTTCAAGGATCATCTGCTCCTTGCGATCCTTCAGTAGCCTAGCCCTTTCTTCCGGAGTGTTAGCCCAGCTGCTCGGACTGTCCTGACTGCTAGTACTCGCACGGGAATCAGGAGTAGACGGCAGATCATCCGATCCCACTACGCGAGACTGTAGCCCAAAGCGCGAGATGAGATTCGGAGACTTGCTAGGTGTGGTGACTGCAGAAGCGAGTCCGGAAGCGGCACCGTTGGGCGTGCGGTTGACGTTCTGCGCTCGAAGCGTTGCTGCGTTGGAGGGAGTCGAGGGTTCAGCGGTACCAAAGAAGCCTGCAGGAGGGGATGGCAGACCGCCTTCGTTGAGAATGCGTTCGCAGGTTGCTTCGACGCTGCCGGAACGTTGGAGGTCGTACCGGATAGATGCATCAGGGATGTGCGGGAAAAGCGTCTTGACCGAGTCGACCATATGCTGCGGAACCTGACGAGTGCGTGCTGTATTGATCGCTGGCGCCTGGTGACCGCCATTTGAGTTGTTGTTGGATCCACCACCGAAAGCAAAGCGCAGGATCGACCAGAGGACGACGATGGCCAGCAGCGCACCGAGACTATCATTCATTGTGCGTCAGACTCCAATCGTGATGATGCTGAAAAGCGTTGTGAGTTTGGCGGACCGTTTGAAAGGTGAGAAAATGCGATGCCGGTCGCGGACGATGTTGCAAAAAGCAGGATGAATGCCAACGACGGCTAATACAGATACCCTGGAGTTGATTGATGGTTTGCTGACCGAGTCTAGAATGCAGGAACCAAACAAGAAGGTGCGAGAGCAACTCATGCGATGGTGGCAGCTTGCCGAAAGATAGATCTGCAGAAAGGCGTAAGGAAAATGAGATAGCGAGCATCGAATGACAGAGTCAAGATGAGCTCTAAAGTTGTGGAGCGAGAACACCGCTTCGCATCCTACGTGAGCCCGAGAGCCGCACAGCTTTTACGCCGGTCACTTTGTGGGCGGCCCTCTCTGAGTGATTCGCAGCCTGTTGAGTTGTGTGCAAGCGCAGTTGACACCGCCGTGTGCTATGGCCGAATATGCTCGAACCGCACAATCACGTGGCAAGTATCCAGGCATTGTTAGATCGGCAATGCAGTGCGGTCAAGAATGAAGCTTTCAATGTCGACCCTTCCCAAACCCACGTTGACCTAGATTGTCATAGACGCCACGGCTTAACGACGAGTGTCCACAAACAGACGACAAGTACCCACACCAATACGAGTCGCAGCATCCAAAGGCGGCGGCTTGGTCCGCGCGAGAAAGTCAGGGTGCCGCCCGGTCTTTTCGTCCGAGAATACGCGCCTGTTCGCAAGTCACGCAAACCGGAAAAGCCGGCTCGTGCTTTTGCCGGTCAAAGGGTTGCTTCCCGAAGTTGTCATCCTTTTCTCACTCCAGCTCTTCTACCCCGCAACACCCCACAGCAAGTGCGCAGCATCCTTCAAAAGCAACAACCCTTTCAAAATTGCGCGCACCCTTCTTCCCCCCCACAATCACCCAAATCCGTTCGTTAGCTAGGGACCGACACGCCTCTGCTCTAGCGAGTCCACCCTAGACCCGATACAGACAATCACTCTCCCACTCGACTCAAGCTCCAACGTCTGAACGAATCAACTAAGCCCCATCGCTACGCCTGCGCTCGTTGACAACCATCGCTGCAAGCATGCCGTCCGATGACTTTCGCCCAGCGGACCTGCTGCCGTCTTTGAACCCTCCTCGTCCGCCGGTCCGACCCGACATTCCAACGCTGTCCCCGCGCATTGTCTTTACTGCTCCTTCGCAAGATCCTTCCTCAGATCGCCCGCAGCAATGGATCTCTTCAACTCATGTCTATCCCGCAGCATGGCCGCGATCGCACGTTCGATCTGCCAAGTCTGACATCTACGATGCAAACATCCCAAGCACCTCTAGCCTCGGCCCGCTCCCTTCCGACCCACAGGCCTCGAAAGCAGAACAGCGTCGACGCAGGGAGGCCGATTTCGATCACTGGCTTCAGATCTGCGGGGGAAAGGAGCATGATGCACAGCGCGATGTCATGCGAACGTTGCGCAATGGCTGCTTAAAGTCCGGGCACACGCGGAGAATCACCGAAGCGAAAACTGCCAACGAAGCTCAGCTGTGGATGACCGTCAACCGTATCGTTCCTACCACCTTGGACCATGATCCAGAGCGTGGCACATATACGAAAGACTCGCGGGAGGGTATCACTCTCATCTTGGCCCATGCCAATGGCTTTCACAAGGAGATCTTCGAGCCAGCCCTTGACGCGCTTATACAGAAGCTGCAGACCGGAGAGTTGCGCGGCAAATACCGCATCGACGAGATTTGGAACTTTGACTGCACCCATTCGGGCCAGGCAGGCAGCATCAATCGTGACGTTCTTGGCGATACGATCAGCTGGGTGGATCACCCGCGCGATATGCTCAAGTTCCTCGAACACTATCTTCCCGAGACCCCCTCTCACCCCTCCACCCCTCCTGCGTGGCTTCCCACCTTCCTCCCTTCGCACAAGCCTTCTTCACCTAACGCCAAGCGAAGGCTCATCGGCCTTGGGCACTCATTTGGTGGCGCATCACTCACCTTTTTGCTGCACGCACGTCCGCGTATGCTCGAGGGCCTCATGCTGGTCGACCCAGCCATTGTCCAGTGCGATAATGAAGAACGCCTGCAGTTCCACAACCTCTTCAACGAAGTCTTGCCGCCGCTCTCCGAGGTTCCGCTTGCACGCGGAGCCGTTGCACGCAAAGACACGTTCGACTCGCTCCCGGACGCCAGAACGTACTTCGAATCCAAACCCTTTTTCAAGGTATGGCACCCGCGCGTGCTCGATCTGCATCTGCGGTTTGGCCTCCGTCCGTCCACACTACCACCCTCGCGCGCACTCGCAGCAGACGACCTGCACGAAAATGATCTCAAACGCACCCCGCTCGAGCTGAACAATACCAAGTGGCACGAGGCTGCCGCCTTCTGTTCGACCTGGATGGGATACATTGGAAGAAAGGGAATGCTAACAACGGATCATGGAGCGTGGATTGGGTTGATCAACATGAAAGGAGGCTTCAACAACTCCGAACTTGCTGACAAGGTCGATCGATTGGACCGTGGTATCAGCTTCACGATCGAAGGGAACCATCTTGTCGCACAGGAGGAGCCAGATGCGCTCGCAGATGCGCTCGTCAAGGTCTTGGAGATACAATCGAATGCTGAGGCACTCAAGGAAGAGAAGCTGCATCGACAAGTACAGAAGCCCAGGTTGTGAGCGTCATGGAATCGCAATCATACACCATGTGCCATTGCTTCTCTGTTACCGTGAGTCTTGCTGCTGATCGCTGCAGGTTGGGTCGGTGGCGCTGCTACTGCGAGTCGAGGTCAGGTTTGCAGCGTCCGTGCGCACCTTTGTGAACCTGAAGAGGCATCGTGTTGTTGAATACGCTGCGTCTTGACGGCCTTACAGGACATTTCCCAAGGAGGGCTGTCGGAATCTGATACTGGCTGCGAAGCAGGTATTGCTCGATGCCGAGGACGTCTGCGAACGCTTGCAGACTAGCAGAGGGGCAGAAAGGCTGATCCAACCTTCGCTCGACGAGATCTCTTTGAGGGTTGACTTGACCCACAATCTCCGCCAAAGATCACAGAGATGCCGTAACAAGACAATATCGGTCTGACAGCCCAACAATAAGAAGATGGAGCTGGCTTCTCGCCGAGTTCACACACGTGGAACAGTGCATACCACAACGGAGAGTGACTTCAAAAACAAGTGTTCCGGTGGCAGCTGAAGAAATGCTGAATACACTGAACCCGGCTGCTTGATCGCAACTTCCAAGCTGTGTTCCGGGCTCACAGTTGTCGTTGACGAGGTCTATTGAAGATGGTTCAAAGCCGAGCACTTTGATGGCTCCGTCGAGCACGTCAGTCTGCGCATCTTGTGCTTTTTTCGAGTTCATTGCCGATGCACGACGCCCGCACAGACCGACTGTACCAATTAACAATTCCACTTCGCATCCTCTTATCACACTCGCTCCTCCCTCCATTTCCTTTTCGACAACCAATCTCGCCCCTCGACCGGGGCTAAACAGAGTGCAGCAGCGCAGATGACGATCACACGACTTCGCAACAAAGCGATTGACGGCTTGCTCCCCGTAAATGCCAACCGAAACGGAGCGCAATGGGAGCTGTCGTACAGACAGTTGAAGCTCGTGGTATGGACGTTAATTGCCACTTTCGCCGTCCTTGCTTGGCTCGACTCTTGGTCTCCGCTGGACTCGGTACTGCTAGCATGGCAGCCGGGAATGAACGTTCGATGTGGATCAATACCGACGTTCACGACGTTCTGGCGGTGCCAGGATCCGCTTAGGCATGCCGAGAAGCTCCTGTCAAGGCTTCCGCTGATTGACGGGCACATCGATGTCCCTGTGGTCTCACGCTACTTCTACGACAATAAGGTCGAAAACATTCCTTTGGACCAGCCGGCTTTTGCGAACGGTAGCTACCCGACCTACGGCCATGTCGACATTCCAAGGCTGAGAGTGGGCAAGAGCGGAGGCTTCTTCTGGTCCGCTTACGTCGCGTGTCCCGACTCGTCCACTGTAGGAGACGACTTCGAACATGCTGCCTCTCACATTGCGGTCAGAGACACTCTGGAGCAGCTGGATGTGATCAAACAATTGACAGACAGGTACAGCAGCGCTTTTGCGCTTGTTGGAGACGTACAGACTGCTCGGAAAGCATTCAAACGCGGCAAGATGATTAGCTTTATTGGCATCGAAGGGGGCCACTCGCTCGGTAACTCTCTTTATGCGCTACGAGCTTTCTCTTCCCTGTTCGGTGCGTCTTCTCCTGGACCATTGCGGTATCTGACTCTGACACATACGTGTCACAACGCGTTTGCAGACAGCGCGGGTCAGCATCCACCGCGATGGAACGGTCTCAGCCCGTTTGCTGACCATCTCATCTACGAACTCAACCGCCTAGCAATCGTTCCCGACCTATCTCACGTCTCGGATCAGACAGCCCTGCAGACCATCGACGTAACCAAAGGCCCTGTCATGCTGTCGCACTCTGCTGCGAGGGCGCTCAAGGATATCGAAAGAAACGTCCCCGACTCGGTACTCACCAAGCTCGCCGAGTCAGGCAAAGATCACGTGGTCATGATCAACGCCTACCCCGGCTTTATCGGTGGGGACGAGAAGCTAGATCAGGTCATCAAGCATGTTGATCACGTCAGCAGCATTGTGGGGAGGGATCATGTGGGTGTGGGCACCGACTTTGATGGCATTTTGTCGGCGCCGAAAGGCCTGGAGGATGTGAGCAAGTATCCTGCGCTCGTCGCCAAGCTGGTTGAGAGGGGGTGGTCGGATCGAGAGATTGTTGGCTTTGTCGGAGAGAACGTGCTGCGAGTGCTAGAAGCAGCTGAACGAGTCGCGCAGCAGATGCAGAAGGATGGTGCGGAACCAGACAACACGAGTTGGAAAGATGTCTTCCGCTCCTCTTCGTACAGCGAGCTTGGATTCAGGCCAATGCTTCATACGTGATGTCTGCTCGACGGGCACTTTGCACGAGAGTCAATCGCAGTTGTAAGGCGTGTCTCGGACATGCTCACTCTTACACGGTCCGTGAGAACACTCGACATAAAAGAGCCAGATCCAATCACATTAAGTTAAAGTGAGAGACAGTGAATGGAGTTCTATAGAAAGGTCAAGTGTGTAGCCCGAGATCAGAGACCGGCAACGGTGATGGCGTAAGCGGTCTGGCCCTTGTATGGCATGGTCTTTGTGGCGCCAGCCACCTTTCTTGTATCGGGCCTAGGGAGGATGACCCAAAGGGTGTTGCCCCACAGCGGCTTGAAAGCGTTCTTGGTTGCGGTGGCCTTGACGCTGACCTCGTCCTTGGTCGACGAGATCTCGAGCTTGATCTCAGCGGTAGCAGGGTTGGCGGAAACACCGTCGTCCTCGATCCAGGTGTAGGTGTACTCGCTGGGGCTAGCGGAGTCAGTGGGCGAGGGGAAGACCTCGATACCCCGCCAGTCGTCGTGCACCACCTGACCGCCCTCCTCCTCGGTGAGGATCTTGGTGCCGCTGCAGGTAACCGTTGCTAGGCCTTCGGACTGAGTGAGGGTAACCTTGGGTAGACCGACTGGCACAACAGTACCCTCGCGAGCAAAGATAGCAAAATGCGAGAGGGGCGTGGAGACGTTCTCGACCCACTGGCCGGCTTTGTACGTGTTGAAGGGAGCGTTGGTGTCGTAGTACACCTTTTTATCCTCTTTGCCCGCAGCAGGCAAGTATACACGGCGAGAAAGCTCACCCTCATGGTAGGCACCTGCAACGAGCAGCTGTCCATGACCGACCCAGTAGTCGAAGCCCTCGAGCACCTCCTTTTTGTACACCTCGGGGTCGGCAGCGAACTCGCCCCATCCGAGCCACGTGTTCATGGGCTCAGCAGCAAGGTGGGAGCGCCAGTTGAGGTTGTTGATAAACGGCAGCAACTCATACCTGCGCTTGATGGTGGTGCGGATGATATCGACCACCTCGGGGTACATCCAGGGGAGGTTGTTGAGCTTGACACCGAGCGGGTCCTCCTTGCACGGCTTGAACGAGTGGATGCAGAAGCGCGGCTGAGTGATACCGGACTGAATCCACCTCACAAAGAGCTCTGGGCTGGGGAGGGGGCCGGCAAAACCGCCAATGTCGTTACCATAAGATTGGAGGAGCGACATCTGAGCATTGAGGTTCATGGCGACCGAGCCGCGAAGGTTGTGCCAACTGGTGCGGTTGTCACCTGACCAAGTGGAGGCGGCCCACTTCTGAGTGCCGACGTTGGCAGAGCGGGTGAGGACGAAAGGCCGACGCTCGGGGTGGTGCGAGACCAGGGCATCGTGCGACTCTCTCGCCATGAGCTCAGTGTTGGTCATACGGCCAAGCAGACCGATAGGAGTAGGCTTGCCAGTACGGTTGCCGTCGGTCTTGGCATCACCAACCAGCTCGTTCTTGCACTCGAAAGCGTCATCGAACAGGAGGAATTCGTTGTTGTCGTTCCAAACCGAGTCCACACCGAGCTTGCACAAGTCGAGCACACCCTGGCGCCACCAGTCCCTGCCAGCCTTGGAGGTAAGGTCGACCCACGAGCCGAGCGCATTGAAACCAGGGAGACTGGACCAGATGCGAGTGACTACAGGCTTGTTGTCGTTGCTGGGGTCGGTGAACAGGGCACCGGCGTTGTAGAGCTTCTGGTAGTCGGGGTGGGCCTGGAGAACGTAAGGCTTAATGTTAGGAGTAACGCGGATACCGGCCTTGTGGAAGGTCTTGACCATCTCGGCAAAGTCCGGGTATCGCTTAGTGTTCATGGTGAAAACGAGACGATTGCCCTCGTCATCGACAGTGTAGCCAGACGAGAGGTGGATCGCAGAGCATGGAATATCGTTCTTCTTACACATGCCAGGCCAACCCGAGAGAAGCTCCTGTGCGATGGGAACGTCGCTCTCGCCAAGGCCCATACCACTGGCAAGGTATCCCAACCAGTCCCTGGGCACAAGTAGGGGACGGCCGACAAGGTCAGAAAACTGCGAGACGACCTGCTGAGCATGTTCACCAAAGAGGATGTACTCTTCGAGACCACCCCAGTGCTGGGCGTACTTTTTGAACATGGTCCATGGCTCGTCGATGAAGCGACCGACGTCCCAGTTAGCGTCCGAGTTGGACGCAGAGTAGATACCAACGACAGAGGTAAGCGGCTGAGGGTTGCCATCGACGTCGACAGGCTTGGGTAACGACATGAGGAAAGGAGTGTGCTTGTAGAGCGGATCCGAAAGGTAGGCGTCGTAGCTGGCTGCGTCACTGCCTGTGATGGAGAAAGATCGATGGGTCAAGTCGAGAGGAGCGGCCTTTTCTCCCATACCGACATGGAGGTTATGGTTGTTAAAGCGAGTGTATCGAGTGAAACCCTTGTCCGAGTAGCAGTACGACTTGTGAGGAGTGTCGCCAAAGACGCGAATCCTGTCAGCGCTGCCCTGTACGCTCTCGTGGACCTCTAGAATTGGAGTGTCATCCCATTGAACTGTAACCTGGCGGGTCAGACCCTCGACACTGATGGAGGCCTTTTTGGCAGCAGCATCGGTCCTGGAGGAGACAGCGAGCGGTTTGTTGGACCAGAGCACGTTGCTCTGTTGTGGAAGAGGGTGGTCGGGACCAGTGACGCAGATCTTGAAGATGGTGGGGGTGAGGAAGCGCAATGTCCACTCGAAGCCTTGCTGGTTGGTGAGTTTGAAGGCGTCCGAGGGCTGCTCGCCCGCAGGCATGAAGTTTGTCAACGGCCTCTCTACGAGCATGACGGGCTGTGTATCTGTCGAAGGGGTTTGTTCGACCGGGCGGGAAAGTGACGGTTGTTGAAGAGGGAAGGGAAGGTTTGTAGGCAGAGAGCGTTATAAGAAGCAACGACGAAGCTGCTTTGTTACTGGCTAGATAGCGCGAAAGGGACCAGATCCGATCTGGCATGAGCCGTCACCCCAACATGGGGAGGAAGCCCAACTCATGGCAGATTGTCTTGTTGCAGGATCGGAGCATGCGTTCCTGAACCGACTCACGCAGCTTGCGCCGAACAAAAGACCGAATCACGCTTGCGTGCATCTGCTCTCCCTCCCTCTCTCCCTCGCGTGTTCTGTAACCGTTTCACCATATGCGAGCGGTTCACATCATTTGCTCACTTCCTTGATATAATTGTACATACTTTTGCCGCTCCTCTTCCCCTAGTGTGTTTAGTCGAGCTCTGACCAAAATTGACATTCAAGCAAAAGCAGTGCGCTGGAAGGACGTGAAGCTATTCTGAGTACATCCGAGTAAGAACGTGGACAGGGTCCTAGTGGCCTGGCTTGTGCGACAACATGATGTTCCAAGAGCGGACAGAAGCTCAGGGTCCACCTCGCAAGAAGAAAATACTGTAACAAAGTCCCTCTCCACATTTTCAGTCAAAAGAAGGGGTCAAGCACCGAGCAGTCACTGCATGATCTTGCGGAGAGTCGGTCCGCTCTCCATGTTGCTCGAAGCATGTTGGGGGGGATGGGACGGCTAGCCGGTCCGGTTGAGTTCGGGAAAAGCAAAGCGAAGCGAAGCGAGTGAATCCAGAGAACTGTGTGCTGCAGCATTGGTTCGATCAGCTCGGCGCCTCGGCTGCAAATTGGCCGGCGGGGTCTAGAGCCAACCACACAAACGAGTTCTCCTTGTCCTCCCTTCCAAGGCTCTGCTTCCGCCTCCCCGCAGCCCGCCAGTTGCTTCTGGTTGGCTCTTGGACTTGGAGCTCCGCTTCCGCCTGCATCTGGCCCCTCAGCTTTCGATTTTTGTCTCGTTGCGCACTGCAGTACAGTACATCCAAGCCGTTCTCGTGCAATCGCAGTTACACAGCGGTTCCGTTGCTCTGCCAGAACCGAAGGCCTCTCTCGGCTACACGCATTGTTTGCATTGTCGCTTCTCGAGGGTTGTTCGACTCATTTGTTGATTCGGAAAAGAAGCAAATCGCAAAACAAATTAAATAAATAAATAAAATTCACGTCGCAGTCACTGGTAGCGTTGAGGATCGTAGCATGAATTCATTACAATGTTAGATCAGGATAGTCTAGTAGCTGTATCGGAAGTTGATGTTCTGTTTGTCAGTCAAGTCAAGGAAAGCCTTGGAGAGATCAATCTCGTCCTCGGCATCCTCGGCACGCCCGTTGAGCGCGTTGTTGGCGCGACGCTTCCTTCGGTTCTGGTCCATGTAGTAGAAGCGGAGGCCGACAAGCACGAGAATCGAAGCGACATAACAACCAAGCTGGCCGATGAAAGCTTTGCGATAGAGGGGCGCCTCCTTCGCCTGGAAGAGCTGAGGCCCGGCCGAATTACCAGCCGCCCAGCCTATGAATGTAAAAGCCGTGACTGTGACTGTGACTGCATTTCTCAAAGCGGGACGCAACAACTAGATACAAGAAACGGGTAGAAACCCCAACATGGCTCCAGCCAACACCAGTCCCGGAGGGTGAGCAACCGTTCGCAAAGTGCGAGTGGGCCAGGAAGGGGATCCCTGGAATGAGGAACGAGGCAGGAGAGGAAAAGAGAAAGGAAGAAAACCAAAAAAGTAAAATAAAATAAAAAATAGCGAACTAGTTGAAGAAAGTGGAGACATCCGATTGGACAGTCCTAGTGGCGGCGCCGACATCCTGGGGGCGGGTTGGGCGCTTGCGAGATGGCCCAGCGCTACTGCGGGACGGAGAGCCTGATGTACCAGATGGTGAGCCCGAGGACAGGCAGGAAGAGAAGTCGGCAAAGGAGGAGAGCTCGGATTGAACAGTTCTCGCCGAGGCTCCAGCATCGCGAGAGCGAGCCGAGCGTTTTCGCGAAGAGCCAGCACCAGAGTCGGACTGGGAACTCGGCAAAGATTCAGGGGGGCGAGGAGGAGGGCAATTGGCGCAGGGTCGTGGCAACTTATCGGGAGGACCGAATTCGGGGGGCAAGGGAATGCCCGTGTTACGCTCGAAGCAACCATAGCAAGTCTGGCTCTTGCGTTCCATCCTCAGGCGAAGCAGGCCGCAGCACTTACACACGTAGTCAGTAGGGTTGGCATTCCAAGTCGTAGCGCGGGCCGCCGCTCCACCACCGCAAGTGTCGCAGGAGCGTTTCATCGTGGTATAGGACCTGCGTGCCACTTTATCCAGTTCGACAGAAGGAAAACGGATGACGAAGCAACCCGCACAAAGCCTGGTTGTCCGTTCCCAGACAGGTGACTGAACTCTACAGCAGAGGCAGGTGCGTGGAGTACGGCGATTTTTGCACCAATCCTGCGGATCAGGGGGACGCGCAGCGGTGGCAATGCATCCATCGGCGGTGGCGACCAGGGACTGAGGCTGGCCGTCGTACATGGGCAGATCCGAGGCAGGGGCGTCTGCTGAAAAAGGAAGGAGACCAATATCCCGTAAGTAAAGGCGGGAGCCATCCTGAGTAATCAAGCGGTTGCCTGTAAGCCAATCGCGGCTAAACAGGTCAGGACTGAGACGAGAAGGACCAGCATGGAACAGGCAGACGAAGCGAAAGAGTTCCTTGATACAGGTAGTGCGTAGGCGGAGAGGCTGAAGGCTGGCAGGCGTGGACTGCGCATCCCCTCGTGGGAGGTGTTGGATCGCCGAGTGCAGGACACTCATGCAGATGGAGACCCAGACCTTGAGGCGAAAACGACCAACGGTAGACAGGGATTCACTGAGGCTGGGGAAACCCAAAGCAACGGCGCCAGGGGGGGCAAGCTCGACGAGAGTGAGGTCAAAGGGTTCTTCGACAATAGCTGCGAGAACATCAGTAAAGGCCATCCAGACCTGGCGGAAGTGGGGGCATTCGAGGTAGATGTGGTCGGAGGAGGCAGGGACCTCGCAGCAACCCGGGCAGCGGGCGACTCGATAAGCCGCCGTACGCGGGACCGCCGCTCGCATGTGAAGGATAAACCACCAGACCGCGCGACCAATGCCAGGAAGTTGCAATTCGTGGAGGAAAGGCCAGACCTTGTCCCACCGAGCCTCTAAGCGCCAAGCAGAAGCGCTGGGGATGGCGGGTGTACTATCAACGAGCTCGAAGTCGTCATCGTCGCTGCCATCGATGATAATGCTGTCGTCCGGATTGCTTGAGGCCGCGGGATGAGAGGCAGGTCGGTGGAAGCAACGGGCCCGAAAGCCCTTGTAGTCATTGTCAGGGTGGCCAGGCATAACGCAGCGGTCGCCATAGTACCAGGCTCGACCAACTTTGGCTGAGAAGCCGGAAAAGGGTTTGTTGGCAAGTTTGAGAAGGCTGAAGGGAAGCGCTGGGGAGGCACGAAGGGCATGAGGGTGAGCACGAGAAGAGTCACGCAGCGCTATCGCATTGAAGGTGGGGTGTGCATCAAGGAATCTCCCGAGGAGGCTAACAAGCACACGAGGCCAGATCCCGAGGAGCTTCTGCCAGTTGCGAGCGAGGGTGGTAAAAGCAGTCGCAGGGAGCAGACCGTGCCCACGTGAACGGGTGTCAAAGATCTCCACCCGAGGGTGAAAGGCGCGTACCTCGTCCAAGCGCGGAGGACGAATGCCAAGAGAGTTGAGCCTGAGAATAGGACCGGAGCCGCTTTCAGAAGAAGAAGAAACGTCCTGCCAGAGAAGGTCCAGGAAGGATGAGATCCCGAAACCGCGGAGAAGATCGACGCATCGGTCCCAGTCCTCCGCCCGGGTGAGACCGGAGAGGTCAAACCCGTACGCAGGACTGTGGAAGGGGAGGAGGACGATCTCGGCAGGATCGGCGGTGGCAAGTTCGCGAGGTAAAGAGTACGTCAGGCTAAAAAAATGGAGGGCGAAAAGACAGCGACGGCCGAAAGATTGATGGTTGACGATCACATGGTCCATGACCTTCATCGGCATAGCAAGGAAGGAGGTAAGCGGGCAGCCACTAATTTCCTTGTAAGACTCCGCCATTAATGACAGGATGAGACCGCGGAGGTCGTCATCCTTGTCCAAGAAGATGGCAACCAGCTGTTTAGCTAGAGAGGCCTCGCTAGCGACGATAGGGTCAAGGAGGCCCAGGCCACCGAGATGGCGAGGAAGGGTCAGGAGGTCCCAGCGAATGGGCTTGCCATTGCCATCGTGAAAATACTTTCGGACCTCGAAGCGGATCGTGTCAAAGACCTTCTCGTAGTCATACGGACACTCAAGCATCATCGTAATCCGCGAAAAACCGAAAGTGTGAACAGCACGTGCAGCGTTGAAGGGGGAAAAATGACGACGAACACTGAAGGCGGCAAATCGGAGGGCCTTAGAGACCTGGATCTCGAGACCTGAGCATACAGCACCATCCATGCGGAGGGTTCTGCCGAGGTAAACGAAGGGAGTGCTCTCTTCGCGTTTGGGGTAGAGGTCTAAGGCCTGAGAGAGCCAACCCTCTGCCGGGATGAGTTGGCCATTAGAGAGGATGGTAGCAAAAGATTCGCGGAGATTAATGCTGGACCCACTGACCCGATCGAAGAGCGTGCGGAGGGCCATGAAATTGGCGAGGTCCTGCTCGCTGCCAAGGAAAAAGTCGCTGTTGTCCGCATAACTGATGCTGGAGAGACGGTAGACGCGGTCGCCAAAGTGGATCGAGATGCCACCGCGGGAGGCCTCCCATGCATCGATGAAGGGCTGGTAGGCAAGGATGTAAAGCATGACCGAGGAAGTAGCACCCTGAGGAAGGCCGCGGCCGACTAAGACCGGGGGGCATTCACCATCATCGACATGGAAGACGATGGTGGAGTCCCACCATAGAGCCGTCACGAGATTGCAGAAGCCCGAAGGCGTTCCGGCATGGATAAGGGCAGCCATGACCCAATCGCGAGATAGAACGTCATATGCCTTGTGTTGGTCTTGGCTAATGAGAATGCCTGGACGCCGAAGAAGACCCCGAGCGTTGCATTCGGCAAGGGCCAAGAGTTTGACGACGTTGAGCGCACCGTGACGCCCAGGTAAGAACCCCTGCTGGGTGGCTGGAACGGAATCCTGGAGCTGGGACTTGAGGCGGTGACCGATAACTGCATGAAGAAGGCGCGCCTCGACGTCAAGGATGGACAACGACCTGTAACTGGAAACATGGTCAGTCCGATCGCCAGGCTTGTTCTTGAAGAGGAGCGAACCCTTGACCGTGAAGTTGAAGCGGTCGAAATCGTCAGTCTGGGTAGTCAGGACGGAGTTGAGAACGTCGGCGACAAAGGTCACAAAGGAGGAGCCGCCAGCGACCAGCGCATCAACAGGAATGCCATTGAGTCCCGGCGCCGCGCTCTTCCGGAACTTCTGGAGGGCAAAGTGAACCTCCTCGCCTGTAAAGGGAGCAGTCAACGCTTCGGGTTCAGCGAAATGGACCAGAGACGTGCCAAGCAGCTTGACCGCCGAGCCCCTCCATGTGGCATCGGTGTCGGCAGGTGCAAGGTAGAGGTCCTGAAAGAATGTCGCAACCTGATCGCCGTCGAGAGGGACGGGTTGCTTGGCGTGGCGCTTCCGACTCCATATGGGGAGGTCAGGTTGAAGACGGAGGAAGTCGGCTCGCTCGTCAGGGAAGGATGCAGCACGAAGGCGTTCATAGCGGAGGACGAGGTCGGTAAAGGCAGTCGCTGAAGAAACAGAGAGTGGGAAACGGTGGAGCGCCTCCCTCACCTCCTCGAGTTCCTTGTCGACTGATTTGACTGGGAGCTGTAGGGCAGAGAGGTGACGACAGGCGGTGAGCTTGACGTTGGCCATGAAGGTGCGAAAACTGGCGACCGATTTCTCAGTGGGAGCATCCTGAAGGGCAAGAGTGAGCCTGGTTCGGAAGGCGTCGTCCAGAAGATCCGAGCGATGGATCTTGAAAAGGCGAAAGGTGGGAGGAAGCTCAACCTCTTCGGAGGTACCAGAGAGGACCACCACACAGTGATCAGACGCACCAGGTTCGGGAACATATTGCATGTCTTGGATAGACGGAAGAAGGGCCTCTGAAGTGAAGCAGTGGTCGATACGCGTCGCAGCAGTGAGAGTAGGACGGAGAGCGAGCAGCGACGCCTCAGCCGACGTGAGCTTAGCGGTGCCTTGAAGGCGAAAAAACGAAAACACCTGCTTGGAAGGGTGAAGGCGGCGAAAAATCGGGACAAGAGGTCGGAGAGCCGCCACAATCTCCGGCCAGATGGAACTACGGCGGTGTGTACCGTTAAAGGAATCACAGCTCGCCTCCGATTCGTTGAAGTCACCCATGACGATCACCCGCCGAGAGGAAGAAGAAGAGGGTTCGGTAGGGAAGAAGATGTTACGAAACTCGGGCGCCGCAGCCAACTGTGAGCGGTTGCTGTACTGGGCGGGGAGGTAGACGCTCACCAGCGTGAGAGGATCGCTACCCTCGGCAACCTTGACAGTAGCGGATGATGTGTAGGTGGTATGTACAACATCGCTAACGGTCCAGGATGGATCGTTGCAGATGATACCAGTTCTGTCACCCAGGAAAGCACGCTGGTCGCAGCCAAGGAAAATGGAGACGTCAATCGTGGAAGGCGAGGTTGGCTTCCAGTCCTGGAGAAGCCAAACCCTGATGCCGTATTTGGATGCAACCTCGTTCATGCGCCGGAAAGTGGCAGCATCAAGGTGGCGTACATTCCAGGAAGCAATGGTTGGGAGAATAGGCTTCCCAGAGTCATGCTCGGGAGGAGAAGGCGATGGGGGCGAAGGGAGGAGAGGGGAGGAGAGCTGAAGAGGATAGATGGTGGCGAGGGGGGTATCGCTATCAAAGCTGACCCGAGAGGGAGAGATGGGCGAGGAAGGCATCTTGTCTAAGAGGAGATAAACAGGAAGGAAATAGAGAAGAAGGGGGGGGGGAGCAGAACGGGAGTAGATAGAGGAAGGACGACAAAGAGAAAAGGAAAAGTAGACAATGACAAGAAGGAATTTGAGCGAGGAAGGAAGGACACGGGGAGGAAGAGGCACGAAAAGGCAGGAGAGGGGAGTGAGAACCCGTAGCGTCAAAGTGGGGCAAGAGCTATGAACTTCATCAGTGGAAGTCAGTCTAGTTCTTGGACTTGTTTCGCCCGAAAGAACCAAGACCGGATCGAGGCGGGTCGTCTGGCTTGGGTTGCGTTGGGGGTGACGTGTTCATCTGCCTCGATCTGGTGGTGTTCGTGGGCTGGATAGCTTGGGCAGCTTGCGAGGCCTGGCGGGTTAAACGAGGAAGTGCAGGAGTGGCTACAGCCGTCCCGCCTAAAGGGGGGGCTGACACCAAGCCCACAGGAGCGGTAGAAGATGAAATTGTGCCCTGTTCGGGAGGGCTAGTAAGATCGCCTTCCTCAGGTACAGGGGCAACCACAGAGGACGTTACGTGAGGAAGGTCACCATCGCTGGCAGCATCAAAAGCAGATTCGAAGGTGACTGAGCCAGCGTGTCCTGAGGCCAGAGCGGAGAATCCGGCAGAGGCAGGCTCAGCGACGACTTGCGGTTGAGCGCGGCGTGGGAGGGTCACCTCGCTGGGAGAGCTGGCAAAGGTTTCGGCCTGAGTGTCCGAGAGCTGGCTCAGAGCGGAGGGGGCTTCGCGGGCAATGGATGCAGGGGGAGGGGGGGCGGTTTCGGCTAAACGGTGTTCAGCAGCGGAGGTAACCTCGTGGCGGCGCTGCAGAGGTGCCCAAGTGGAGTTGGAGGGGAGAGCAAGGGTGGAGGCAGGTCCGACTTGATTGACAGGCAGAGCCTTAGGTTCCTTCGTGAGATAGGACGTCTTCGTTTTGCAGGAGCTTTCGAAATGTCCTTGTTCGCCACAATAGTTGCAGACAAATTTGTCACACCGGTCAATGGAGTGACGGGCGTTGTCGCCTGACAGTGCCTGGGACTTGTGCTTGCAAATAGGACAGAAGTCAAAGCGCCCTGGGAACGTGAGGGTGAGCAGAAGCGAGCTGTTGAGCATGTGCCATCCAGGCCACTTGTTGACGATGTCCGGGATCGCGTTAGGATCAGGGACGTCGAGTCTGAAAAGGACGGCGATAGCATTGTTGAAAACCCAAAACCTCTCGAGGTCTGCAGCAGAGTACTTGTCGTCTTTGAAATTGGGTCGGACCTGAATCTCCCAAATATCTATAACTGCGATGCTGCGTGCTTCTCCACCGAACATGAGATGGCGTTCGGCGAAATGAGGAAGATTATCGACGAAGTCGTGTTTGAGGTGAGAGGGAATGCCAGAGAAACGAACCGGGATGCAGAAGGCAGGGATCTGAGCGCCAAGAAAAGCGGCGTGGCCTAAAGCATGACCACAGACCGACCATTCGTCGCGAATGGCAGTATCGACAATGTCGACCGCTTTGACGTTGCTGATGGGAGTCTCCACATCGATGTACTTTGTGTCACCAGGGCGACCTTCGGGGAGACGGACTGCAGCAGGGTGCTTGTCCGGAAAAGATTCGATGAAGCAAACGAGAAGATCGTTCTTCGCCGAAGCTTTCATCTTGGGCTTGACCTTCTTGGGAAGGTTGAAGCGGACTACATTGGGGCCGATGATGGCTCCGCGAGGGGCGAGAGCATTAGCTAGTTCCGACCAGGTGGTGTTGGGTGGAAGATCAGACTGAGGTAGGAAAAGGCCTCGTTCGGTTGGGTTACGGTCGTTGGCCTGGGCGATGATCTCGCCCTCTTCAGCGGTGAAAGCGAAGGTGTGAGCAGACAAGACTGGTTGCCAGATGAGGTGACAGATAGATAGTAGGTCGAGCAAAGTTAGGCTGGGGAGTTAGACGAAAGATTGAATAAAGTCTCGAATCGCAAAGACACAAAGACGGGGCTGTGAGGCAGACTTCACGTGAAGGCGATTGGCTGGGTGTGGCCGGTCGTCGCGTTGATGAAAGAGGGGTGACCGGTCCGCCGAGTCTGCCGGGTAGTCGGGCGAGACGGAGAAGGCAAAGACGGTGGGGCCAGAGTGTGGAAGGCCACGTCATCTCGAGGGAGACAGAAATTTTCACCTCCGCGAGAGACGTCCCATGGATGAGACTGGAGTGTGTCTTAAGACACTGAGACTTGCCAAATGGCTCACTCCCTTCAAAGTCGCAACTTATCAGATGGAGAGGCGTTTTAAATCGTGCCCAGGATGCAGGTAAGTGTCGACATGGCGGAGGTCAGAAGCTAGAGCGGAAGCTAACACTTTCTTGGTCGGTAAGGTTGAAGAAGGCCGGGGAGAAATCGGGGTGGTCCTCCGCGTCGGGAGGAACGCCATGCTTTGTCTGACCAGCAACATTCCTGCTCAGCAACGAGAAGGACAGTGTGGCCTGGGCTTGGATACAGAGCGTCATGTAGAAGGCGAATAGAAGACCTCCAGCGTGTTCCTTGGTGTTGGGCACCGTGAGGAAGAGCACGGCTGAAATAATGTTAGGAAGCGTAAACAGGATAGCCGTCAGGATCGTCTGGTTCGTCTTTTTGGCCACGTAGGCGGCACCCAAGAGCACCATGATCTGGAAGGATCCCTGAGCAAGGCCGAGGAGGTTAGTCTGGAGCACTGAAAAGCCGAGGTTGGTCTTGATGATGATGTTGCCGTAGCTTCCAAGTCCACCGGTGGGAATCGTGTTGAGAAGGTTGATTGCAAACAGCGCCCAAGCCTGGGGGTCCTTGAGAGCTTCCCAGACGTGCTCCATCTTGAACTTTTTGTTCTGGACACCCGTCTGGTTTTCACGCACTCGCTCGACCAGCTTGATTCGGTCCTCCTCCGGGATACCTCGTGCCTTCATTGGCGAGGCGGGCAGGATGTAAACGATGGCGCAACCCCAAAGTACTGTGATGAGACCAAGCACGAGGAACATGATCCTCCACGAGGCAAGTGCGGCATGCTGGATATGATAAAATGCAAATCCAAGCAATCCCCCCAGCATAGCTTGTGTGGTGGGACACGCTCCGCACTCAAGTCCCCCTTTTCATTTCACTTCTCTGTATATATATCTTTCTCATGCCTCGCAAGGCAGTGTAATAGAATCCCAGTACTCCCTCAGTCGAACACTCTGAGAGCACACTTTGGCCAAAGTGTGGACCATCACCATACAAACGTGTTCACACTTTCGATATCCAATCTTCTTCTATAACTCATATAAGGGATTTATCATGTCTACCGACGGTAAAAAGGATCGGGGATCCAATGCTATACATGAGGCTCAGGGAGTCATCGACGTCAATACGGCTCAGGGAGCCATCGAAACGGGGATTCAGGGAATTCCGAACGACGAGGCTCCGGGAGTCTCACAGCAAAGGGCGGGTGCACTGCCCGAGGGTCGAATGCGCCAGTGGCCTGGAAAGGGGCGCGATCCCATTAATCTTCGTCCTAGGAGGTCGAAGAGCCTGGATTCGCCTCGGAAGGGGCCGTGGTCTGCTGAGCAGGGCTCTGAGGCCGAGGGCACGGAAGCGGGATCATTCCCTTCGGTCTCTCTCCCGGCTAGGAGCCACATAGGTACGGAGGGAGAATGGAGCGAGGGGAACCTTACCACCATCTTGGCAGGAGGTCGACCCACCCTTCTGGAGGAAAGGCTTGCCCATTGCGAGCAAAGGGTGGATGGGTTAATCGAGAGGTTGACGGCTTTCAAAGACATCCTCAAGAACCCGATCCTCGCCAAAGCCCGTTCTGGCGCTTTCACTTCCAATGGACCGGTCAACACCTTAGAGGACGCCGTTGACTGGTTGGATGACCTTGACGATATACTTCTCCAAGTTGCCCATCGAGGTGAGGACCATGAAGCCCGCCTTGAGACTCTTGACTCTAGCAAGAAGAAGTTGGAGGGCGACGTGACAGCGCTCACTCGGAGGGTGGAGGACTTCCAGAAGCGTCTAGAGAACGGAGTGGCTGGAGGAAAACAGTCGACCGACAAGACGCGGGATGAGGCGAGCGGAGCGGCCAGCACAAATGGACAGCCATCGGACTCCGAGCTGGATGCGGGTAAACCTAAAAAGGGGAAGTCGATCGCCGGGGACGCCGAGACTAGCGCCAAAGGCGAGGACTGGGCCACTATGACCGAAAAGGATTTAGGACCCGGGGTGAAAGTGGAGGCAAAGCCGGGCCGAGATAGGCCGGCTGTGGTGCCTAACGCACACCTGCCGAAGCTACAACCTTTTCGCTCGGAGGAGGATCCGGAGACTTGGCTGAACGACAACGTCTATCGTCTCAGCATGAACGGGGTGGATCGCACACGTTGGCCGGCGGCTCTGTCTGAGCAATTCGACAAGGTGGCTTCGGTCTGGTGGAAGACCCTTCTCTACGAGAACGACTATATGGTCTCCTGGGATATTTTTAAAGACGCCTTTTTGAAGAAATTCAGATCGAAGGACGTTACAAAAAAGACGATCCAGCGACTCAACGGGCTGCGTTTCACCAATATGACCGACTTTGTCTTGGCCTTTCAGGAGATCATGCGAGAGACGCCCGGACAGTCAAGGATGCGTACCCTATTCCCAGGGCCGACGATTCGCTAGATCGTCTCCGAGGAGCCGAGTACTTCACCCTATTGGACTTCCTATCGGGATTTTGGCAATTCATCATTCGGGAAGAGCATCGTAAATACACGGCGTTCTCTTGTAGATATGGAAGCTTCGAGTGGAATGTCATGGCGATGGGTATGTGCAACTCTCCTGCCACCTTCCAGCGTGGAATGAATGCCATCTTGGGGGACGTGATGGACCACTTTGTCATTGCATATTTGGACGATATCTCCATCTACTCGAGGACAATGGGGGAACACGTTGCACACGCTGAGTTCATCTGCGCCCGCCTGGACCATTACGGCTTCGTGCTGAATCTCGATAAGAGTCAGTTCGGTGTTACAGAAGCCAAGATCTTAGGTCACATCGTTTCTGGGAGGACGGTTCGTCCGATCGCGAGCAAGGTAGAGGCGATCCTGGCGATTCCAACACCCAACACCGTCACTGACGTTCGCTCCTTCCTAAATCTGGCAGGGTATTACCGAAGGTTTATCCATGGGTTTGCCAAGATCGCTGGTCCGCTTCAAGACCTCCTAAAGAAGTCGCCGAGGCCAGGAACCCCGATCAATTGGACCCCCGAATGCGAGGATGCCTTTGGGAAACTGAAGGAAGCGCTCGCGAGTGAACCAGTGCTGGGACACCCAGATCCCTCGAAGCGTTACTATTTGGAAACCGACGCTTCTCAATTCGCGATCGGAGCGGTCCTGTCACAGGTGAGGCAGGATTGGGAGGGGGCCGACGACTTCCTAGCCACCACAATCCCTCCAAAAACCTCCTTGCGTCCTTTAGCGTTCTTCTCCAGACGACTCACTAGCGTCGAAACCCGCTATTCAGCCCAGGAAAGAGAGATGTTGGGATGTCTCGCGGCCCTAAAGCATTTTCGGTACCTGGTGGAAGGCGCACCAGGTGGTATCACAGTAATAACGGACCACGAAAGCCTGAAGTACTTCCGTCGACAAAGGGATCAATCATCTAGGATGCTTAAGTTTGTTGATGAGATTGAGAGATTCGATCCGACGATAGTTTACAGGAAGGGGGCCGACAATGTAGTAGCCGACATTCTTAGCCGGCAAATCTTCCTTCCGGAGGCTCCGGAAGAGCAGCCCCCGGCCGAAAGTCAATTGAATGCCCTCACAACCGACGCTTCCGGCCCTTCCACCTCGGTACAAACCGATCAGCCTCTCTTCTTTGGAGATGCCGAGGAGGAAGAGATCGACGAGCCTCGCTGGGATGTAGAAGATTTCGGTCCATCGCCTGGTATCGAGTCTCCAGCTGACCGAATTCGCCGAGGTCTGGACACGGCGGCAATAGCGAGTGTCGAGCTCCATTTCGCAGCCCTCGTTCTCCTCAAGAAACTCCTACGTAGCCCAAATGCTCTGGACGACGATCGCCGTTGGGCCAGGTTGGTGGATGTTGACGATAAAGAGGGTGCGCGGAACCTGGCTAGGAGCTGGTCCGCCAATACTCGTCTTGAACGCCGTCTTCTCCTATGGCGGCAGCCAGATGGTGAAGAGTTGGCGGTCCAAACAACCTTTGAAGGAGCAGCGGCTGCGGCCATTGCGGTTCACCAGGACATTGGTCATCGGCAGGCGCCATCAGTCCAGAGGGTTTTAGCGAGTAGAGTTTTCTTTCCAAAGATGGAGGCCATCGTTCGGGCGGCAGTCAGCACCTGCCCGATTTGCCAACTCCACGACGGGATCCCACCGATCCCAAGGCGCCTTCATCCCCTACCGAAGGTCGACGCTTTCGATTGTTGGGGCCTGGATTTTGTCCTCCTGCCCCCGTCGAAGTCCGGCAATTCACCGGTTATTACAGCAGTCGATTACGCCACGTCACAAGGCGAAGCCGCGGTGACTAAAGGGGAAACAACGGCCGACGTGATCGCCTTTGTAGAGTCACTCATCAATCGGTACGGAAAGCCCAGTTCCTTCGTATGTGACAACGGTCCCGCCTTTGACTCGGTGGGGTTTCAACAGTGGTGCGACCGTGCACGCATCCGCATACGTTATGCAGCGGTCTATCACCCTCAGACAAACGGGAAAGTCGAAAAGTTCAATGGTCTGTTCACCAGGGCGCTCAAGCGCCTCGCACACAACGACCCAGACAACTGGGACAACCCAAGGGTTTTCGGTCAAGCCTTGCTAGCGTATCGAGCCTCCCAGAGCACTGTAACCGGCTTCTCGCCTTTTTTCTTGATGTTCGGGAGGGAACCTCGGTTATGGCATCAACCCACCTTACAGATCCTCCCACCCGAGGTGGAACCCTCCCGTATCGTAGAAACAAGGGGGCGAGCAGGCCGTGCCCACCGCTTCGAGGATATTCGAGCGATAGCCAATCGGAAGGCTCAACTGCTCATGAATCGACGGGCACTGCGCGCAGAGAGGAACGCCCAGCCACATCAGGAGCCCACCGTGGGCGACTTGGTGTTGATGAAGAGCCGGAGCAGGTCAAAGACGCAACCCCATTGGACGGGACCTTACATGGTGGCGGACGTCACGCCAGAGGGCTCTCTGGAGTTAATGACCCGCAATGGGCTGATTATTCCCGAAACGATAAATATGGCCGACGTAAAACTCGCAAGCGTGGCTCCTCAAGATCTGCAACAATGGTTCCCAATCGTCGAGGATCAACCAACAACGGCCGAACTCGATCCCAGTTCCAGCCACCCCTCGACACTAGCTCAGCCTGCAGCTCAGACTCCGTCCCACGTCCCAACTCCCCCAGCTCCGGCAACACCAACGCCCACGGGTCCTACTCCAGCACCAACCCCTCAACGTGTCAGACGGACCCCAGCCCAGCTTCAGCAGGAGCTCGAGCGTCTGCGAGAACTCACCAGGCGTCCAGCGTAGCCAAAAGGACTAGGGTGCTGAAAGACGGCGATTCCCTGGACTCGACCAAGCCGGACGGTACCTACAGCCGCGCCAAGGCTCGGGTCTACAACCGCAGCCGCAGAAAAGCGAAGGGTGATGTGCTCAATGCTCAAGCACTGCGCCGCTACCACGCTCTCAAGACGGAGGACCCTGAGAAAGCGGAGCAGCACGCAGCCGAAGCCAGGGAACGGGCAGCCAGATGGCGAGCCAACAATGTGGAGCGCCACCGCGAAAACGCCCGAAAGGCGTATCAAAAGAAGAAGAAAGATGCAGAGCGCCGTGAGGAAACCAACAAGAAGGCAAGAGAGCGCTACCACGCCAATCTGGAAGAGTCACGCAGAAAGGCAGCAGCAGCAGGCGCCCGTCATCGTGCGAAAAAGAAGGCCGAACGGCTGGGTCCACTTTCGGCTCAACCAGCTTGCGAAGCTGACGAGGACGTCCGCTGCGAAGGGGAAGCGACAGTGGGGCTAATCGACCCCAGTCTCGAACAGGAGACCGCTTCCCCAGGCGAGGAAAGCAGTGATTCCGACTACCAACCCAGCAGCGGCGACGAGGCTGCCGACTTTGACAGCGACGACAGCTACACTTACGAGCACTTGTTCAACGTGGTATACCAAGGGGGCCGCGATCGATCGAAGACCAAGAAATGCTCCCAGCGCGTTGGAAAGCAGCCCCGTAACGCCTGGCAACGATTCCTGGACAGTTTCGACACACCAGAGCAAGCAAGAGCGCACTACAACGCGCGGAGACGAGCCAAGTACCACGAGAATGTGGAGCTGGCCAGGCAGAAGGAGCGTGACAAGAAAAAGAAAGCACGCTCCGCTAGCCCAGAAAGGATTCGCGCTCAACAGAAGGCCCAACGGGACCGTTATCGCGCCAAGCTGTCCATGGAAGAACGGAAAGTACGAGAGCAGATTTACTGGCACAGGAGGGTTCTCAAGACAGGACGAGATGAGCTCAACCGACGTCAGCGTGCATACATGGCTCAGCATGGCGGCATCCGCTACAAGATGTATTACCAGCGCAGGGTCCTCAAGCATGGGCGCGAAGTTATCAATCGGAAACATCGCCAGTATATGGCGACACTTTCCCCCTCCAAGCGAGCGGAGTATGCTCGTAGAGGTAGGGAAAGCTTCCTGAGGAAACACGGTCTCCCTATCATCCGCCTAAAACGTCGCGAATACCAGCAAAAGCGACGTTCTATCCTCCAGCGTCGAAGGGCTAGGCCTTCCATGGTAAAAGAAGAAACTCTGGTACGTTCTCTCTCTACCAGTGATGTTCTCTCAGCCCGCAAACGTTCCATTGTTCGTCAGTCCCGTCTCTTCTTCCCTTCCGCCTGCACTCCCTCCTGAGCGCCGTCGAGGACGACGGCGGCGCAAGCGCCTGGAGGGGGTAGTGTGGTGGGACACGCTCCGCACTCAAGTCCCCCTTTTCATTTCACTTCTCTGTATATATATCTTTCTCATGCCTCGCAAGGCAGTGTAATAGAATCCCAGTACTCCCTCAGTCGAACACTCTGAGAGCACAGCTTGAAGCCCATTACAGCAATACCAGTAAGTTATAGTTCGAGCCTGCTCTTCTTTGCGGTACCAGATTGCTGAAAGAGCGACGAAAGCGGGTTGGCAGACGCATTCGAAAACACCGAGCAAAATTCGAAGGATGAGGATTCCGATAAAGTTGTGGCAGAGCGCGACGAAGCAGCAAGTCAAGCCCCAAGCGAAAACGCAGAACCCAAGCCATCGGTTGATGGGAAGGCGCTGAACCAAGTAGTTCTGGAAGCCTTCGGTGCAAAGAATAGCGAGGTAGAGACAGGTGAAGAGCCAACTGTACTCTTGACCCTTGAGTTTGAGATCCTTTTGGATGCCCATGATCGAGGCGAAAGAGAGAATCTGCTTGTCCAGACTCTGGCAGAAGTAAGTGCCGAGCATGATGGTGAGCACACGCTTGTCGACGATGCGCAGGAGGCGTTTGTTGTCCTCGGGGGTGATGGTGATCGAGGCATCAGTGTACTTGAGCACCTCTTCGTCCGCCTCCTCTACGATGGTGTTGGGAAGCACGGGCACGCCAGCCTGCGAGGGCTTGTTGATGATGCTCTCCTTGTCGAGCACCGAAGCATCGGTGGTGACCGACTCGACAGCAGCGAGCTTGTGAGCTCCCTCGAGGTCGGGGAGTTCTTGCTTCTCGGCCATGCTGGAAATCCTTGTGTGTGGGTGTAACAAATAAAGTTGAAGTGTGCAGAGGGCCGGAATGAAGGAAGGTGGGGAATGCGGGGAAGACAGGTGGCGTGGAAATGAGGTGGGGGGATTGTGGGGTAAAGCTCGAGGTCTATATACATGCCAGACTCACATCAAAAGGACTCGCGTTAAGAAGCACGTCTAGCAACTGTCGAAGCATGATAGGAATACGGGGACCCCATGGAGAGGGAGACGACAGGCACAAACACAAGAGAAGAAAACGTCAAATCATGCCACGAGTTTCCGGGGGCCCAGTGCCTACAAGGTCTACGCCCTGGGTTCGGCGTAGCTTGGAAAAGAAGGCATTGCAAACGAGAAAATAAAAACTGTCGAGCGAAACGAGAGGAAATTCACCTAGTCGTCTGCTGCATTCCTCCGGCAGCTATTCGGCGAAGCAGGTGCAGGAACGAAAGAGCACATGGATGCATGCTCGAAGCCAGCGTCGGACAAGGCAAAAGTGCCGCAAGGGAGTAGGGAACGCTGGTGGAAACCGCTTCGAGAGGGGACAAAAGAAAAAAAAAATTGCCTCAAGAGTGTGGAGCTAAACACTAGGCGAAGGAAAATGTGCTTAAACAGCGGAGTGATTCCATATGCAAGGTCCAGATTCAGCGGCAAGATACGGTCCGGTGGGCGGAGTCTGACTCTGCATCAGCAGCTTGGCGTGGGGGAAAGAGGGACACAGCTGAGAGCAGAGGAAAATGGTACGAACGATAGGAAGAGACCGGAAGTTCGGTGCGAAGTACGGATGTTGCCAGCGTTGGTCGAGCGAGGCTCCCGCTTTGCTGGAAGCGGATCTTCCCAGGTCAAGCTTGCGAGAATGGAAATGCCAGCTGTAGGAGGAGCGAAGCCACGGCGGGGTAAAGGGGACGGAGAAATCGGGGCCCCGCCACCAATAGTAGAGAAGCCCACGGGTGTGCTGTACAGTGACAATACAAAGTTGAGGAGACTCGGCAAGTCACGGCAGAACCAAGGAAGCTCGCCTGGTGGTTGGCGAACAAGGACATAGGCGAGGTCTGCATGTGGTAGGAGTTTGAATGTGTGAGTCAACTCTCATTGGTCGAGAGCTGCTCAAGTCATACAGTGCGGAGAGCGCGTTGCGCGACGATGAATTCGAAACCTGAGGTCAAACTGCGGCCCAGGACTGAGCATCAGCTCTCGTTCCCCACTTTGTACTTCCATCTCTGGTGCGAGTTTGGTAACCACAAGTTGACCGGTCATAAGTTCGCTGCTGCAGTGAACGGGTCACTGGCTGCGCATCCGCCTCTACATAGAAATACATTGTTGCCTTTTCGTCAATTGCCTCGTCGACTTGATGTAGTTTCTTGATTGTCCGCGCGTTGCGCCCGACGAGAAGCGAGGTCACACTGTCACTCGAGTGGAACGGAGCCAACAATTTCAGAGCTCAGCTGCTCACGCTGGTGCCTGGATGGGTCCAATGGTGTTGCACGAACACCAACAGAGCCGAGTCGCGTTGCGTCGCCGAAACCCGCTACTTCCTTGCCTTCTCGTCCAGTTCATTTCACTCAGTGACTCTGCCCGTCCATCCCGCCTTTTCAGCTCAACGCTCGAATGCGCTCCGCCGCTACCTGCATCACGTCGTCACGCTGTACATTACACTGGCACTCTCGACTTGCACAAACTTGAACACGTACACTATAATGAGCTGAGAGATCGATCCTTAATGCCAAAAGCTTTGTACTGCAGTTCCTAGTTCACACCGTTACTCCGCAATGTGAAGAGCGGTCACCGCTCCAACCGCTCGAGTCAAGCAACGCCAGTGTGACAAGGCGACAAGGATGTCGATACGCACAAGCAAGTGCGGCTCTTTCCGCAAAATACAAATGGTCGAGACCTCGAGAAGGACATTTCTAGGCTTGACCGACATTTCCGGGCTTGCCCAAAAAGACCCTGGTCATGCTCGTATGAGAATGGCAAAACCAAGCTTCGATATGGATCTCATACGTGATACTTGCCGGAGTGTTCCTAACGCAATGTTGCATTCCAAACCGGTCCAACGGTCCTGCTACGGTCCACGGTCCTGATTTCTCCTGTCATGCATCAAGATTCAAGGTCCGACCGGGAGCGCAGCCCTCCGGTCCGAAGCAGCGCTTTCAGTTGCGCTACCGGACATATATATCTGCTTGGCACTTTTACCAAGCGTCCAAAGGAGTTCACCTTTTGGGGATGACGTCCAAGTGACTGTAACCTTTGCTGCGCGACAGGACAATTCGACTCAGCACAATAGCAAAGGTCCGCTCCGTACTAGGACAACGCGACACAGCATCGCGGCCAAGATGGCAACTCAGCAACCGGCGCACGCACACATGCATCCTGAGCGTGGTCATCAACTATGAGACTGTCCTGTAAACGACGAACATTTGTTTACACTTTCGAATCACGTTGACGTTTTCGGAAGACGTTGAATGTTTAGAGACAGCCGAGCACACTGGACTCGAGGCCGGGCTTGACATTGATTCGGAAAGACAGAGCATGATGGAGGGAAAGACAGAGCATGATGGAGAGAAAGACGAAGAACGATGACGGCATTGACACGATCATCACTTGCAGTCAGCCCAGATTGAGTCGAGTGCCTTGACCTCGAGGTCGACAATCTTGAGCTTGTTGTCGCCAATCGACACTCGCACCTTCGCCGGGATCTGGTCGTTGTCAAAGTAGAACACCGACGTACCAGCCAGCTCACCGCCATTGACAAACACTTCGATCACCGACCTGTCCACCACCGCCTGCAACGAGATGTACTGGTCTTCCTCAGTCGGGTCGATGTAGGCCGACGAAGGAAGCGGGCCGAGGATGTACTGGTCCTGGTCGCAACCAGTACCGCATGTATAGTTGGCCTTGTAACGCACGATACCCGACGTCTTGTCGGTGAAGAAGGGGTTCGTGGCGGCGAACGAACGACCAGCACCACGTCGGTCGATGTAAGCAACCGTAGGCTCACCCATCTGGATACCCGTCTTGACACTCTGCTTGCCGTCGCCTGCGAAGATCTCGAACGAGCCGATGGTGTTGTAGGTGATGTCGGTGTTGGCGGGCAGCTTGAAGGTGGCCTTGATGTCGAAAGCGCCCTTGCCCTTGAGCTGGACCGTCTTGTTGCCCAAGTTGTGGTGATTATGGTGCTTGTACAGCGTCTGGCTCGGGATCGCAGAGAGGTTGACAGGGCGGTTGTTGAGGATCAGATCACCGAACTGCGGAGTGGGTCGGTAGTACTTGAGCGTAAGCTCACGAGGAAGACTCTGGATCGAACGGAAGGGATAAGTGGGGACGACCTGAGAGTACTCCCAGTTGTTGGCCCATGCGATGGCGTAAGCCTTCTTGCCGGGGCTGTTGGACCAGCTGCTGAAAGCGTAAAAGTCCTTGCTAAAGTCCATGGTCCTGACAGCGTTGTCTCGCGGAGTGAACTTGCTTCCGTCCCAGTCACCGACCCAGTACTGCACGAACGAACCCCCGATGGGAGCACCGGGGTTGATCGAGATAGCAAGCACGTACTTCATCTTGCCATCATCGGGACCGCCTTCGATCGGCACCTGGAAGAGATCAGGGCACTCGTACTGGTAGCCGAGGACGCCGTGCGACTGAAAGCGGCTGACCTCGGTCCAGTCCTTCATGTTGGATGAAGCGTAAAAGACAATGCCGAACTCCTGCGCCATAGCCAGTGCGACGATCCACCGAGACGACTTGTCATCCCAGAAGACCTTGGGGTCACGGAACTGCGTCTGGTTGCACGTGATGACGGCGCCGGGGTGCTTGGTGAAGTGAACACCGTCGGACGAGTAGGCGAGGTGCTGAGTCTGCGAGGTGGGCGTGTTGAGCGTGTACATGGCCACAATGCGCTGGTCCTTGGGCGTCGACTCGTTGAAGAAGCCAGTGGTGTTCTCGAAATCGATGACTGCATTGCCGCTGAAGATACCGTGACCCTCCTTCTCGGGTGCAATGGCGATGGGCAAGTTCTTCCAGTGATACAAGTCGGTTGATATGGCGTGACCCCAGTGCTGGTTGCCGGCGACATTCTCAGTCGGGTTGTACTGATAAAAGAGATGCCAGGTTCCGTTGCTGTAGACCAGGCCGTTGGGGTCATTCATAAAGTTGGCGGTAGGCGAAAAGTGGATCTGAGGTCGAACAGGCTCGGTGTACACGGGAGGCTGGTAGCCGGCCACCGAGTTGCCGTTGGAGCTGCGGCACTTGCCGTTGGCAAATCCGTTACGGTCAGGCTGATCGGCATCGTTGTTCGCTCTCGGGTAGACAACTTGAGAGGCAAGGTCGAAGGGCTTGGCTGGCGAAGGGGCGGCAGAAACGCACACAGCTGCGAGTGCTGCTATGGCTGTACCGGCAAAGGCTGCCTTCATGACGGAAAGAAGCTTCAACATGGGTTGCAAACGAAGATCCTTTGTCCTTTTATGGGAGTCGAAGTGAACAACGATCTTACAGCGCTACAAACGACGTGGGGGCGGAGGAGGGGATAGAGTGTAGAGAGCGGACTAAGAACTGATCTGCACAAGCTGAATTGTTTCGGTCAATTGCAGCTGTTTTCCAAGCAGGGTCGAAGGAGCGAAGAGACTGTCGGAGTGTAAGATATCCTGCGGTCAAGGTTGATTCGTAACGAGGATCCAAGATCGAGCCAACAAAGTAAAGCCTAGGGAAAGCCCACGTCCGATCCTGGTCAAGGACTGGTGGAGGCAAAGGGCAAGGAAGAGGACTAGGGTTGGGGCGGATGGAAAGGGACGGATGGAAAGGGGTGGATGGAAAGGGGCGAATGGTGGAAGTGGTTGTATTGGCACCTTATATAGTACAGGTGCCAATACAAAGGAAAAGTGACGAAAGGGAAGGAAGATCAGGCAAGTCCCAGATCGACCGAGTTTGAACCAGAAACCAAGAAGGTCGCAGGGTCTACGTCTGAATGTGGGGTTAGCGGAGGTAGGACTAGTTGGAGGGGCATGAACCGTCATCTCGAAAGCAGCAATCTGTTTCTGAGCTGTGGGACCTTTTGTCTTCACAGGTCGGCCACGGTCCCAATGCAAGGCTTGTAGCTGTGTCAGTGCTAGCCAGTACTGGGGAGAGTCCTGTTCAGCCCACCCATTGCTTCGTCATTGTTCTGCAAATGAAGCGGCCTGCCGCACTTTGGCAACGATTGAATCATGGAGGCCGACTCTCATAGCGCACTTCTGCAGTGAGGTGCGAGGGAAGTTTACAAGTAGGAGTTATGCCGTGCTATGCAGGCGTGCTTGCATCACAAGAGGTGTCGGGGAAGGAAAGAACAAACGGCAAGCGGACACAAGGGCAGGGATGATTGTCGAAATGCGCAATGGAATTGGGCCACCACCCACTTTGCTGCTCTGGTAAAGTGAGTGGGGACAAGCTAAAGGTGTGAAGCAATCGAGTGCAGCTTAGACAAAGACACTCGCGAGGATACCCCACGCATTTGTGGGTGAAGCGAACGCCTTGACAACAGAAGGGCGATGCCACACAAGCCAAGCACGATGGAAGCTACTGTATGTCGGAGAGAAGCGCAACATGGAAGCGGATTACAAGCTCCGAACACACTTGTCGTGCAAACCGCCTATGAAGTCAACTCTAAGCCGAGGATGGGGTAAAAAGGCCGCTCAATGCAGCGAGCTTGCTGCTCTTCGGGCAATCGTCGAGTATGTAGCGCTGCGTCTCCGGTTTGCGATCGCGCCGAAAGGGACTTGGCACGGCTTTGCTCAACCTTAGCGGAGGCTCTCTCCGATGCTGAGACTCACAACTGCCAAAAGGGGGCAAGAAGTGCAGACGACCAAATAGCAAGAGCGAGGCGGACCAAGAGGAACGCTTAAGCGAGAGTATAAATGAGCGAAATTCCTCCGTGCTTGCAGCTCGCCAAACGAGCTTGCTGCCTTTTACGGCAGAGATGCTTCTTGGACTGCTTGGTGGGTTGCTCCTGTACCCTCGCGGTTTCCCCGTCGAGGCTGTGCCAATGCGAGAGGACTGGATCTTGCGAATTCAAGGTGGTCCATACTGAGCCATAATGGTGTGACCATTGTGCACAGAGCGACCACAAAAGGCTGAAGGTGGGGTGGTGGTGGTGGTGGTGGCGTAAGCGAGTGCAAGCTCGGTCGTTCATCGGGTGCCTGTCGTAGCAATTAGATTCGTCAATGCAAGTAGTGCAAGTCTGACGGTGGGCGCCGCCCCCATGCATCCGCTCTTGATGGTTGTGCGGTGGCTACGTCTCGATTGCCTGGACGCCTTTCTAGTCTGTCAATAGTGGTGCCCATTTTGCTCGAGGTGCATCGGCATCTTAAACGATGGTGGGTGAGAAGCAGATAGGCGCTATGCAGCCCGTCTCACTCATCTCAACGATGAGGCCGGAGAGGAGGCGCGCGTATCGTCAAGCCTGAGCCCGAACCCAATTAGTGGGATGGTGGATGTTTGGTGTTCTGATGGACGGCTTCGCAGGCTGCCGGTTGTAGTGACAAAGTTTCCGGAACGCTGCTTCGGCTTCAGTTTCATTTGGCCCGATGGAGCGGGTACAAGTACAGTAGTGTCGCTCTCGGTCTTCCGGTCTTGTCGTGCTAGTGGGGCTCTATCGTCCTGATCCTCGGCCGCTGAACGGAACATATACTCAGAGGCACACAGAGTTGCGCAGGTTCCTGCTCGGCGAGTCACGATGAGGGACATGACCGGCTGTCAACGTCAAGTAGGGCTTGGATGCCATAATGAAGGTTCTACGTCGACGGACGGGATGTGGCGCTATCAACCGGTATGTCTTCCGCACGACATATCCGATCGAGCTGAGCCTGTTCACATGACACTGTGACTTCATTTGGCAGCAGTCCGCCTATTGGGTTCGGTTGCTCCGCCTATTGGGTGGGATGCCATTGATAAGGAGCTCCGTTGAGTGATAGCGCAGCTCGTCAGCACAAGAGGTCGGTGTTAGCGAAAGTATGTGTTCGGCCCCTCCGAATTCTGGCAGCGCAAGAACCCCGTCGGGACCCTTCCGACTGGACAAAGATATCAGCCGACTTTCAGAGCAAACTCAACGTGAACAAAGGTGCAACTCAAAAGCAGCACCTGCGGGCAGAGCATGTGTCGAGTTGCGTCAAAGCTCAACTCAGGAGGCTTTTTCGCTTGACAACGGAAAGAATGTCACGTGAACGGGTGTGTGGGGCTTGACTGAGATCCTACAGCGACGTCATTCGCAGAATGGCAACACCAATGAAGGACGTGACCGGTGCAACCAGCTTCTTTGAGGCAGAACGTTGAGCTGAGTTGAACCCTAGAGGGTTGCCACGTCTTCATCTCGCCTTTACCCATTGCTAGCGTGCACGATCTGTAGGGGGTATCAATTTCTCGGATTTTTAAAAACTCGCTTTCTTCATCGCCATCTGCTGTGGCAAAATTTTGGATTTTTGAAAACTCAAAAAAATTGATACCCCCTTGTAGGAATTAGAGCTGGACCCCTGAATTCGCCAAACAGCTCGTGCTCAACCAACACTTGCAACACGCGAGTTGCTGCAACAGTTGTCGAAGCAATTCAATGTCATCGAACCTCGCCTGTTGCTCGGTTCAGCTCTTTGACAATCATTCCTTTTCTCACAGCTCTCTCAACACTGTAACAGAACGGACAAGGGCCTGCATCATCATGCTTCATTCGCTTTCTCACCAGCAAGCCACCTGACTATTGGGAGCAAGACCAAACGACACTTCTGAGCGCCGAGGAGACAGTCACCATGGCTCGGGAGGCAATCCGACGGGGTGCAGCATCGCCTTCGCCCCTCTCTTCGCCCACACCATCGACAGTGGCTGCGTTTGCTGTGCGCAAGGATACCTCGTCTCCGTTTGCAGCGTCGGCTGCGTTCCGAGATGCCGCTTCTCCGTTGGGCGCTTCCCATGCCTCACTCAGCACAGACCCGGTTCACGCAACACTCTCTCCACGGCCCATGTCTCCAATCGCACATCGCATCGATCATAGCGCACCGGCTGCATCGACATCTACTTCTTCTACTGCTGCTCAGGCTGCAATGCACTCCGCTGCCTCCGAACAGCCCTCGAAACATACTCCACCTTCCGCTACGACAACCTCGTCCACCCCGCCAAGCGCGGACAAAGCGACCGAACGTGCATTCTATCGCCGCATCCTCTTCCAAGATCTCCCAGCATCCACCGACGCTCCCAACATCACGCACGATGCAGATCTCGATCATGAGATCTATCTTTTGCTCGCCTACCTCTTGCGCGAAACGGTGCTGCCTTGGTACAGCAAGCTAACGCCCGATCGTGAGTTTCTGACGCAAGTCACGTCCATCATCGTTTCCATCATTCATACTGTCGTGCAACGGCAGACGGTGGCCGCTCGCGCTGCTTCAAGCTCTATAACGACCATCGAAGGCGACATTCACACGCCAAGGGTCGTACCAGATGCGGAGCTGCCGAGGTTCCACGACTTGCTCTCTCGAGATATCCCTATCATCCTCCGGCAACACTGCTCCGATTTTAGGCAGGCACAAGCCAAAGCTGCCAGTGTATGGACACCTCTGGGCACGCTCCCGTCATCTTCGATACCGGCTGCCAGCGTGTCTTTGGCTGATCAAGAACAACAGCGGCGTCAGCAAGTTCGCGAGCGTCTTCCACCACATTATCGGCAAGCCTTTGACCCTGCCTCCACCTCCAATGGCTCATCAGCTACGCCTCGGCAGCTTGCTCAGCTGTTCCACGCCGCCTCACCACATCCAGGCCTCAACCCAATAACGGGCTCTCTGGATGGAAAGATTGACCTGGCATATCTTCAAATCGCTGTGCTCAACCTGCTCTCGTCACTGCTCCCTGCCGACGAGTATGCTCCTGATACCGAAAAGTTCATTGTGCGGGATGTATTGGTGACAGTGCTTAGAGGGGCGCTCGCTCGATCCTTCCGGCCTTGGTTTTTTGTTCAGAGCATACACAAGGCGCTCGATGCTGCTGGCTGGGCGAGCGACCCCACTCTTCCATCCGCCGGTTCGATTGACAGCATCGGGACGGCTGAGCCCAAGCTCGCATCAGGCCCACCAGATGCTACTACACGTGCTTTGTCAGTGATGCTTGGAGTGCTGATCCAGCTGCCGACAATCCTCCTCCAGGTCTGGACATTCCTCGCTCTCACCGCTTTTCCTTTCCTGGTTCGCGCCTATCTCGATCTCTTTAATGTGCAGCGCGCTGCAAGTCGGAAGAGGCGGAAGCAACAGCAGCTTAAGCTGCAGCAGGAAGAGCAAGAGGGTGCAGCGAGCCTTCTGCGTTCACCTTCACACAAGGGCACCTTCTCATCGTCGCTGTCTACAGGCAGCTTGTATGAACGCAAGATGCATGGTCGATTCCCATCATGCAAATTTCAGTCCAGCCAGGACGACACAATCACGGCTCAAGGCTTCTCTTCGTCTGTCGATGGCAATTCCACACTGACTCAAGCTGATGTTGTGGGAGCGCGAGGCATCGCTGGAGCTGATGGGACACAGGTCAACGGCACAGATGCTCTCGAAGAGGCAGGACTGCCACCCAATTATGTGGGCAACTGGCTCGACGCGATGGAAGAAGTGCTCCAAGTCAGCTCGCACGCGGTGCTACGCGCGACATTTGGCTTTGCGAGGACTATACTTGTCACCACAGGACTAGACGAATCTCTGAACCGAATGGCCGTTCGCAGGATTAATACCGAGCTAAGGGACACGCAGAAGTTGACGCGCGTGGTGCGCGAGCTTCGCCGAATACTGCTGCCGAACGGACACCTTCCGCCTTCGGTGCCTGATCCGGACGTCGAGACGCAGGAAGCTGAATGGATTCGACTCCGGACGCGGCTTGTTTGCAGTTCTGGGGATGGGTCGGCCAAGTCTAGCGAAGAGACTACGATCCCGTGGCTCGTCAAGAAGATGCTTTTGGGAAGCGCAGACGGTGGAATAAAACGAGGCGATGCAGCCGCACGCGTTTCTGATACCCAGATCCAGCTGCAAAGGCTCACAACGTGGCTCGAACCATTCTGCTCTCCCCAAGCTGCTGGGCCAAATACGCTGCTGGCCATCCTGCTTTTCGAACGAATCATCGTCCTGCTTTGTCCTGATCTGACTCTGGCTTAGTTGATGTGTTCCGGCGCCGATGGAAACACTGTACGGGAGATGTCACGTAGCAAATGTCAACGATACCCTTACTAGCAGTTTGTCGTTTTCGTCGCAATGTGCAGGATGAGAGGGAGAAGAGAGGACAGCTAGGCCTGTCTGTCAGATCGAAGGAATTGACTGCCGGTTTTGAAAAAGAAAGGGTCTCGGCATGTGAGGTCATTTCTTTGTCATGCGTCGTGGCGCGAATACCGAGCCGCTGTAGTCCGACTTTCACGCGAGTTGCAGCCGAGGTGTCTAAACACAGATTTCAGTATCTCTCCGCTCCTCATTGAACTGCCTCAAGCTGTATGGAATGCTTTTATTCTCTGCCAACATTACAGTGAACGTATCTGGTATCCAGGTTGCAACACTGTCCTGCTCGTACTCATGCTGTTTGGACCCGCTGGTCGATTCCACGTCGAGCATCAAGGACAGCATGAAGGAAGAGAGATGGCGACCGGCAAAGTGGAAAGCCAAGCCGGAGATCGATACGGACGTGCATGAGTGCGTCGGAAGGAGGGCAGCGAGTGTAACCGATTCACATGCCCCTTTCAATATCTCTGGCTGAGCTGGGCTGTAGCGTGGGACTGTGTTGTAACCGTATCCTACCGACGTTCCCCGAAATTCATTTGTACGAAACTACAGTTTTCTCCGGCCGCTGCCGCGTGCTTGCCTGTGTGCCACGATGACGGCAAGGAGAATTTTTTTGCTTCGCTTAAATGGAGGAAGATAATTGTGCAATATTTGACCGGATCTGTCGAGCCTTTTCCTGCAAGCGGATCGACACTCGTCGTGCGGTCATCCGGAAGATCACGTAAGTGCCCGACACAGAGATAGCAAGCAGCGGAACTCAGCTGGAATTAGCGGTCCCACACCTTGACCGATTCAACTCGCCCTTCACTTTTCTCTTGCTATCTCGCCCTTCCGACAAGGGACTCCATGAGTGCTTGGCGACGGCTGAGCAAAGATTCTGAGAAGGCTCTGTGACCGTGGCAAGAAGCTTGAGACGGGTTCGGATGAAGGAGCAGGAGACACACACACACGCGCGCGCAGCAATCCGAACCATCGAGTGAAAAGCCCAAAGTGGCGTAGTCTGGGTGTGTGATACAGCTCGGACAGAGTCCACTGGCTGAGTCGCTCTCGCGAGCTGAAGGCAAGAGTGGCATCGGCCTCCACTGTCACTGCTGTAGCCGGTCAGCCCTCGTTCGCACTACGCCCGGATCGAGTCGGATGTAGCCTTTCCTTCTACATCCCTCTCGAAACTCGTCCCTCTCTCCGCAGTCTCTCAAGTGTGCATCGAGGCATTCCCCAGACAGCTTAATGTCTAAATGAAGCCCAGCGTGTAGCCACACTCGGCTTTCACTTTCACGTCGCACGTCGTCTGCAAGTTTCAAACCCTGCCTGCGGTAGGCCTGCAACCAATCCTGCGTTGTCCATTTCCTGTTGCTTTCACTTTCTCCTCATCGCCTGCGCCCCACTCTAAGCTTCACTGGCTGACTGCCCCGCATTCCGGCGCCTAGAAACTCGAACCAAGTGTGGAACCCTTCTGTCCATCCTATCATCATCATCATCCATCCATCCATCCATCCATCCATCCATCCATCCATCGACGGTCACCCCATACATCGCATCCTTCTGACTCGTCATTCGCATACACACATTTAACATCATCAGACCTCGACGTTCCATCTGCACCGATACAAAGATCGCTATCATGTCGAAGCCGGGTGACTACGACGCCGTCAGGAAGGACATCATCGTTGTCCTTAAGCAGCCCGAATACGATGACGGTTCTGCTGGTCCTGTTCTTGTCCGTCTCGCATGGCACGCAAGGTATGTCTCAACTTTTCCATGTCCATTGCATTCTTGTCCAGTCCGTCAAAGCTGCATGCTGACATTGTACTTCTTCTTCCTCTGGCATTCTGCACCGATAGTGGCACCTACTGTGCCGAGACTGACACCGGAGGTTCTAATGGCGCCGGCATGCGATACGAGGCCGAGGGTGGTGACCCTGCCAACGCGGGTCTCCAGCACGCTCGTGTCTTCTTGGAGCCCATCAAGGAGAAGCACTCTTGGATCACCTACGCTGATCTATGGACGCTCGCTGGTGTAGTGGCCATCGAGGCCATGGGCGGTCCCAAGATCCCTTGGCGACCTGGCCGCACTGACTTTGCCGACGACTCTCGCCTCCCACCCCGTGGCCGTCTGCCCGACGGTGCTCAGGGTGCTGACCACCTCCGCTTTATCTTCTACCGCATGGGCTTCAACGACCAGGAGATCGTCGCTCTCTCTGGCGCACACAACCTCGGCCGATGCCACTCGGATCGCTCCGGCTTCGAGGGTCCCTGGGTCAACTCGCCAACGCGTTTCTCCAACCAATACTACAAGCTACTTCTCAAGCTCAAGTGGTCGCCCAAAAAGTGGGACGGCCCCTTCCAGTACGTCGCTAAGGCGCCAGGCGCCGATGACGACGACGAGCAGCTCATGATGCTTCCCACCGACTACAGCTTGATCCAGGACGACAAGTTCCGCCCATGGGTCGAGAAGTACGCCGAGGACAGGGATGCCTTCTTCAACGACTTCTCCAAGGTCTTTGCCAAGCTAATCGAGCTCGGCGTCCACCGTGACGAGAGCGGTATTGCGAGGGCGGACAAGATGAAGCAGTACAAGGGCGAGTACAAGTCGGCTCCCCAGAAATCGCTTGTTCCTGGCGCGCCAGGTGCGGGTAAAGATGGCGAGGCCGACCCGCTCGCACGCCAAAACAAGATTGCTCACCAGAACGGCCTGCACGCAAAGGCCAAGCTTTGAGCAATACTTCCGCACTCCTATACTATCTCCCCTCTCAGCTGGTTGTGTCCTAATCCTAGGCAGTTTTCAATAGACATATCGTATTGTACAAAGAGCTTCACTGTAGTTGTTCGAAGCTGATTCTGTCGTGTTGTGCGTGAGATTTGCTACTAGCGAGCCAACGACGTGAACGCTGCGGATCAAGCAAGGTCGGTTTTCTCATGCGTTGAGTCCGTTGAGCAATGAGTGTTGCAGCTCTGCTTGTGTCTTGTAAATTTACTAAAGGATGTTAGTCTTGATCGCCCTGTGCTGTTCACCAATCGTCTTGCACCCTCTCGTCCGGCTCGTCAACCTGGACCCCTCTTGCCTTGTAGGCCATTGCCACCTCATCCGGGCTCGGATCCTGCCTTGCTTCCGGGCCTTTCTCCAACGCTGCCCTTTCTCTGCTCTGCTCCTCCAACTGCTTCATAGCATTCGGTCCGATGGGCCAGGTTCCATCCGCGTGCCAACCCGCTTTCAGCGTTTGAACCACCACGTCCAATGGTAAGCCTCTGTTCGGACCGGCACCGGTGATGGGTTTGCCAGTATCAAGTGCGCCGTGGATGCGTTTCAGGATGGTCGGCCATGCGTCGTCCCGGAGAAGCGTCTCGTTGTGGGAGGTGCGCGAGAGAGTCGACCGGATGCAGTGCAGGGTTGTCAAGAATGAAGGGGTAGCTTGAGGTGATGGCGCGAAGGCGGAGGGGCATTGCGGAATGCCATCACGGCTGCCGTTTGCCATGACACCTGCAGCGCTACATTAGGCGTTCAGCCTTTGGCTCCTCCCACCACCCGAACAATGGCGACTCGCTTCGATGAAGCGTTGTGCAGTGCTAGCAGCGAGGTTCGAGGAAGCGGAAGCAAAAGCAGCAAGACCCTTAAGGGCTAAAAAAAGTGCTGTCAGTGCTTTAACTTCCTTCGCGCGAAACCTCGGATCTCGGAACCTGCGCCCCCATCTGCCGCGGCAAAAGGCGTTCTAGGTCTAACAAATTCTGCTAAAACTACGATTAGCCCCTGAGCTTGTGTTTGACAGGTCGCATACGCGCGTTAGGGGTCCTTTGCAGCTCCCCCCTTCCACACCTTCCTTCGTTAATCCCTAAGCCTTTGCTACGCTGCGCAAAGCCTAATTGGGTCAGTCAAACTGTTCACCGAGGTCAATTGTATCGCTGAGAATGCTGTTCGGAACAGAAAGGATTAAGATAAGGCAAAGTGCGCAGCATGCGACCCCTTGTCCAACTGCTTGTCGGAGTCAAATCGTCGGCGTTGCGTACCGATTCTGGAAGGTCGGTTCGGATAGACTTATTGCACTTCTGACAGGGGCTAAGATCTGCAAGGTGAAACCAGGCGGCGCAACAAGCTCGAGACCCCGCGTTCGTTCCCGTAATGCAGACGAGAGCTGCAGAGCAAGGTCCGCTTTCTGTACTCGGCCTGCAGACAGTCTATAGACAAAGAAGCTTGCCCCCTGAATAAGGTTCCTCCGGCTACGAAAGTCTCTTTCGACCGAGGCAACAGAGGCTGAACCCACTGCAGGTGCGCTCGGATGGGCCTGCGGTTGAAGTGTGCGCTTCTTGAGTTGTTCACGGTCGTTATTGTCGTCTTTGTCACCACCATCTCAATTTCTTTGTGAGGGTTCAAGTTGCTGAGTCTGACAATCAGACGCTTTGCATACCTCTATTACGATTCGAGAACCCTCTTACTGCATGGAGGGTCACGCTTAACAAACATCAGAACCTGATTCCGTCAAGACGCATATAGGACTTCAGGAACTTAGGGAGCAAGATGAAACATCATACTTCGACACGACATGGGAAGCAGACTAACAGCTCGATGCTGCTGCTCGCTGTTCTTCTCATCAGCGCACTCGCGAATCTAGCTAGAGCGCGACCTATCGTGGAAGACAAGCAGGCAGTCAAGCTCAACGTCAAACGATCTCCCATGCCTACACCTCTGCCTCGCGTGCCTACACTCAACCCTCGCTCCACCCCAGACGAGATCTACGAATTCTACTCTCCTCGCCACATGCCTCACTATGATACACCACTCGAACGCCGCGCGACACCGATCAAGCGACAAGACCAACCCTCTGTGCCCCTATCGTCGCTCGGCCCGCCCACGTTCCCCGCCAACATCCCCTCCTGCCCTAAATGCGAAGAACGCTACTCTTCCCTCTCCTCCTGCATGGGCGCTTCCGCTGTCTTCGCCAACGCAACCTCGATCTTCAACAACCCAATCGGCTACATCAACGTGATCAAGTGCGCATGCACAGACACATTCCAAGCCGTCTACCCGCAGTGTCTCGACTGCTTCCAGCACACGGACCAGTGCTACTATCTGGGTACGGACCCGCAGGGCACGGGTGCGGACAAGGTGGTGACGAATTTGAGGAATATTTGCGGGCTGGGATCGGCGCTGTTGGGTGGAGTTGCGACGGTGAACAATAATGTGGGGACGGTGGTGCCGGAGACTCCGGGAAGCTATACGGATGTGTCGACGACGGGAGCGGGGTATAAGGATGCGAGCACGGGTGCTATCTTTCAGAGCTCGGCGGGCAGGTCAGTGGTGGATGAGGCGGTGAGAGGGTGGAAGGTGGCGACGTTGGTAGTGGCGGCGACGGGGTTGGCGATGATGGGTGGGGCGGCTAGGCTCGCATACTAGACGCCTGATTTGGTGGGGTTTCTTTCAAGTTCTGTGGTTTCGCTGGCTCTTCGCGATGTACGCTTTTTAATGACCTCTGTACGCTTTCTCATGAAGCTCACTACGACATTTATACGAATACCTCTTAGTCAAAAGCGCCGTTTGAACTTGTGCTAGCGCTTCGTCAAAGGACAACGTTGCAGTCGAAGGTAGCATGGCCAGATCGAAACGCAAGAGTGTATCAGGAACCAGCGCCGAGCGGTGCGATGTGGGGGAAAAGGGTGAAATAAACGGAGTGGGGGAACAAACGCGGGGGAAGAAAAGCGTGGGCGCTCGCTCATCGCACACAAGATATCCACCTCGACCTTCAACGTCCTGTCATCGCCCAGAACTTTAGTAGCAAACACCACATACTGTGCGGACCATGTGCTCGGACAGACCGGTCATCTTGTGGCTTGCCTTCGCCTGCGACAAGGCGGATTCGAGTTTGAGAGCCCAACAACGCGGCTATTTGTGTATAAGCTTTCGGACCTGAGACTCCGAACCTTCAGTTAGATCGGGGCGGTACACGCCGGTCAAGTGGAGAACGTGGGGTCTCTCGAAGATTGCGCAGATATATATTGATCCAGCTCCAAATTTCTCCCCCCAGGTCGGACGCTATTCCCCATCTCCCTTCGGTTCTGCTGATCAACAAGCCTCCTTGCCATTCCACCACGTTCCTCAGTGCAGACCTGAGAAGCAAATCAGACAACCTTTCACATCTTTTCCCGCATCGCAGCTGTTGCACTTACACGTCGTCTTAACGACCGCAACGATGACTTCCAACTCGTCCACTTTACAGCTTTCCTCCGCGGAAGCCTCCCGGCTGGTCGAAAAGCTCATCCACAAGCTTCTCCACAACGAGGACTCGGACGGCAAGTTCCTCCTTCCCCTCGACGATGGCCGCATCATTGACACCAAGGGGTGGAACGGATGGGAGTGGACCCACGGCGTCGCCCTCTACGCACTCTTCGAGCACTATCAGCTCACCTCCTCCGCCACCTCACTCACCATCATCCACGACTGGTTCGCCGACCGACGCAAGGAAGGCGGCACCACTAAGAACATCAACACCATGGCCGCGCTCCTCTCTCTCGCCTGCGTCTACGAACTGGACCCTATCTCGCATCCTGAGTACAAAGACATGCTTGTAGAGTGGGCGGAGTGGGTTATGAACGAGCTGCCCAAGACGGAGGAGGGCGGGTTCCAGCACATCACGTATGATAACGAGAACAAGGGGCAGCTGTGGGACGATACGTTGATGATGACGGTGCTGCCGCTGGCAAAGATCGGGAAGGTGTTGGGGGTGGCAAGGTATGTGGAGGAGGCAAAGTTTCAGTTCCTGCTGCATATCAAGTATCTCTATGATGCAAAATCCGGGTTGTGGTTCCACGGATGGACCTTTGAAGGGCGCCATCATTTTGCCGGTGCGCACTGGGCACGAGGAAACTGCTGGATCACGCTCGCAATCCCGCTCTTCTTCCACATCCTCGGGCCCAACGACCACGACCTCTCCAAGCACGACTCGTACTTTTCTCGCCACCTCATCAGCACGCTGGAAGCGCAGCTGGACGCGTTGCTTCCACTGCAAGATATCGAATCGGGGCTGTGGCACACGCTGCTCAAGTACAGCGACTCGTACATCGAGAGCTCGGCAACAGCGGGTTTCGCTGCGGGTGCGTACCTCGCGCTGCGGCTCGGGCTGGTGGAGGATGAGGGCAGGAGGGAGGCGTATGCGAAGATGGCAGATGCAGCGCTGAAGGGGGTGGTGGATATGATTGCGGAGGATGGAGAGCTGCAGCAGACGTCGTTTGGTACTGCAATGGGTCATGATCTAGATTTTTACAGGAAGATTCCCATCACGCCCATGCCGTATGGCCAGGCACTGGCGCTGCTGGCCATCGTGCAGCGTATGGCTCTTGACACAGCCTCCAATGCTTAAACCTTTGCCTGTTCGCTTTATCAAGGCCGTTAGGAAGAAGAGCTTGGGCGATGAAATAGTATTCGTAGGTTGACAGGATAGCGTCCGTGACGATTGTCTCGAGGATTCACATCTGTACAGGGGGCAGGGTGAGCGTCTCCGGTACTGCATACCCTTGCTGCAGATGCGCTTCTTTTAGCGACAGCTTCTGTGCTCCCGTCTGCATATCGAAATTATCCGGGCTCAACCAAGCCAGCAACGCCTTCTTCCTCTGCGGCCACTCATCGTCCACCATGGAAAACCACGCTGTGTCCCTGTTCCTTCCCTTAATAATATACATCTTCCTAAACAGCCCCTCATACGTAAACCCATACCTCACCGCCGCCCTTTTCGATGGCACGTTGAGGCTGTTGCACTTCCACTCGACCCTCCTGTACCCCAATTCATCAAACGCGTGCTTCAGCATGAGGTACACCGCCTCGCTAGACTTCCTCGACCGCTGGAGGAGTGGAGAGAACATTATGTTGCCGATCTCAATGTTGCGGTGCACAGCGTCGATGCGGAGGTACGAAATGAAGCCGAGGACTTTGGGCGCATCGGGGGAGGCGGCGGATTTGTCGATGATGGCCCAGAAGACCATATTGTTCTCGGTGCCGGCGCGAGCGGCGATGAAGGAGGCGAAGAGGGAGCGGTCGCCGTGGAAGGGGTTGTCGAGCATGTAGTCCCATAGTCGTTCGTGTTCGGGTTGTGCGATGAGCGGGAAGAGTGCATCGGTGTGTGAGGGATCGAGCGGGACGAGATCGATATACTGGCCTGGGATGGTGACACGAGCTGGGTACTGGGCAGGAGCGGTAGAGACCTCAGGACCGAGTCGCAGCAGCGCTTCTTCTGCATTCAGAGTGATCATGATGCCACCGCAGTCGATAATATGGCTTAAGAAGGCAGGGGGATTGATGGATGATGAGGGTGAGGGGACTGTAATGTAGCCAGGGGAGGATCGAGTCACGATGGAGGACTCGGTGAAGAAGAGTGGGGAATGAATGTGATTGCCGGTCAAAACTCCGACGCGAAGTTTGTGTTTCACCTACATGACTTTTGAACCCCACGTGGAATGGGGATGGTCGCGCCATGGGTTGCACAAGACTCCCCGTTCTCGCCCTCTCCTAGAGTTGCACTCTCTTTTGCACATGCAATACTCGGAGGACAGTGTTAGCGAACAGACTTACAAGCGCCTCCTTCCAACAAAGGCTAGCGGATGGCCCAGTACGTCAAAAGTAAGCAGCCATCCGTCGGAGAATCACATTCACCAGCGTATAAGCACAACCAAAGTCAGTTCACACAGGCACTGCACGCATATTCCGAGATGTCATCCAGTAACATCTTGTGTTGGGAGAACAGACAAACGTGGTTCAGAATCTATACCACTATACCACGGCACGCTGCCGCCGTCTCTTGCCCCCGGCTGAGGCATCAACAGGAATCTTCTCATGGTCAGCGATCAGCTCCTGCGGCGGTGCGCCTTGGGCAAGCACCACTCGCTGTCCATTGTCCACCATAGCAGCCTTAGCTCTCTTCTTCTGCGGCGCACTCAATTTCGGTGCCGCTTCAGCAATTGTCTTCGGCGTCACTGCCTTCTTGCGCCCACCCTTCTTCGGCGTAGCAGCTACCTCTTCCGCAGCAACACCATCTTCATCGACATTGTCAATGTCGCCTGCATCGTCGTCCCCGACAGCACCTGGCTCGGTGCCAAAAGGCCTTCGCTCTCTTCCGGCTCGTAGCTCGGCGCGGACCCAGTCAGCTTCAACGTGCATGTCGTGCAGCACCTCCTCGCTCGTCTTTACGTACCCTTCCTCTCCTTTTGCTGGTGCTGCAAGCTCGATGCCTTCGTCTTCGCCGACGTCTGCTCCGGGACCGGTGTAGACTTTTCCGAGGCGCTTGGCAGCTTCTTTGGACTTGGCAATCGCACGTTCCGCCTTGGACAGGCTCTTGGGGTTGAGCTGAACTGGCTGCGCCTCATCCAACTCTGCGCCTTCTGCGTTCTCGTCAAGGTCTTGCTTCGCACTGCCCTTGCGAGGTTCGCGCGGAAGACGGTCGCCGCCGAGCTTGCTCTTCCGCCCTGCAGTCTTCACGCCGATGTCTCGGGCAGGCGGGCGTAGGGAATCGTGCTTGACAGGACGGAGGCCGTAGATGCGGTACAACTCGAGCACAGCTTGCTCTTTGTCTTTAGCCTCGATCATCAAGTGTGCGTCAGCGGGAAGGTCGGGCGGGAGGAAGCCGCACCGGTCCGAGTGAGCACGTCGCTCTCGCAAGTTGGACGCACCCTGTCGCGGCTCCGAGAGATGATACTTGGGTCGAATTCCCTTCTTGTGCCAGATGGCTTGGATCTCGGGCAGCAGCTCTGACGGCGGCCTAGAGGATGGGCGCAGCAGGTCGTGATGAAAGTCGAACACCATTGGGATGTCGAGCTCCTTGCAGAGCGGGAGAAGCTCTTCGGCACTCCAGGCCATCTCGTCGTTCTCGAGGACAAGTCGATCTTTGATGTTCTGCGAGAGACGGGTGGTATACGTCCCACGCATGCGGTTGAGCGTTGCTTCTCGATCGCCAAACGTTCCGCCGCCGTGGATGATCATGACGCTGTCTTTGCCCATGCCCATCAGGTCGAGCATCTCGCAATGCGAGGTGAGATCGCGGATGCTGGCTTCTATGACCTCAGGACGGTTGCTTCCCAGCTGCGTGAACTGACCAGGGTGCATAGTCAGCCGATGACCCAGCTTCTTTGCGAGATTTCCGGCTGCACGGAGCTCCTTCTCAGCGTACTTGAGTGAGTAGCCATACTTCTCGTGCGAAGCGAAGGGGAAGACTTCAGATGAAAGCCGCATGAACTTGATGTTGTTCTGCTCGTTCCAAAGGATCATAGGGATCATGTCGCGAGCATTGAGACGACCAAGCTCTTTGATGTACTCCGGCCCTTGCTCGTCCATGGTCTTGATGCGAGCTGTGCGGCTGGAAAAGATGGGCGGATCTTGCCACCGAAGCACGGTGTTGAGACAAGCATAGCCGAGCTCGCCCATGAAGCCGTTGCTACGCTCGTGACGTCTCTCTTGGGGACCTTCGAGTCTAAAATCACGTTTTGGCACCTTGGGAATCTCGTACACAATATCTTTCTTCTTGCGCTTGGCTAGACGGCGACCGTTCTTGTCGCGACGCACAGGGTCGTCTTCTTCGTCGAGCTCGATTTGATACTCTTCGCCGTGGACGTTGATGCGTGTTTCGAAGTGGGTTGGAGCTTCTACTTTTTCCTTTTTTGGCGCTTTGGCGCGTTTCTTGCGGGCTGGTTGGGCGTCTTCGGCGGCGGATGAGAGATCGGAAGACTCGCTTCTCGGTGGCGTAGGCGGAGGCGAGACCGCTTCTTTGACGATCTGGTCGACGACTTTGCGAGATATGGCTCTCGTGGAGGTCTCTTTGCCCGAACCTGGCTGTGCTACTTTGCGGGGTGGTTTCTTGACAGCTTTGCGTGTGCGTTTGGGTGGCGGAGCCGGTTCGGTGAGCTCGATGTTATCTGTTGGTTCAGCGTAATTGACAGCAGCGGATGCCGAAGAGCGCGCACTTCGTCGGGCCATTGTGAAGATGGAGGCGTGGACGCTGTGTTGAGCGGGCGATTTGTGACGGAGCTGAGCTGGTGGCTTGTGCTTGAGCGATAGCGTGAACAGTCGCGACAAGGCGTAGAAGCGACTGCAAGCGAACATGCAGCTGCAAGGCAATTGCGGTCAAGCGGCAGGGAGAGTGACGAAAGTGCGATCAAGAACGCCGGATGATATTGGCTTGATCAGCTTGTTCTAAGCTAGCCTTTTCAGCTGTTCAAAAGCTTGGGTGCTTGACTGCGTAGTCGGATGGAAAGGTTTCGCTGGTAGATGATGATGATGATGATGACGACGACGCTGACAATGATGATGGTGGTGGTGCTTAGAAGAAGGAGAACGCCACCAGTGACACTCCTGGAGAGAGGGGCGTCAGACACGAGAAGATTGGACACAGGATGGCTGCGAGGGGCGTCGCTACCACGCGCTTGACTGAGGCCTGGTTCAAAGGTGGCATTACTATACCGCTATCTTGCCTTCTATGCGGCAGTGTTTGGCAGCTCATCAGTCACTTTGTTGTAACGACAGTCAATGGAGGCAAGCGGTCAGAGATGAGCTCATCATGCGTTACTCATGAAATGCTGCAGGGTCTGCTGCAGAGCTTGCATATGCAGGAAAGATGGCCCCGAAATGTCGAGACGGAGCTATTCGATCTAACAAACCGTCTCCCTCTAAATTTGCTTACCAATCTAGAGTCGATTAGCTGAGAGAAAGATGCAAGGGCCACCTTGAACTTTTTTCGGCTGGCCAGAGCTTCCATTAGCAGCATCCTCACCATCTTCGGTTCGTGATTCCACCATAGCGATTCGCTTCAGCTACAGCAAGATGGTGGCCTCTCTCAACGTTGCCAGGGCTATTCCCGCTCGCAAAGGGGCTGCGTCTCTTGCTCCGCTACGTGCAAAGGCGTTGCGCCACCATACTCCATTGGCTCTGCGGGCTCATTCTACCTCCTCAACCTCCAAGGTGACGACCGCACGTATCGCTGCCCAAGAAAATACGTCTCGGCGCTCAGGCCGAGATGGTGTCCGGTATGCTATGGCTGCCGCGGTCGTCGCTGCCATCGCTCTGACCACGTGCTACACTATCAGTTCGCCCGTGCACAGCGAGGCCGCTCCCTCGGTAGCCACCAACAGCGACATTACGCCCACCACCATGTCGCAACAAGACCAGATGAGGCAGCGTGCAAAGCTGCAGGGCGTTTATGCTTGGGGTTCAAACAGGTACAATGTCGTAGCGCCCGATGCTCCCAGCGTGACACTGATCCGTTCGCCCCGGTCGATCCCTTTCTTTGACGGCGTGGCTTTGCGCGATATCAACCTGCAGGAGAAGCACGGTGTTGCTGTCGATGCCAACGGTGATGTATATCAGTGGGGTCTCGGCTTCTTCGACCCTTCCGTCCGCGAGATGACCGCCATCGAGGATGTGCCGCTTGGTCGCAGGCGTGAAAAATCTGGCGCAAACGTCAACGCTCCCCTCGGCAACACAGCCAGCCTCGTGCTCAACCCAGTCAAGACGCTGACAGGCAAGAACATCATCAAGGTCGAAGCGACAGAGGAAAAGATCTATGCGCTTTCCAAGGATGGTCACGTCTACGTCTTCTCAGCGGTGCAGCAGCTGCAGTCCAAGCCCAAGTATCCTGGCTGGTCGCCAAATCCCCTCAAGCTGTTCAACGCTTTTGCTGGTCCGACAATTGACCACGAGGTGCTCCATCCTGCACCATCCGCGCATTGGGGCAGCACCGAGAAGGTCTTTGACATTGTTGCCGGCAGCCACCACCTTCTCACTCTGACCAACAAGGGCCGCACATTTGCTACCCCCATCGGCGAAGAGGGCAATGCGTTTGGGCAGCTCGGTACACGCCGTGTGTGGTTAAATGCACCCAAAACGCCAGACAGCAAGGCTGGTCATGTTGAGGCGCTGCTCGAACCTCGAGTCTTTGCGGAGCTTGAGGAGAACCACGGTGGTCGACCCCTTGCCACGCTTGTCCCTTCTTCGTGGCTGCCGGCTCCTTCGACCGAGACCGACCGCACTTCGAAGCCGCAAGCGAGCTCTGAACCCGCCTTCCAGACCAGCACCGACCTTGCACCCCCTCCCAAACCACTGACTGAATCCGCCAGCAGCATCCGATGGTGCACCATCCTCCACGAAATCCCCGCACTGCGCAATCTCAACATCGTCCAGATCGCCGCCGGTAGCGAGCACTCGCTTGCACGCACCCACGACGGCCGTGTGCTCGCATGGGGCCGTCATACGCACGGTCAGTGTGGACTGGGCACCAACTTTACCATGGAATGCGTGCCCGTTCCGACCGAGGTGGTGCTCAGCCGATCGTTTTCCAACAGCTCGCTCGACGTTCGCGCGAGTTCCATTGCCGCCGGTGCGGACAACTCTTTCTTCATGACCACCCGTCGCGAGCCGGGCGGCATTGGCAATGGGCTCAAGATCGATCTTCTTGCGTCGGGCAAGGGCCAGTGGGGCACGATCGGCAACGCGATGTGGAGTCAGGTCGTCTCGCAGCCTTCACGAGTCAAGACCGTCTCTGGGCTCATGGAGTTCTCCGAGGCTACTGGTACCACGCAACCCGTCCCGATCCACAGCATTAGTATCGGCAAGCCCGGTCACGTCGCGCTTGTGCTTGACACTGTCGAGTCCGCTGGCCACCTTGCTTTCGGTCGAGATGTGATGATCTGGGGCGCCAACGCTGGGTTCCAGTTGGGTCTCAGCAAGCGATCCAACCTTGCCGTGCCGCAGCATCTCAAGCCGCTCCCTGCGCTCACCAGCATCGCCGGAGGTAGTGTGATCTCGGAGCAGGATGGATTGGTGGTATCGCCGGCAAAGACAGCAGCGGCGGCAGCGGCGGCGACATTGCCGACAGTGGACCCAAAGCTGCGAGAGGCGGATCTGCATTCCGGCGCGGTCACCCACATGCCTCACAACCGTCTCCAGCTCGCGTCCAAGACCAAGGCCGACACTCACCTGCCGCCCAGCATCTCGGCCAAGGACCAGCTTGCAGCAACAGGTGGCGCACCTGCTGCGACTGTGCAACAGGGCAAGACAAAGAAAGGTCTGACAGTCGAAGAGAGCATCAAAGCGGGAACCGTGTCGACGGTTGTCTACTGGAAGATTGTCGAGTGAAAAAGTGCGCTGTGCGGCTATGTAGTATCTCGCTTCTATCTGGATGTAATCTAATCTCAAGTGCGTTTGTCACGATATCTGGGAGGGTGTATGATACGAAGACAGCTCGAGGGTGATGGCGAGCTCGAGACAGAAAGAGCGCGAATGTGGAGGCTGGAGCCGTCAGGAACAAAATTTGGTTCCCTCTTCCGAAGCCCGAATTCCGAGCAACTATACCACAAATTCTCCCTATTCCGACCACCATTCGCACAATCTTCCAACAACAATCTATCATATCGACCGCACCCTTGGATCCTCAAGGATGTCCGACACCACTCCGCAGACGAATCCGGAAGAGGGCGAAACTTACGACCTAGACACCTCGGCTCTGGCTGCGCTCGACAAGTTCCGAGCCGAGAAAGCGGCGGAAGAAGCGCAGCTGCTCAAGTTCACCCAGTCGTCCTCGCGCAAATCCCAGTTCAGAGCATCCAAGAAGTCCGGATCCAAAACGAAAGGGGGAGAGAGGGGGAAGAAGAAGGATTTGACGCCAGAAGAGGAGGCGGCGGAGGAGGCCAAGGCGGAAGCGGCGCTGTTGGCCGAGATCGAAGCGATTGCGGATTTGGAGCGGCTCAACGGGGTTGCGCCGGATTCGGCCGATTCGATGCTTGCGGATCTCAGTTCTAGGCTGCAGGTCGATAGCGATACCGAGCACGCTGAAGGAGGAGAGGACGATGGAGAGGAGGAGGAAAGAGGTTTGGATGTGGACACGTTCCGCAAGACGTTCGGAGAGAGCTGGCAGCTCTCGCAGTTCTGGTACTCTGCCAAGTTTGTGCACGAGCTGTCGGAACTCATCTTCCGCCTGATCTCCCCCTCCACCGCTGCTATGCCTACCGATCGCGATGCAGTCAAGTCAGCATTCGGAGATGCTCGAATAGGCTTCCTCTGCTGCCCCACCGCCTGGGTCGGCTTCGTACACAAATACCCCGCACTCAAATCGCAAGCCTTCGTCTTTGAAGTCGACAAACGCTTCCACGCACTCAACAAAACCTCATTCGTCTACTACAACCTCCACGAACCCCAAACCATCCCCAAAGAACTGCTCGGCACATTCGACCTGCTCGTCGCCGACCCACCCTTCCTCAACGTCGACACGCAAACCAAGGTCGCCACAACGGCAAAGCTGCTGGCAAGGCAAGGAGCAAAGATTCTGTTGTGTACGGGGGAGAGCATCGCGGACGAGGCGAGGAGGCTGTATGGAGAGCCGTATTTGGAGAAGCTGGATCTGGTCGTGGAGCATCATGGGTTGGCGAATGCGTTTGGTATCTGGGGTCGAGTGTGAGCATATCGATCCGGTCCTTTCAGCAGCTAGGCTTGGTTGTGTAGAGACGTCTATTGATATCATGAACTATCTATCTGTCGTCGTGTATATCTGAAGCGTGTTGTTACATGATGCACTGTGTGCATTCCAAGACCACGAAGCGGTCTCAGCAATGAGGGCCGGGGTTGTTTGACGATGAAGGTGCAGGAGTATCATCTAGCGCCAAAGAGCGTTCACCCCTCGATCGCCTGCTTGATCGCTTTTGCATCCAGGAAGTACTTTGCGTACTTGGGCTCCACAAAGATAGCCCTGCACTCCAACAACAGCTGACCATGCACATCCTTCAACGTGCCTTTGACCACGGCCTTCCTCCCCTTCTGCTCGACCAGTTGGGTCTCGAGCACGATAAACTGGTTGGCCATGGTCGGCTTCCTGTAATCGATCTCCAACCTCGCTGTAACGCCGATCTTTCCTGGCAAATTGTACATTGCCGTCCTGGCCAGCGCTTCATCGCAGACAGTCGCGAGCATGCCACCGTGCACGATGCCGTCGTGGCCACAAACGCTGCGGCCTAGGTGAAGGATGATAGTGCTATCGCCCTCTGTGCCGCCGAGCTGTGCGGCGCCGGTGCCGGTTTTGGTAAACACGAGCGGCGGGACGGCGATCATACCCGGTCCGCGGAGTGATCCGGCGGTAAGGTTGTGTTGCGCTTTCTCGCGGCTGTACTTGAGATAAGGACGGGTCATGATATACTGATGCGTGTCTGCTGCACCGCCTTCAACGGGAGGGCCGGAAGTAGCGACATTAGCGCCAGGAACACGGCCGTGGGCGGGGACTTCGACGGTAGTGCTGGGGTCGAGGTCGGTAATATGCTTGCCTTGGGAACGGAGCACTTCTAGTTCGGCGGCAGAACCATGGGCAACCGAGGTGGATTTGAGACGCTTGATGAGGGGGAGAGAGTGGAGGGCGTCTTCGATCTCGCGAGTGTGTGCTTGCGCTTCAGGACCGTCGGATCTGAGCCGCGCCGGGACCGGAGGCTTGAAGAGGAGCTTGAGTATTTGCGGCGGGTATAGGGAGCCAAAGAGATAGGCGGCGACGCCAACGAGGGAAAGAGCAATGGTGGCTTTGACAATGGTGCTACCGGCTGCCTTGGGTGTAGGTGAGGTCGAGAGCGGTCGACGTGCGGCGGCGGATGATGATGCCGAGGATGGTGATGCACTGGTCGCTCTTGAAAAGAAGATCGAGGGCGACGAAGCGAGACGGAGCGAAGAGGCAGGCAGACGAGCTGCGTGCGAGCTGGATGAGACCAGCCTCAAAGAGGCGCCGGCTATCGCTGAGGCTCGCATCCTGATCTGCCTCGAGGGGCGAGATGAAGCAAAGTGAATAAACCCAACCAACGAGCGTGCTCGGGTGTGTCGTTCTGGTTGATGCACCGGTATCAACGCAGAGCTGGATTGTCTATTTGTGTGGGGAACCACCTTTGTCGATGATGGGCCGGCTGCTTGTGCTTGTAACTTTTGTCGTGGTGCGAATAGGGATGTGATGATGGCAAAGAAATAGGATTGCAACGGCACTCGCAAGTTGACGTAACAAAAGCGTTGGACACGCAAGCATGCGCCTCTGCACTCTAAGCACTGCTTAGTGTTGGGTTGTTGATAATCGGTTATGATTCCCCTTCGAAATCTGGCTTGCATCTTTCTGTTGGGCCGCAAAATTTGCAACAAAAAAACAGAAAAAGAAAAAGAAAAGAACAGAACTGCAGCACCTAGGATTCCCGCGTGGTCCCCCACCGCAGTACTAACTAGGCGATACCTTGCTTAACTTCGCAGATCGGACGGGATGCGGTGCTTTCAAGGTTCTATGGCCGCAGATGAAAGTAAATAAAGAGCTGTTCCATATATATCAGATTGCACGAAAAAAATGTGCAGCCCGATGCCCGATGCCCGATGCCCGATACTCCACACCAGACAGACTCGTAGCTTTCAACTCGGCTGCTGAAAAGTCATACACATGCAGGCCAAGCTCACTTACACACTTGACGCTTGCCTGTCAGAACTGTACAACACACGCATCCTTCTTCTCGATCAAATTACTTCCAGCATCGATACCATCTCTCTCCCCATCCATCATATCCTCAACAGCACATCACAACGATCACGTACTGTAGACAGGATTAGATCTGTTTCCGTTTCGATAGTCGCCGGCCGTACAAGATGCCAAAGACCTTTTCGCAAGAGCAAGAGTTTGCACATCCGTGGCATCAGACTGCCAATGGTGAGTCGCTCCTTTCCCTCCCTCTACTTCTGCATCGCAACGCCTTAGCTGACATTCCCACCCTCCCGCATTCGTACAGCGGTCTGGAACAAGTACCCAAACCCGCACGCAGACCACGTTGTCTCTGTCGACGTCATCTCCCAATCCTTCGACCCCACCACCGCCGAGCTGCGCACCGAACGCATCATCGGCGTCCGCCAAGGCGCGCCCGGCTGGGCGACCCGTCTCATCGGCGCCAGCGAAGACACCTACGTTCGCGAAGTCATCATGGTCAACCCGTTCACCAAAGCTGTCCACATGTCGAGCACCAACCTCTCCCTCTCCCAGTACCTCCTCGTCAAGGAATACATCACATATACGCCCAGAATAGCACCAAGCGACAAGAAAGAGGTGACCGTGTTCAACCAGGTCGCCGATATAAGCTGTACAGGGCTCAGTGGCATATTGGCCTCGGCGGCGAGGAAGGTGGAAGAGTGGTCGTATATGAGGTTCAGGGATAACGCGGGCAAGGGAAGGAATGGGCTGCAGAGCGTACTGGATGCTATGTACGGCCCCGCATCCAGCACATTTTAGACACGGAGGAATACGCAAAGTAACGGGCATATATTGACACCAACCCTCGAACGCTCATCACGCTCTGTAATGAAGAGCAAGCATCGAACAGACAGCATCAGATTAAAGCAGCATCGTGAAAAGGCAAAAACACGAACGAACCGATAACATCACCGGAGCCAGCACTCTAGTTCTAGTTCACCTGCTCTACAGGTTGTCTCCTCTTCCCCATGGCCTTGTTACCATGGTTGCGCACCTCCCTCACCGACCTCTTCCCCAGCATGCCCAGCAGATTCCCCAGCGTATTCCCTCCACCGCCACTGGGCAGCTTCAACCCAGGCAAGCTCGAAAACATGGGAATCGGTACATCTTTCAGCGTCGGGCTCCCCTGCGGCACCGGCTGGCTCTTCTTCGGCATGGGCTCCTCCTTCGGCCTCACACTAACCTTCGGTGCCTTGTAACTTGCCTTATCCGGCTTATCCACCAAGAACGGATGCGCCTCCGTGTTGAACACGTACTTGTCCAAGTTCGCCACCTCCGGATCGGCAAAGATCAAATACAGATACTTGAATGTTTCGGCATACAGGAAGCTCTCCGAGTCGTCGATCTTTGGCGGGTTCGTCGAGTTGACGTTGGCCAGTGCGGCTAGGGCGCCGTTCTGCTTGACCAGGCAGTTGCGATAGATCGACGTCCACGCGTTCCACGCGATCTCTTGCCACTTTGAATCACCGGTGGTGCGGTAGGCGTAGAACACCGACTCCATGACTTCGGGTCGGAGGATGTACTGCGTCACCTCAAAATCAAAACCGTGTTGGCGGTAGAAGGCTACGTCGTTGATTTTGATGCCGTTGGTGTTGTTGCCCTGGCCAATGAAAACGAAGCTCTCAGGACCGATACCGGAGGGGCTCGAGCTGTACGTGTTGGCGCAAGCGGCGGCGAGCTCCTGACCGTACGTGTCGAAGGCAGCATTGCCGATCATCTTGGCACCAAGGATCCAATTGCCGCCAGCAAAGCAGCCGAGGTGCGACCAGCGTGGCAGGTTGCCGCCGTTCGAGGCCGAGTAGTCGGTGAGATAGGTGAGCTGGGCCTCCTGCGTCTGCTCTGGGTGCTCAATGAGGTGTTCGATCGAAGAAGAGACCGCGTTGACCCAGGTCGGAAGCCAGAGACTCTCATCATCACCGGTCAGGTAGGCATACTTGACGAGGTACTCGAAGAACGAGTCACTTCCACCACCCCAAGTCACATAGTCATCCGCAGGCTGACCAGTGACAGGGTTGTAGACCTGAGGGAAGAGACCCGGGAAAACGCCCTTCGACTCTGCGATCGCTTTCATACTCTTGGTCGCGAAGCCTAGGTACTTCGGATCTCCCGTGTATTTCGACAGTCTGTCCATCTCCAGGATGAGCGTGCCAGTCTCAGCAATACCAGACGAGGTGCACGCATCCGGAGCCGCAAGATTGTTCCACTTGAGCGTGTTGCACGGAAGCGGATTATTGCCCAACCAGCCCGTAATAAGATGGTCACCCACCACCTTGGCCTGGTCGATAAGCTTCTGCTCCTTCTTTCCGCCCAGCTCGTACGCCGAGATCAAACCGGCAAGGTAACGGATGTTGGTCTCGAACAACGAAATCGTCTCTGAAGAAGTCTTGGTAAAGTCGATGCGCTTCGAATACTCGACTCCCTGGTCATAGAGATCATTATGGCCCATCAAGAAAGAAGTGCTGAGCGAGTCGACTACACTAGCTCCCCAGCCACCAAATGGATCGGTAAACCCATTGCTTAGGGGGAGGAGTGCATCGTGGCCCGAGGCATATTTGAGGTAGGCCTGGTACGAGGTGCGGTAGGCGGCCTTGATCTCGTCGGCGCGTGTCTTGGACGTTTGCGACTGCGTCAGACCTGGCTTTTGGATGGTGGCAGCATTAGCGCAGAATGGCGAGCCGACGGAGAGGAGTGCGACAAGGAGCGCACCCAACTGTTTCGTGAGCATGATAGCGAGCTCACCTCGGTTCGAGTGGTGTGAGCTGAATATATAGAGCCTGTAAATAAAGAAGTCTAGAGTGGTTGGTGATGACGACTCCGCTTCTGATGTGAGGTTGGGCTGTGTCCTCTACGCAATGACGATGGAGAAAGATGAAGGAGCAGCTATATAGAGTAGAGCGAGTGTGACAGTTCAGGTGGGGACGAGGAAGGGAGGCAAGCGCTGTACGGTACGGGAGCGATGAAGATATGGGCCAGTCGTTGGCCTATCAACGCCAATCGCTTGCCATCACGGCGCAGGCTGTGGAAACGCAGGCCCGGGCATAAAACTGTCCTTGGCGAGGGGCATCTGCGTGTTTAGGCTCGCCTACGAAGCGGAGCGGGATCGACGGAAACTTAGCCAGCTATCAGCCGCAGCCTGGCGTGAGTGCTCGAGCAAGCTTCTAAGTTACTTCCTCCTTCCTGGCTTGCAAAGAACTTCATCAGCTCGAGGTTCGAGCGTATCAAAGTTCTGCGCAGCATGGAACCCGCCAGCTGACCGACAACTCTTAATTGGTGGGGTCATCCTTCCGCCTGCGCATCGTTGCGAAGAATGAAACAATAAGAGTTGTGTTCGTGGGAGGGGCTCGAGGCCGGCCTGGCATCGACCGCAAGAGCGTGTGGCCAGCCAACTGGGTTAGCGGAAAAAGTTGAAGGGGTGTGCGCGCTGATATGCAAGCGGCGCAGGCGATCTACCTTGCAGCTAGTGCCAGCCTTGCATGCGCCACGACCAACGTGAGCAAACCGATAGATGTGACAGCTGGCGTGCATTCCAACACGAAGGAAGGGAAACCTCTCTGTTGGGAAAAGTGTTGGACTCGCGTCCGCTGCTAAATAGCTCGTCTAGCCGAATTTTTTGAGGAACGCAGCCGACGTCAAAGAAATTCCTCAACTCGCTTCCCCGCCCTCTTTCCCGTCCTCGCCTGCGTACTGCAGCGCTGAGGACCACTAGCGGTGCCGCCGTCGCTTTCATCTCGCATCTGACCGTTGCAATCTGCACGAGCGAGGCCAAGTGTCTTGCTGTCACTTGCGAAGATAATTCGGCAAACGCGGCTCCCTTCAGGCGGTGATTGCACTCCGAGCCTCAGTCGAACTTGGGACTGACTTCATATCACACTCGATTAAAAACTGGGGTAATGAATATCGGTCAGATTAAGGGTCACGATCAAATCCATGACAGAGAGGTGGTAGCACATTGGAAAGCAGGTAAAATGATAGTGGGGCGATTCGAACACGTCAGAAGGAGGGGAAGCTAGGTAGCCGGGTTAAAAAAAAAAAAAAAAAAAAAGTAAATAGAAATCAGACGTCGTCTAGAACGACGACTGCGATAAAGAGCATGACCGAAAGCACTTTGATGAGAGGAGACGAGATGAGCAAAATCATCAACAGCATGAGACCTAGGAATTGCGCGTTCGGCACCAGTGATGTTGCATTCGACTCGGCTGCTTGCTTGGTAGAAGCAGCGCTGCGTTTCGAGGTTCCTTTCGAGCTGGAGTTGTGCGGCTCGGAGCTACTTGATGAAGAAGAGCACGAATTGGTACGCGAGGGCATTCGTTTGCTGCAGAAGGGACAGGTCGGTGGTGCCGATGGGTCCTCAAAACGAGCATGTGCCCGATAATTCGTGAAATGCGAAGCTGGTGTCGAGCCCAACCAAGACAGACGCTTCTTCTCGCTCGTGCGGTTGCCACAAGAGCTGTCATGGCCCAGATCGCTATGCATGACCGAGGTACCTGGGGTCGAAAGCGGACTGGCTGATTTCGACGCCCACGGAGACACTTGCTGGCTAGTCTCAGCTGATGAAGCGCCCGGCATCGGATGATGATCGTCATCTTCTGCCATTGAACCATGATCGCTTTGACCGAAAGTAAGCGAAAACATCTTGCAGGATCCGCGTGCGACAGGGCAGGACGACGAGTTTGAGTGTCGAAACGGTGAGGAACTCAAGCTGGTCATTCTGTCCTCCTCCATCTCTCCCCCTGCGTCTCCTGCCACCGCCTCTGCCGACGGCAGTGCCGGCACGGTGGAGGCAAGGACTTGTCCAGAGGGGTGGCCGAATTCTGAGCTGTTCCTCCTCCAACCGATCGCAGCCCCAGCGCGGGCCGGATCATCGACGGAACAGCCTCGGCTTCATCGGGCCGCGGGGACCTCCTTGTTGCTGGCGAGCTTCTGGTTGGCCGCCTCGATAATCTGTTCAGCAGCGTCTTGGAACGCTTTGCAGATCTCTTCAGCCAGGTGCTCGAACTCAGGCACATCATCGCACGAGACTGCCAGCGAAAAGTCGTTGGCGTACGAGATCATGCCGATGGCCATGGTTGATTTCCCGGGACTTGAAGGCGGCAGCACGTGATAGCTGTAAGCTTCGTGATCACCAAACTTGACGGGCTTGGGAGGACCGGGCACATTGGTGGCAACGTGGTACTCGCGGAACGCACGGTAGTAGAACTGACGCAGCAGCGGGTAGTTGGGCAGGTAGGTGATGCGTCGCTTACAGAAGGTATCAAAGGTCTTGAAGAGAATCTTGGGACCATACGACCTCTTGATGCGGCCCATTTCACGATGCACCTGGGCGAGCTGCGCCTCAAAGTCGGGCTTGTCTTCCTTTTCGAAGCGAAGCCATGCGATGGAGCCGGTCGTGGCGTTGCTGAGCGACCAATCGCCCTTGGGACGCACTGAGATGGGGACAAAGATGGCGACGCGCTTGTCCTTGTGCCTCCTGCTAGGATCCACACGCTCCGAGGCGATGCGAAGGGCACGGGCGAGAATAGCCAAGGCGACATCGTTGAGCGTGAGGTTAAGCTTTTCGGAGCTGTATGCTTTACGGATCATCTTGATGTCGTCCATGTCGATACCCTTGCTGTGGCAGTAAAGCCGGCCAGCGACACGCGGCCGCTTGCTTTGATAGAGGAACGACTTGCGGCTTCGGAAGTAGAGGCCACGGATCAAGTGAAAGCCGTGCTGAATGGTGCCCCACGTCGTCGGCTTGTCCTGGCGCTGGCCAGGTCTCTTGTTCTGCGAAGTATTGGAGTCGACCTTTTTCTGGATATCACGGATGCCGATGCCCTGCTCGAGTGCACCGAGGGCAGCGTGGTAGCTCTGGATCATACCTTGACCGTCGGAGAAGCAGTGGTGAATCTTGATCATCAAAGCGCTTCGGCCACCATCCGAGGTGTTGAGGCCGTTGACGACCATGGCCTCCCAGATGGGCTTGGAATAGTCGTAGTGGCGTCCGAGGAAATGGCCGGCAAGCTTGTTGAGAGCTGCGTCATCCCCCCCACCGGAGCACTGGGCGACATGCTCGATGTTCTCTTTGACGTCGAAACCAGGCACGTATCGCCAGCGAGCTGGAGAGAAAAGAGAGCCGGCCTTGAGTCCCTTGCCGTACCTGGTTCGACGACCTGCATCAAAGTCACCTCGTGGAGGCGAAGTGCCAGGTTGACCTTGGAGTGTCTCCTTTTCCTTTTTCTTGGAGAGTTTGGGGTCAAGGTCGACGACATAGCGGTACTTGGGGTAGGTCTCGGCGAGCACCTCGAAAAAGTTTTGGACGGTCTCGAGGTCGAGCTCGGACTTGAACATGTAGATGGAGAAACACGAGGTGGTGTACGAGTCGTCCTCCATGAGCAGTGCAAGGTTGTCGATACCAGTCATGGGATAGACAGGCGGCTTGATCGGAGAACCCTTGCCGAGTTTGGGAGTATCTCCGTAGGCGGCACGCAGGTGACGTTCGCGAGCTTCTCGGGTTTGTTCTGCGGTAGGCAATTTGGGCTCCTCACCCCTTCGGAAGGCAGCGCCCTGAGCGGCGGCAGTACCGGCTCGCATCTTTTCGTTTGTATGCTCCTCGTCCGGCTCGGAGACAGCGTCATGCTGGCGACTGTATCGTCTGGATGTTCGACGTGACGAGGTGCGACTACCATCGGCGGCATGCTTTTCGTCATCTGCGAGAGCGCGATGAGAAGGAAGGGGGGACTCTCGGGGGCTGACGCGACGAGAAGAGCGACGGGAGCCCTTGGTCTTGCGTGCGTAATCATCCTCGGGATGAGGGGTCCTGCCAACCTCGCGATCAGCAGCAGCACGGAGAGCAGCACCCTGTTCGGCCGCAGTGCCTCGACCGTGCTTGGGTCGAGAGGCATCAGTCGATGCACGGGCTGTAGCTACGTCGGTCATGGAGGGCTCTTGAGTTGGCTGAACAGGTGGATGTTCTGATTCGACTTGAGCGGAGAGTTCGCGTGTAGAAGTGGTGGGAGAGCTGATAGAAGATCGAATGAGAGATGGGGTGGGTGCAGCACTCGAATTTGCGTAGTGACGGGATCGACGGTGGTCGGAAGGGCCTGAATGATCGCTCTCTACGTCCGAGTTGGGATGCGAATCGAGGTAGGCCTGTTTAACCTGAGTGCTAGTGCGTGGAGAACCGAATTCTTCGTCGATGACCTGGATTGAAGAGTGAAACGAGGTGGGTGGAGGACGATACTTGCGAACGCGGTCGAAGGTAGGAGGCGGAGGGGAAGATGGCTTGAAGGTTGTTGGAAGCGCAAACTTCATAATGCAGTGCTAGCCTGGGATTGGATGACCAGCGCTACGATGTCCCCTGAACGAAATCTAGGAGCGGGGCAACGTGCAAGACTAGGTATCACGCCGTACCCTTGCCGAAGGTCGAAGACGGATACAAGTCGGCTAGCCTCGGATGCTGGGTACCGGATCGACGAATATGTGGAGAGAATACGCTGCACAGGAGAGGTCGATTAACGCCGTCTTGGAGCTGCGACTGTAGCTATACTCAGCAGCAGCTGAGCTTGAAAAGTGCCAGACAAGACGTGCAGTTGGATGCAGCACTAGAAGCTGCAGAAGCTGCCTCGGTTGCGTATAGCTGTTCCAAAACAGGCGCGTGACCCTTTCTTGCTTTCCCAAAGCGGGATCGCAGCAAAAAGGAAGTTCGGATCGCGGCCTGGCGTCGAGTGAAGTGGAATGGATCGGATCGGATCGGATCGGGATCGACAGAGCTTTCAAAAGAAAAGGAAGCAGCTGAGTTTAACGCAAAATGACGAAAAAGGGTCTTGCTGGTGTTGGTGCTGGTGCTGCTGTTGATGAATATATATATATATATATATATTTTTTTTTTTTTTTTTGGATTCTTTCAGATTTTCGTTTCCAACGCAATGGGCGTAGTCGAGATGAAACGTCAACGCACTTGGACCCTTTCAAGGGCGAGGCTGCTTAGTGCTCCAAGTGGACGAAACAAGGCACGCCTTGAGCTGAGCTTTTGAACGAAAAAGAGCTAAGGACTGCTGTGCTGGGCGGTAGCCACGTTGCAAGTGTAGCCAGGCACAAGTGATGTGAGGTACTGTTGAAGAAAGGTTCGAGAGAGTGAAGGCGAGGGGAAATGGAGGATGGACGGAACGCTGCCGTCACTTATATGTCGAGGAGCAGAGCACGCAAGGGACGATGGCAGATGCTGTGTGATACGACTCGGACACGTCGACAGGACGGTACGACTCAGCAGCGTTTGACTCGAGAGCTATCACACGCGGACCACCGCCGATAGCGAGTCGCAAGCAGTGCAGAGGCTCAAGACATGAGCGGTACCCTCTCTTTACCCCAATGATTGCACAGATCACACCATACTTGGCTGGGCGCACGATGCAAGATGCAAGTTGCAGAATGCAAAAGCAGGGGGTCCTTTTCGGTGCACCGCTCAGATGAAAGTGTCTTTGGACAATGAGCAACACAGGTTTGTGCGGTTACGATAAGGCCTCGTCCGATCTTTGCTGCAGAGGGTCATGTCGCAATCAGGAAACTGTCATGCAGAAAGAGCCGAAGATCTCAGAGAGTCGGAACTTTACCCACGCGAGCAGAGCCAACCAGTGTCCGAATTCTTCAGTCAGCGTGCCATTTGGCTGTGCGACAATATCTGCAGGGGACTGATGAGCGCTGTGTGAAACCACTAGCTTGACCCCTTTCCTGGGACGGTGGGACGTTGCCATGTCCGCGGGCCCTTTTTCTTCCAACCCACCGACAACAACGGTTGATCAACGACACCACCGAGCTGGTCCCGACGCCCATCACTTTGCCTTCCGCGGTTTGATTCGTTCTGCCTCTTTTTAGCTTTGGTTGGTTGAAAGCTTCGTAGCTTCCACGCACAAAGGAAGGCGATCCGACATTGCGTGGGTTGATTTCCCAGGCTACTTTGAAAGCTTATTGCCGACACTGGCCCTTGAACCCACCAACAATGTCAATGCGACGACAATGGCTAGACGATAGAAGATAGAGGCGCCCCTGTCGCCGTGACAACCAAGGCTGGGCCAGGACACCACCAAGCTCGGGCGAAAGGGTACCACCCTAAAGTCGTCGGAGAATTTTGTGTTCGATTTGAATTTCTGCCGAAGCGGCCCGTCGTTTGGACGCTCCCGCCCTTGGCTGTGCCGTCTCGACGTTGACCGGTTGGTACCACCACCTGTCCACCTTTGTACCGGCCAAGCTTGGCACCGAAATCGCAGCCATTTCGAGAAGCCCACAGAAGCAGGAGCTCTCGATCAGAAGTGGCTCCTCTCTCGGTATCCCTGTTCGGACTACGCAGCGTGTGTGAGGTCTCATGACCCTGGAGTTACAGTACAGTGACGACCTTTAGTCTCCACAACCTCACAAGGCCACATCATCTTGACGTTGTGATCGAAGCACAAAAGCCATCACCATGTCCATGGACTTGAGCTCTGCATCAAGCGTGCTCGGTGACGAATACCTTCCTCGAAAAAGTCTGCCGAGAGACATAAGGGGTTCGCTCGGCAGTCCGATGATCACACCTTGCTTGACGGTATCCTCTCCCGGAGAGCGTGCCAAATGAAGTTGCAGGGATCATCGGCGTGAAAAGCAGGATGATAGCAAATGCTGAGCTCATGTTGGCATCGTCCTTTCACGCGACTCGGTTCAGCGCCAACCAAGATGCCGATTTCACCGCGATCTGCAAGTTGACACGCGGCAAGTGCAAAAGCAGCCGGGCACTGCATCTCACTTCAATAAACCAATGCATGAGGTCAATTTTGAACTGTGTGGCAACAAAGGGACCCTTCTTCATGCACGTCTCTCGCTCGCCCTATTGGGGATCTGCTGCGACAGGAACGTTTCGCAGAGGCAGGGATAATGAAACTACTTCATGAGCGAAAAAGAAACGCTCCCTGCAGCTGCCAAATCGAGCAACCGGGAATCACATGTAACCACAAGGCCCACGTCTCCTGGCGATCGCGAGTGGTGAAAGTCTCGGACATTTATCCACTTTCGGCTGCTCTCACTGCTAACTTATACGAACCGTCGCTGACTGACATCACGAAAATTTTCCGTAGGCGAAGTTCGGAGCTTTTCCTCGTGTGTTCTTTCGCTTTGCCACCTCGTTCTGATGCTTACCGTGCAATGCTTCTGCCAAATCTTCACTTCCCGTTTGCCGATGCTTGGCTGCTGTTTAAGGGTCATCCTGCTTACTTTCTGGGTTACCAGTCAAGGTAGATTGGCTCATGAGGAGCCATTTGCTGCCCAGAAGGCGATCATCATCGAGGGCTGCAGTTCGACAACCGGCTGGTCTGATGATGGGCTGTGATAGGCAAAGACTTTCAACTCGCCGTGCCGACCCGAAGTGGGTTCAAGTTGTTTGGTTGGATACAGTAGCACGTGGATCAACCGGCGTGATGTTGCAATCTCAGGGTCACGCTCTATGAGGGCGTCGCTGGAAGTGTCCCCTTTCCGATTCCACACCTGTTTTTGTTCAGTGATAAGAGTAACGACTCCAAGAGATTCACAGGAGCGCCATGCACTCGGAAGGTCACGTTCAAAGGTCCTGGCGCACTGCTATCCCCAAGCTTATCTTACCACTTTCTTTATCGTCGTCTTGAGTCCGAAAGAGGCTATCAGAGCCAAGGGCAACATCATCTCACGGGCCGTGGAAAGCCAGTGAGCACCTTTATCGCGTGAAACAACAATGGGTCACCAAGCTGCTTTCCTATTGGACATGCGGCGTGCAGACAAGACACCCACGACACTTTCGCGCATCCATGCACCTGCTTATGCAAAAGTGCGACACGATGCCTCGCTACAACAGCGGATTTTGGCACCCTATACCCACGTTCGTCACGGATACCTTCGAGGTCTCATCATTTACATCTGATCTCAATGACAGGATTTCGAACCAACTCGACCAAAACCGTGTATAGCATTGAAACGATGCGACTGACTTCCGAAGGAGCTTGAGCGGAACGGGATATAGGCTAAGATAAGCAGAAACGCAGGAATCTCGTATCTTCCAGAGTGGTTGGCTGAGCATAGTCAGGCGCTATCGATGGGCAGCGTTTTACGCTAGTCTAACCTTATGCTTGGGTGCTATGGCCGACATGCTCGCAAAGAGCTCAAGCAATCGGGAGTCTCGATTGGCGGTCTTCATCGGCGCTCTCAAGGGTCGCGAACAACACATTTCGGAGTGGCGGTGCAATTTCGACAATTGTCTCGTATGACAGGTGCGCAAACCACATGACGGAACGGTGTTGCAGCTGAAAGAGTGTGAAAATCCATCGACGCGCAGTCCCAGTGTCACTCTAACAGCAACGCCCATGGCCAATCGGGATCGAAGATCGACAGATTTCGCGGTGTTCTACCGCCTCCACACTTGGAACATGGTGGCCTTTGCCTGGCAAAACGCGGGGCTTGGGTCCTGCTGCCGCTCGGGCCAACCCTGACGACTTATGAACAGCTATAAACCCCACCCACCATCTTATTAGCCTTCCTGATACCCACCGTCATCGAATCACTTCGCATTGCCAACGAAAAAAGGATTAACTATGAGCAAGCCGGAGTTGTTGGTTCAGGTGGTGACCGACGTCATCTGCCCATGGTGCTTCGTCGGCTCTCGTCGACTCAAAGCCTTTCTCGCCTCCGACGACTACAAGGCCCAAATCGCGCCTTATGTCAATACCATCCTCAAGATCGAACCATACATCCTCGACCCACGCCTACCCGCGTCCACCTACACCACACCGGACAAGTACTACGACGCGATCGAGACCACGCCGTACGAGAAAAACACGCCGCCCACCAAGAAGTTCTACTACGGCTCCAAGTTTGGCGCCAACCTCGACGCGTTTGACGCCAAGATTTCGAGCGCGGCAGCCGAGCTGGGCATGCCGGCGTTTGACTGGACGAGTGAAGGCAGGGTTGGGGCGACGTGGAACGCGCATCGTCTGGTGCTGAAGGCAAGTCAGTTGGACGAGGAACGGGGAGACTTGGCGCCCAGAGACGACCCTGCGGCATGTATGCAGACGCTGCAAGTGAGGCTTATGGATCGATTCTACCAAGATTTTCATGCGAACAGTAAGGATATGTCGGACAACGCCTACCTCGCAGCCGTTGCGAAAGAGTTTGGATTATTTGAGAGCGAAGAGGCGGCAAACAAGTGGCTTCAGTCGAATGATCTGGAGTACGAGCTCGGGAACAAGCTGCAGCAGGCAGAGATGAATGGAGTCAGAAGCATTCCTTTCTACATTATCAATGTGAGTAGTAGGAGGGAACAAGATGCTTGCTGCAGCAGCTGAGAGTGGATGAAGCTGTGGACGAAAGCTGACTTTGTTTCCTTCTGGGGTGGTGGTGTGATGCGACAGGATGGTGCCGACCACATGAGCGAGACCGGATCGCACGAGTCGTTCCTCAAGATGATGCAGATGGCTGTCGCACCCTATGTGCGCTAGCTCAGCTTCCTCCTCTGCCATTGCGATGAAGACGTATTCTCTCAATCACTAGCCAGAACACAAAAATAAATAAAAAATTGACGACAGCAACAGTTTGAGCTGCAATGTTGGTTAAGCTTCGCATTTCATTTTGTGGGCGGTTCAAGAAGCTGTCAAACAAGGCACCGCAGCTGAACAAGCTCGAGCTTTTGTTGGCCAGCTGGGTTCCATCGGAGGATGTCGAAACGGGTCTCTACAGGGAAATGTTGCAGCCATGTGCGAATAACGGAGAGGCGGGAAGCTGAATGCCAGATTCTCTACCCCGCAATTGTTGGGGTTACCACTGATGAACTGTACTGTAAAACGCAATGGGTTGCCGCCGAAAATGTCGGGCCACCAGAACCGACGTCCGAGGCAGGTGTTGCGCACGCGCCGCGGCATGTTCTGCTCTTTTCACAGTGCAAAATTCAGTAGCAGTGGCAGCAACAGCAGCGGCAGCAGCGGCAGCAGCAGCTTGGCTTCCCGCTTCGGGCCTTGCAGCTGCACTCTGCTTCCCGTTTTCACAGTGGTTTTCAATGGTTTCCCGCATTCAACTGAGCCACGTACATATAACCCCTTCTCGTCGGGCTCAACCCGCTTCCTTTTTTCCCACACATACACAGTCCTCGTCTCTCCGTCTATACCCTGCTAGCACTCTCCACACAAACAGCGGGTTGAATCTTGCATAGACAACACTCAAGGATCGAAATCCAGATCAAACCTAGACGAAAACAGATTGCGCAACAATATGACGACCTCGGTCCCCACCGTCTACGACACGCACTGTGACGGGCCCGGCCTGCTTCCCTGCACCCAGCCATGGTCCCCTCGCTACTGCACCCTCCGCAAGTACACCAGCGATATCTACACCAACCTCACCTTCCCCGACTACACGCTCCCCGACTACGACTGCACGGGCAAGACCGTCATTATCTCCGGCTCCAACTCTGGCATCGGCAAGCAGGCCGCCATCTACTTCGCCTCCGCTGGTGCCACCGTTGTCATGGCTTGCCGCATGACCGCTGCTCACGAGCAACACCCTGAAGAGGCGAGGAAAGATGTGGTGCGCGAAGCTGGGGTGGACGATGGAAAGGTGGAGCTGTGGGAGATCGACTGCTCCTCGCTGGCGAATGTCGAACGGTTTGGGAAGAGGTGGATCGAGACGGGGAGGGTGTGCGATATCTTGGTCAACAATGCCGGTTTGTCGGCTGGGTCGAGAAGGGTAACGGAGGAGGGGTTTGAGTTGACCCATGTCATCAACTTTCTCTCCCACTGTCTTTTAACCTTTTACCTGCTCCCCTCGATGAAATCGGCGCCAGCGCCGCGCATCGTAAACACATGCTCGATCTTCCACAACGGCGGTGTGCTCGACTTTGCCGACATGGACAACGAAAAACACACACCCCTCGGCCCCGGCTGCGTTCAAGCATACTGTAACTCGAAACTCTGGTTCCTCATGTGGTCCGTCGAGCTTCAAGACCGCCTCTCCCGCTCAGACAACTACCGTCACGTCATCGTGCACGGCATCCACCCCGGCTTCGTCGGCAGCAACATCTGGCACAACCCAGACACAAAAGTCCCGTACCTCGTCAAAAAAATCCTCCACGCCATCATCAACAGACTCAGCATCGACTCGAAACAAGGCAGCTACGCCATCATCCACGCTGCCCTCGACCCCAGCCTTGGTCTCCCACCAGCAATGACAAAGGCCGGAAAAAAGCCAGAGGTCGGTGAATCGGCAAAGTTCGGCGGCAAGTTTGTCAATAGGAACATCGTGGATGTCAGACGGCCAGAGGCGGACGATGTGTTGGCAAGGTCCAGATTGTGGCAGCGCGTGTTGGAGGATGTACAGGCGGTGAAGAGGGGAGTGGCGAAGGATATCCCCGGTCATTTGGAGAGCGTGAAGCTGTTGGGTCGATCCACCAAGTAATCACCATGGTCACACGCTGCTTTTTCTTACTACATTGCATAGAATGTCTACCTATGCTTCTCATCAAGTCAATGCTAAGTTTTACACAAGTTCTACGGTTCAGATTCGAGAGTCTTAGATTACAACCGGTACAAATACGTACGTGTACAGTTCATCCAACATGGTTGCTCAGCAGGCGCTATTGAGTCAACCAAGTTGGTGAGGGAGCAAGAGGGGAGAGGGGCATTAGCATGCGCAGCTGGCGTTTCGTGGGGTAACAAGTAGGTGTGTAGGGCGAAACGGCGCAGCGGTATCAAATATATGGCGGGTGCGCGGGTGGAAGGCGTGGTTTATGAAGTCTATGTGAAGCGTGTTGAAAACGGAAGTGTGCTCGTTCCGTGAGATTAGGAAAGGAAAGGGCTGCCAAAGTAGGTGACGCTCTCACGCCACGAATCGGCGTCGCCAGCCCAGACGCGCTCGATGACGTCGGACGCAATCGCAGAGCCGGCATTGCCTGTGCACTGCGCGCGCTGGACGAAGCTGCGCACCTTGCTGCGCTCAGGTGCGTCCTGCGCGTACGAGCCAAGCACGATTGCGGGCCACATGAGACCCTGCTCGAGCTTGTCAGGAACTGCGTCCAGCAGCGAAATGCTGCGAGATACGAGTTCGCGAACTGCGAGGCTGCACGGCGGTCGGTTGAAGACGGTGACGTACAAGTCGACCACCAAAGCGTTGCGGTACAAATGATTAGCAAGGCGGAGACGGTTGACCTGCTTTTGCTCCCCCGATTCGGAAGGAAGGAAGAGGGAGCCGGATTTGAAGGCCTTGGTGAATGCGGCGCTTCTTGTGTCTTCACCGGTGGAAGGTGGGGGCATTTGCGAGCCATCCTCGGGCTTGGCTTCCTCCTCGGAGGTATTGCTGCTCGATTTTGCGTTGACGCTGTCCAAGACCAAGAGCTGCTCAGCGTCGCCCAGGATGCGGATCGCACCTTTCCAGAACGTGCCTGCCTCCAGGTCGCGAATCAGCAAACCAAGTTCTTCCCGTAGCGCAAGACTGTCGAGCGCAGCCACGCCATCCTCGGCCTCGCTGCGGCTGCTCTTACGGTTGCCATAGGCCGCGGCCTCCGCCCTTTTGAACTTGCGCATCGTATCGAGGGTCTCAATGACCAGCTCCAGCGTGACCATGGACACGCTGTACGTGGTCTCGGCGACGCTGCCTCGAGTCTGGTCAAAGATGGCAGCATCCGACTCGTTCCAGTTGTAAGGCAAAAGCCTTCGCAGTCGGGAAGGATTGTAGTCCCAATCAGTCACGGCTGTGTACTGAGAAAGGTAACACTCATACAGACCAACTACGGTGCCGAGGAAAAGAAGACTGCCATAGTTGGAGAGGTTCTCGGGCGGCAGGATAGGCGGGTCCTCGGGCGTGCCGGTAATGGGCTCGCCAGTGACCGAAGGAAAGAGGCGGTGCGACGAAATGTGCTCAACAGCGTCGGCAAGGAATTGCTCGCACTGGTTGAAATACGACGGTAGCATCAGCGACTTGCCAGTCGAGCTGCAGGCCAAGATGAGCAGCATCATAGCGGCAGCGTTGCTGCCAACCGGAAGTTCCTCGGCTACGCTGGACGCGTTGGTTTCGATGACCGAAAAGCGACGGCGACGGCTGGGCTGGTGCTGCGTCTGCAGAGCCTTGATGGCCGCCAAATGATGTCGGTCGGCTAGTTCCAAGAGCTGGCCTGCCCCGGCGTCCGCAGCAGCGTCCGAGGAGCGCTGGTGGTTTGTTGCTCGGCCATTACTCTGAGGCGCTTGTTCTGGAGAGCGAGACCTCTCTTCTCCTGCTTTGTCGTCGAAGTGCAAGTCTGCGCCACTCGTGCTTTGCTGCCTATTGCTGTTCTTGGAAGACAGGCTGGCCTTTTGCGTGGCGATCATGGCAGCAAGAGCATGAGCCATGGCTTGACCCTGATTCATGCGTGCAATGGCTTCGAGCAAGCGGAAGTAGGCCTTGGCTCCCTTGGTTGGCTGTGTTACAATCGAGAGGGAGAGCGAGTGTAGATCGGCCATCAACTCTTCCGGGTCCGGCTCGGTAGAGGCGTAGTCACACATGAGCTTGTGCCGAGGCTGCGAAGCGCTCGATGAGGGACGAGGCGAAGGGCTTTTTGGCGCAGTCAAATGCGGATCAAAGCTCACAGAAATGGTGGAGGCCGGGGCCAGATGTGTAGGAGGGTCTGTTGGTGGCACAGCGACGCGCGATTCAGGCGCAGCCGAATCCCCGCGTATGACTGCTTCGCGGATGCTGGCAAAGGCAGGGCTTGCATGGTTGGCGGTGGAAGTGTTGGCCGAGCGACTCGACAAGTTCGGCGAGGCAATTGGCAGCGAAGCAGAGGCAGCCATGGGGACCGAGTAGGCCTGGTGGGGCGAGATGGGAGGCAACGTGTCGCGGCCCTTGCCCTTGCTGCTCGTCTGGCTGTGATTGGAGGGAATCCTGTGATGGGCATCGAATGGCTGGCGTGCTCGAGCATCCTGATACGCCAGATTGGAGGAAGTCGAGGAGGAGGAGGAAGAAAACTCGTCATATCGAGTTCGCTTGAACACGTGCTGCTGCGACGTGTGATCCCAATCGGCTGCTGCGCTCGCCGACAACGGTGGAGGGGGGAACTGCTGATGAGGCAGCGGTAGTTGGGCATTGCTATGGGAAGCATAGTGGTAGGGATGATGAGAAGCACCAGGTGCAGGCGAGGACGGACGCTGAAGGGACGCTTGCCGTTGCGAATGGTAGTCGCGGTGCTGCGGTGGTGGCGCGTTGGGACCCGACGATGAAACATACGGCTCGTGAGGGTATGTTTGGTGCTGACCATGCCGGGAGTTATGCTGGGACGAGTAGCCGGACGTGGACGAAGAACGAGAGAGCATGGGTGCAGCAAGCATGGACAGGCTGCTGGGCAAGGATGCTGAAGACGACAAGCCAGGCGAAGCGTAATCGTTGGCCGAGACGGGCGTGTTGGCATCCGTGAGCGACTCGGAGCTAGTGTCTGGATAGCGACAGCTCTCGCCGGCACGGATGCATCGTGTGCAGTGAGGACGGAGCTCGTCGCACTTTTTCTTCTTGGAACGGCAATTCCAGCATCCCGCTTTGGAGCGCCTGAAGAGCTGGCGCCGCGCCGAGGTGGTCATGCGGACAGAGACGGGGGGCGCCTGCCGTGACCTTGGCGAGAACGAGGAGCGAGATGTGCTGTACGCTCAGCCAACGCCAAGCCGATATTCTGATGAGAAAGAGTCGACTGGATCTTCAAGAATCACTGCTTGGCAATAGGAAAGATTGCTGTGCGATGCAAGTGGGTGGTGGCTGACTTTCGAGGTGCGACGAGCCGTGTCTAAGTTGGGTGTACGAAGGTCAAGGACGAGGATGTTCCTTCGAGCTGAACAAAACGATGCAAGGTGCAAATGAACGTGACGGTGGTTTTCCGACTACCAGCGGGTAGAGATGGATGGTGGAGGCTGGCGGCAAAGGAGGGTCACGATGATGGTGAAGGAGGGTATGATGGAGGGTGCAGCTAGGGGCGACGTAGGAGATGATGGCGAAAGAGACGTCGAGGCATGGACGGACCGAGTTGAGGGCAAGGGCGACAAGGGGCTGCCGAGTCTGGATCCAGACGTTTGTTTGTCAATGGCCGGTCGAGAGGGTTTCAGGGTGTGTAAAGGTGCAGAGCAGCGCCAGATGCAGGCAAGCAGGAAGAAGAGGTGGGAAGGCGACAGCAACGACAAAGGCGAAGACCAAAGCGAGACCCAGGCAAAGAGCACCAAAGGGATAGGATTAGGATAAGGGATCCAAAAGAGACGAGGACGAGGAAGAGGGCAAGCACAGAAAAGAGGCTCGCGGAAGAAGAGGGGACAAGAGAGGAGAGGCAGAAGGTGACGGTGCGCTGCAAGATGCAGGAGAACGCATGGAATTGGAAGCCGGATTTGTTTGGAGCGAGCCAAGCGAGAAGGGTCGGATGGGCGTTGGATGGGCGTTGGGCGCCGGGGCTGGAGCTGGAGCTGGAGCTGGAGGCGGAACTGGGGCCAGAGGTGATGCTGACTGCGAGTCGAGTGTGAGGTGGAATATGCAGCGTCGGGTTCTGTTTCAGAGAGGGGAACAGCACACGGGTACAAGAAGCAGCAAGAAGGAGGAGAACCTTGCAGGAGAGGACCCAGGTGACGAACGACGAGGAGCAGCAACGGCGTCCGAGTTGGTGAAGCAGGCGAGACTGGGCAAACCAAGGCGACTCAGACTGACCGTCACCACTAACACATGCATGCACACTTGTCCTCATCAAGACAGCCGACCGGTACGAGGACGGTAACCAGGAGCAGACCAAGCAAAGCAAGGCATGGCGGGGCAGGGCGGGGCAGGGGCGATGGGCGATGGACTGAATGACTGGATGGAATTGGGTGCGTAAGAGAATTGATGGAATGCGTGAGTGAGCGAGTAAGCGCAGAGCGGCGGGGAAAAAAAAAAAAAAAAAAAGAAGCACGCCAACGAGTGCAGGCCAGCAGTCATGCGGCAAGAAATCTGAGCATCTGCAAGGGAAAGGAAGAAGAAAAGAAAAATAATAAAATAATAAAATAATAAAATAGCGAACGAAGACGAGGGTCGAAGATCTTCGCTCGGTTACGGAAGCCACCTCGAAAAGAAAAAGCCAAAGGAGTGGAGCAAAGAAAACAGACGGCGGGCGGGTACACTACCGTTTCAAGACATTTTTGACCAGCAGCCTAGTGTTTGGTGAGTGTCAGGGCAGATCTCAGACGCTCAAGGGCGAGTCCGAAAATTGGGCGAAAAAAAATGAAAATTCACACACAGAAACAAATGAATCGCAGCAGCAGCAGCAGCAATAGTGGCGGCGGCGTACCGCCTGGAAGCGCCGTGATTTTACCCTTTCCCTTCCACTGTTGCGGTGTGCTGCGTTGCGTCGCTGCCTTATTGTGCCAGGCCAAGACAACCATCCCTCTGGAACTCAGCTTCTTCTTTGCGTCTAACTCTCAATGTCGACCCCCCAGTTCCCCAGCTTTACCACTACAAAACAACGGGAGCGAAGCAATAAAGGGTAAGGTAAGCAATTCGGGACGATAGGACAGATCCGCACCATGTTGCAATGACTGCGCCAATTTTCTGCTAAAAAAAACAAAAACAAAAAACAAAAAAAAGTAAAAATAAAAAAATAAAAAAATGAAGAAGGGGCTTGAGAGAGGTGTGTGATAACGGAAGCCGTTAGTGGCGCCAAGGGTGATGTTACCACATAGTCACGCTTGGGTCTGGCGGCAAGGCGCTGGCTCGTGACTACGGCGTCCGAGAACATGTCCCCGCCTGTTTCGCTTTGGCTAGAGAAAGGTGTGAGCTTGAGCCTCACAACAGCAGGCCATTGTGGGGCGGTACCAGAATGGCGGGTCAATGCAACGCACTGGACTAAAACCTAGCGGAATGAAGCCCGAGCGTGGGTGACAAGCACGGTTGGGTGGGAGAGTGCGCCCGCTGCTGCGCTAGGAACCAGTGTGGAAAGTGGGCGTGGCGAGCGCCAGGCGACAAGCTGCTGAGCGTAGCGCTATAAGAAGTAGCCGGAGAGGCTCACGAACGCGCTAAGAAGGCCAAGAGCGGTTCTAAAGCGCCGTTATCGGCAGCCAACATCGTCACGACGAACCTGTTTGTAACCGAAAGAGCCCGTCGCAGTCTAGCATAGACACCCTTTTGACATGGCTCTAAAACACGACGCAATGTAAATCGAGTCGATCCAAACTGTGCAAAGAGCATAATCAGTGTGGCATTTAAGGTGCGGCTTTTGCCATCCAGAAGTGAGACGTGGCCGATAAACTGCAGCAACACTAGCCGCAGAACGGTCAAATTTCGGACATTCGGTTCGAGATTCCTTGCCGCTCACAGAGACAAGAGAGGCTAGACACGACAATGCCAAAAGAAAAGAGACAAAAATAAATAAAAGTTAAGAACTGGCGCAACCGAAACGGAGATTCAGGGAAAATTTAGACACACCGCCCGCTCTCCACGAAGGTGCGGCACATGGACAGTCTCTTCCCAAAGTCGACCAGACTGAGACATGCTCTTACTTGAGTTGCCGCCGCGCGCCCAGAACTCTCGCTCTATCTATCTATCTTACACTCTTTTTCCTCACATTTTAATACTCAAATGAACAGCGCTCGACCGCTTACAGTATTTTTCATGCCTGCCTTTGTTACTTGTATGTCAAAGTCGCTTACGGGCCCCCCTTTTTTTTTTTTTTTTTTCCTTCCGTGCTGTCAAGCCCTCCTTGTCTATGCTTTCCAGCTCTTTGCAAAGGAGACGGCAACCCCTCTTTCTCGACGATGTCTTGGGTGTCTCGTCAAAGCGTGGCTCAGGGATGGGCGCGGATGCGTTGAAATACGCTCAAGACTTGGCAAAATCGGTTATACAGCTGTCATCTTCTGATCGCCGCTACACTCGCTTCTCCATTTCCTCGTAGCCTGCCTGTCTCTGGTTCCCCCTCTTCCTCTTCTTCATGTTAGATAGCGATGACAACCGCAGTCCATATGTAACCGTCCATTAGTGCGCCAATGTCGCCAGACGAGTCGCTCACCGAAAAGGCAGAGTCAAGAACAACCGAGTAGCTGTTTCCTCCTCGTGGGAAACCCGGGCAAGCGACTGCCAATAGAGCAGTTGCTTCCGGGCTTATACCCGCATCTCCCCTCAACTGCACACGTTCACTGCGGGTTAAGACTTCTAGGGCAGCGCTCGTGACGGTCCAGAAGGACTCTCTGCAGTTGTCTGCACAGCTTAGTTATGCACATACCCAATCAAAAGGTGGTGCCGAGGCGTGATTCCCGTAGGAGAGGTCGCAGATTGCCGCAGAAGCAGCGGACGGCCTTTACCAAGGTCAAAGCCGAGGGTCAATAACCTGGGAAGCCTTAAAACCGAGTGCTGCAGCCCTTCATTCGCACATCGAGCACGAGGCCGAATGCAAGACATTTGCGCATCCAAACTGCAGATAGGTTTCAAACCCCGCCGTGCTTTCCTTTCCAGGTCGTCATTCGCAGGAAAAGGGGTGCGACAAAATCTCAGCGCAAGACGGTTAGAAACAATCTGAAACACTGCAACTGCCGCTGTATAGCCACAGGTCTTCATTGTTGGCCCTTCTGTGCAGTTTGTTGGAGCACAAGCTGCCAATCGTGCTCACTCGAGTTCTATGATGGAACCTGCGGACCAACCTCGTTCTGCCTCCGTTCTAGTTGCCAGCAGCACATAAGCAAAAGAGATAGCGTCGAGCGCGCCTCTCTCCGCCTTTCCTGGCTCTTGTTCTGTTCATCTGCGGTAGAACGAGCCGTGATCAATTTCGTCCCACACGCATACACACTCTGTTGTCGCACGTCTGGTGCACAACTGCATGAAGCGACGAGGTTCTTTCGTTCCAGCTCCGCTTGGCACCTGGTTCCAACCACAACGGCAGGTCCACATTTTGCCATCGTGGGTACTCACCCGTCGCGACCCTGCACTTTACAGGACGCGCCAGCGATTTCTTATATGCCGACTTGCATGTCTTTACTCCTTTCCATGAAACGGAACCGTTTCGCTGCTCTCGATGCACGAAATCGATGCGGACACGGTGGAGGGTCAGTCACCTCGACAAAGCAACGCGGCGCTCCCATAACAATGTAGAGCTGCTCTCCTCGGTGGCTCGCATCCAATGCTGTGCGGTCTTGGTTTCAGAGAATGCGCTTACGACAAGCTGCTGTCGCTTTTGGTGCTAATTTAGTTTCGCTTTGCCGCCTTGGCCGCCCTATGCCAAGATGACTGATGCTTAGCGTTGGCCGACGTTGGTAGAAAAAGCAGCTCAATTCTCGATTCTTGCAGCAGCAGCGGCAGCGGTATTTCTACTGAGAACCAACGTAGCTCAAACAAGCATCTTCTAGCACGAAAGACGCTCCGCAGTTGGGCGTTTCTCCGGCTGACCAATCCGCCCACCACAGCAACCACGCTTGCTCGCAGCACATGCTATCCAGGCGCTTCCCTTCTTGTTCTCCTCTCCCTCCCAAGCTGGCGTCCGTCAGAGGCGCATGTTTCAAATTTGTGTTTGTTACTATTTTGCCTCGGCAAGCGCGATCGGCGCATGAAGTTTTTGCGATCCCTCTCGTCTCTGGGTTGAGACCGATCCGCGACGACATGGCAGTTAACAGATATCCAGGATCAATCGAGGGAACCCAACCACGCCAAAGGACGCTAGGCGAAAAAAGAGCAAAGCCGCTGATAACGGCCATCATCTTTTACAGTATCAAGGTAACGGGGTTCCCGATCTGCTTCTATCGGTATCCCAATCCGACCACCTGCTTTCAAGTTGGGGCGCGGATAACCTGATAGCTCTGTATTGCGCAGCGCTGCACTGCACAGCATAGCATTAGAATACACAACTCAGTTCAAGACAACTCGCATTTTTAGACTGAAGATGTTCTAATAACAATGATTGTTAGACCCAATAACCTCAAAAGTCGGACTGGACTCGCACCGGACTGAGTCCTTTTTCATCACTCAAACACATGTCCCACTCAGACACAGAGGTCAGGATAACTCTTGGACGACTGATTGAGACTGCTTCATTCATGCTGATGCTTCTCTGCAGACAACGGGTTACCCAAACTTCAGCAGGCTTTGGCTTGGCACCACTTCTACACAGACACATTCCCAGCAATAAGTGTCACAGGACAAAAAATCGAACTTGAATTGAGATTGATGTTAAATGTGTCTTATGGTTGATCTCAGATGAAATCGATGTTAAGCAGGCCTTATCATCAATTTCGCCTACAGGGCTGCATGATGCTGTGGAATGAAACAACAAGCAATGGCTATGATGACACCACCCCCAAATGGGTTGGGGTGATCAGCGATGATGTTGGCAGCACCTGGAGGATGCTGTCGATGACCATAGGCCAACCAGTAATGGCTGGGTGAGGTGCAGGGGCCCCTGTGAAGATAGGGGGGACCAGCAGGAAGGGAAAGGGAGCCCAACACTGGCTCAAGGCTATGGAGCCACTGAAGAGGTATTGGTTGGAGGCCAGTGATGAGTCTCTAGGACAGTGGGGCAGGCCCCAACACTGGCCTGATGCTGGAGGAGGGATGCTCTGGAGCAGCTGCTGCCAGCATACATATATACACATGCCTTGTGTGAGTGGAGAGGCAGGACCTCATCCACTCTACCATTCAGTTTACTTGTTAGTATGTTAGTATCTTTACTCTCACACTCTTTGTCTCATAGGGTAGCAATCTTAGTCATTGCTACTACTCAGTGTGCCTCCATTCGAGTCGGAGTACATATAGACATCAGTCAGAACCACCACTGGCACCACAGGCCTCACCTGTGCAGGTGGAACCTACACTGCAGTCCTGGAACCTTCACCAGTACCATTACTATATGATGATGCTGGCTAGCAGCATTGTACAGCCTTGAGCATCATCCCTGATGACAGCGGTGCAGTTCATCAGCACTGCATACCTACACAAGGACAGTTAGCCCACTCCTGTCAAGTGTAGGACACACACTAGGCTACCATGAACATGCCACATTACCTCTGGACAGAGTGGCAACAGCAGTCAGTTGACATCAAGTGTAAGAGGCAGTTAATGTCTATCTCAAGTGAAATTGACATTTACTGGCCATTAACCTCGAACTCAAACGAAATCGATGTTTACCTCAAGTTAACATCAATTTCATGTGTCTGGTGTGCAACTGCTGACATTAGAGTGGATCGTTCAAGCAGTGCCCCACATTCACTATGGCACCTGATGATCAGTCTGAGGAGCACCTCAGAGCCATCGACCTCAGGTCAGTGGTAGCCATGCTCCAGCAGATGATGGAGCAACAGCATCAAGAAGCTGAAGCAAACCAAGAATGGCAGCAAGCCATGTTAGGTAATTGGCAGTTGTACCAAGGTGAAGAGCTGGCTACACCATCACCAGTAGGCCAGACAAGGTCAGCTCCTCCTCTTGGTGAGCCAATGATGGTTCAGACCAGGTTTGCCCAAGTGGAGGATCCTCGAACACCAATGCCCAGGTCCATGGCGAAGGCATGGCCTGCAGAGTTCAGCAATGTCGATGTTTACATGACTCCCATGGGTCCTAGGCATCATCATGAGCCTCTCAAGCCCATCACCATGTTTGAGGGTGAGGGCCAGGAACCTAAGGCACTCCCTGCAGATATGAAGATCCCATTTCTGAAGCTGGACACCAAGGATGTTGAGCTCTTCTTCATCAAGGCCAACAACTGGTTCACTCAGTATGGTATCATGAGCCATCAACATTGAGTGGCCATTGCATTGGAACGATTGGAAGGATCAGCCAAGGAATGGTGGGACTCCAAGCTACAGGTCAACCCTAAGCTCCAAGGACAGCTGTTCCATGACTGGGACATGTTCTGTGCCTGGTTGAGGGACCAGTTTGGTCAAACAGTTGATTCATTCACCGCCTATGCTGAGCTCTCCATCCTCCATCAAACCAGCAATGAACCAGGCATGGCCACTTGCTATGTTGAACATTTCCAGGACCTAGCAAACTGTGCAGGCCTCGATGGAAACCCTAAGCTCATCATTGGTCTCTTCAAAATGGGTCTCACTGCCAGGATGCATCAAAAGTTCGAGTGCAATCCCCCTTCTGACCTCTGGGAATGGTATCACAGCATGGAGAGCATTGACTGCATTCAAACCTTGGATGCCAACAACACCCATCTCCTCTCAACCCCAGCTCATCCTGCTAGTGTGGCAGCACCCACCACAGACAAGGGTAAAGGAAAGGAGGCACTGCTGATTAGCAACAGGACAAGCAGTTGGGGTCAGCCTAGTGGAGCTGTACCTATTACTGCTCCTAGGAGGCCCTTGCCTCCTCACTTAGCTCAGAAGCTGCTGGTAACCAACATTGGCAGCACCACCTTTGGACCAGACCAGTGCAGCCTATGTGGCCAGACAGGTCATTGGTGGTGCAACTGTCCCAAGGCTGTGCCCAGGGTATCCAGTCCACCAGGTGTGCCTCGTGGCCCCATTCCACAGAGTGGCCACATCTATGCCATCAATGAGCAAGCTGAAGATGCCGAAGATGATGAAGAGGCATCTGAGGAAGGCAACCAGGAGGCTGACGTTGACCTGGCTGCCTATGCCAATGAGGATGAGGAGAACACCCAAGCCCAGGAAGGTGATGCTGACCAGGGAAATGGGCATGGGACAGTCCATTGATGGCATGCATTGCCCTAAACTCATCCTTGTCATCACACTGTACATATCAAGACTGTCATTTCTGTTTCTCTGCAGTGTCACAGAAGCCAGTACTCAAGATTGATGGGACCATTGCAGGTCACCCAGCTTGAATGCTGGCCAACACAGGTGCTGGAGTGTCTATAATAGCTTGTACATTCATTTCAACCCATCAAATACCCACAAAACCCATACACAAAAGAAGCATTCATGGTCTCACTGGTCATACCTTACAGATCGAGAGTGCTGCCTTGGTCACTGCAGGCATAGGAGGTTACCTGGTCAGCCCTTTTGAAGCAGAGGTGACAGACATCAATGACTATGATGTCATTCTAGGTTACGAACTACTCAGGAAACTCAGGCCCAGGGTAGATTGGCACACCAGTACTCTCGATTTCTGGCCCAGCCTTGAAATCGAAGTTAAGGGGAAGTTACCATCGATTTCAGATGAAATCGATGATAAACCCCATGTATCCTCGATTTCAACCGAGATCCAAGATAATGCATCCTTAACGTCGATTTTGGCAACCAATCTCATAGCTCATGGGAACGAGTTCATCTCCACCAAACAGCTCATATGAGCAGCCCTCCATGATGGTCCCATAGGATGCATGCTCCTGGACATCGATCCTGCCATGGTACCCATGTACAGCTTCATCCCTATAGGCAACAACAAAGGTATTGAGATGGAGGTTGAACCTCAGGAGGAGCCAAAGGCGAAAGAGATACCTGAGGAATACCAGGATCTCCACCAGGTCTTCTGTGAGACTGAAGCTGACAAGTTGCCTCCAAGGATGGACCATGATCTCTTGATTGAGCTACTGCTGGGCACTCAGCTGCCTCATGGGCCTCTGTACTTACAGGGACCCAAAGAGCTGGAAGAGTTGCGCAAATACCTTGATGAGAACATCATGAAGGGCTTCATCTGTCTGTCGAAAAGTCCAGCATGCTCACCTGTGCTCTTTGTACCAAAGAAGGATGGAGGCCTCCACTTATGCATCGACTACTGAGGCCTCAACGAGGTTATGGTGAAGAATCGTGCCCCATTACCCCTCATCAAGGAGCAGCTCTTCCTACTGTGGAAGGCCAAGGTCTACAGCAAGCTGGATCTCTAGGTGGCATATAACCTGGTATGCATCACAGATGGTGATGAATGGAAGACAGCTTTCGGTACCCAACTCAGGCTCTACAAATACCTCATCATGCTGTTCAGGCTGGCGAACGCTCCCTCACACTTTCAGTCACTTGTTAACAGTATCTTCCATGATATCCTTGGTATCTACATGGTGGTATACTTAGATGACTTCCTCATCTTCAGCAACCACCTGAAGGAGCATGTCAGCCATGTACAAGAGGTGCTACAGCAACTACGCAAGCACCGACTCTTTGTGAAGCTGTCGAAATGCGAGTTCCACACCATGACCATCAAGTTCCTAGGCTATGTTATCATGCTGCAAGGAATCAAGATGGATGAAGCAAAGGTATGGACCATTAAGGAATGGCTGGTCCCCAAGTTGATCCATGACATCCAGTGCTTCCTTGGCTTTGCCAACTTCTATTGATGATTCATCTTGCACTTTGCACACATTGCGAGGCCACTCACATCGCTGGTCAAGCCAACCAAGCATTTCAGGAAGTTCAAGCTGCCAGAGGAGGCAGAGAAGGCATTCCACAGTCTCATCGCAGCATTCACATCAGCAGGAGTTCTTCGACATTTCAACTATCACCTGCCCATGCAAATGGAGACTGACACCAGTGACTATGCTATAGCTGGAGTCCTCAAACAAGAGCATGAGGGACGATGGCATCTGATCACCTTCTACTCTCACAAGATGAATTTGGCAGAGCATAACTACGAGATCCATGACAAGGAACTGCTTGCAGTGGTGGTGTGTCTAACCCAGTGGTGCCATATGTTGGCAGGCCTGCCAATGCAGTTGGTCATCCTCACAGATCACGAGGTGCTCAAGTACTTCAAGTCTCAATGGTGCATCAATGGTCAACAAGCTCGATGGGCAGTGCTACTAGCCGATTTCAACTTCGTTCTACAATACAGGCCAGGGGACAAAGCAGGTGAACCTGATGCCTTGACTAGGCGGAGCGATATGCAGCCCGCTGGTGAAGAATGAGAGCATAATGTGCAACAGCTGCTGCCAGCCCAACTGTTTGCCAAACTTGATGTGAAATCGATGATAAATGCCATTAAACATCGATCTCAAATGAGTTCAACCAAAAACATGCATAATCATCAAACTCAATCGAGTTCGAGCATAAGGGATGATAATTGTCGATCTCGCAAAACACCTCTGGCATTGCCCTCTATGGCAGATATTGTGGCAGGAGGATTCAAGGAGCTCATCAGGACCTTCCAGCCCCTCGACTGTGAACTAATAGAGCTGTATGACCAAGGCCAATTCGAGCTCAAGGACAGCTTGTGGTACAAGAACAGTTGCCTGGTTGTGCCAAAGGTTACGCTGCCTGGCAGGCAGGGTAGCAACGACACCAGGAGTGCAGCCAGGATATGAGGCCAATCTCTATCGGTCAAGCACCTGCACTACATGGTAATGTTGCAGTGCCACGATGGACCAACTGCTGGGCACATCAGGTGTGATGCGACAATAGAGCTAGTGCAATGACACTACTATTGGCCACACATGGCAGCATGGATAGCAGACTACGTAGCTAGCTGCCCAGTGTGCATGCAGTACAAGGCCCCACACCATCAGCCGTATGGCCTTCTGCAACCATTGTCCACCCCTGAACAACCATGGGGGTCCATCTCCATGGACTTCATCAAAGGACTGCTGCCTTTGGAAGGCTACAACTTGATCCTAGTTGTGGTTGATCATCTTACCAAGTTCACTGTCCTAGCACTGACACATAAGTCAGCAACCTTGGAGGATACTGCCAAGCTCTTAGAAGCCACGGTCTTCATATGTTTCAGTGTGCTGGACCACATTGTCTCTGATCGAGGATGGCAGTTCATATCAGCAGCCTGGAAGAGGTTCACCGCTGCTCTCAGCATCAACCACTCTCTCAGCACAGCCTACCATCCACAAACCGATGGACAGACCAAGCGGGTAAACCAAGTGGTTGAACAGTACCTCCGCATGTATTGCAACTATGAGCAGAACAACTGGCATGCCTTGCTGGCAATGGCTGAGTTCATGTACAACAACATGGTCCACAGCAGCATTGGTGTATCACCATTCTTTGCATGCTACAGCTGGAATCCCAAGTCTCACCCAGAAATCCCAGAGCAGCTCAGAGTACATGACCTGGGATGGCATGAATGGCTTATGACTGCCCAGGACTGGATCAAGTATCTCCAGGAAGCCATTCAGCAAGCACAAGCACAGATGGTCGAGCAATACAATCGTAAGTGCAAGGACATGGAATTCAAAGTTGGTGATCTTGTTCACATCAACTGCAAGAACTGGAAGACTCAATGACCCAGTCCCAAGCTCGACACCTGCTTTGCTGGCCCCTTTCCCATCCTGGAATGCATTGGCCAGTGAGCATACTGCCTACAGCTTCCAGCGACCTTCAAAGTCCATGATGTCTTCCACATCTCCATGCTAGAGAAGCAGCCAGTGAGCCAACTGGCAGGGTGTCACAAGCTTCCCATACAACCACTGCTGCATGATGATGAGCTGGAGTATGAGGTGGAGCACATCCTCAACCATCGAACCCATCATGGCCAGCTCCAGTACAAGGTGTTCTGGAAGGGCTATCCCAAGGAACAGGAAACCTGGGAGCCTGCTGAGAATCTCAATTGCCCTGACCTCATCTGGGACTATGAGGTTTCGAGGGGGGGAGGCATCCCTGCTCGAGAATAGGGCCATCTCCTCAGTTTTGTGAAATCGATGTTAACAGCACATTACAGTTGAACTCATATGAAATCGACATTAAAAGTGAGTTACAGTCGATCTCATGTGAAATTGAGGATTACATGACTTTATCCTTGATCTCAAAAAGGTCAGCCCTGCAGGAGGAAAAGTCGCCAGGAAGGCTCCAGTCTCAGTGTCAAAGCTCATCAGACACTCACAAGGCACATACAAGAGGACAAGGGGAACAGTGGTGGATTTCAAAGGGGACAAACACAGCATGAGAAGAGGGCTAATCTACATGTTGATGTAGAAGGGCTCACTGTCCTTGCCCTCAGGGACCGGCAGAGGGGACAATGGCATGTCCATGGGTGGTGGAGGACTGCCAGGGCAAGAGCGCAACTCATGGAACTGGCACTCACTCACAAGAGCACTGTTTGCCACCATGTACTGGTGCATGGCATGCAGGACACCAGGGAAGTCAGCATCGTCAAGACACCAGAGCCACACCATGGCCTCTGCCCAGCAATGATTGTGGGTAGGCTGATACACATGGTTGTTGTGGCACACCTTACCCATGCTGACCCCCTCAGGTGTCGAAAGGTGGGTGTGCTCAGTGCTGTGCTTGTGACAGCTGTGCTGCCAGCCCAGGAAATCACCATGGTACACTAAGGCTGGGTGGTGAGCAACAGTCCAATTGCAATGGGTGATGCCTGCTGTGTGGCAGTGCACACATGAGGCAGGGACATGGTGTCATCGACCCAACAGGTCTGTGAACATTGACAGGAAGCAACTATGCCACAGAATCAAAGCAAGGGGTTAGTGAACAATCCCGAAATGAGCAGTAAGAGGGAAATCAGGGGGGAATACTCATGGGATCTGGAGTGCTTCGCAGCACACACACATCCAGGTGGGCCAGGGAGCCAAACCTTTGGTCAGGTGATGCATGATGATGTTGCAAATATGCTGATCCACAGCATCGCCCTGAGCGATGGTCCAGAGCTCAGGGTAGAGGCCAGCCATGTAAAGGATCAGCAGCACTGGAGCCCAGAGTACCTGGGTCCAGGCAGCAATCTTGGCCCAACTCAGAGTGTGGGCCATTGGCAGCAATGGAGAAGGGTGGTGCAGAGGCACTGGGGGAGGAGGTGTGTGCCTGCTGATGGAGGGGGTGTCCCTCCACATCACACCTGGAGGAGGAGGTGATGGAGCATAGGCAGGTGTACCAGGTGCCACAGGATACACCAGTGTGCCATCCGATCGAGCCAGTTTGGCCTTGTAGTGATCCTGGCACTCCTCGCTGGGAGCATGTGCACCCAGGAAAAGAGGTTCGAGTGTGGGAGGGCCATGCAAGGCCAACTCCACCAGGGAAGCAGCCATGACTTCCTCAACAGGCATGACAGCTGTCTCGGAAGTAGTATGTGGTGCTGCAAGATCCAAGGGCTGCCCATCAGTGGAACCCATATCAACACCAGAAGGAGTAGGGCCAGCACCCTCTGACTGCACCAAGGCAGGAGCAGCATCACCAGTGGCTGAAGGAAGCTGAGCTGCAGGAGCAGCAGGGGAAGCAGAGCAGTGGTGATGAAGAGCTGTGTGAGGAGCAATGGGAGCTGCTCAACAAGTCGAGCAGCACAACAGGGGGTTGGAAGCTGGAGCTGACATGGTAAGTGGTGATGGTGTAGTAGTAGATGATGATGAGGAGAAGGAGGAAAGGAAAAGGAAGGAATGCCACCAACACCATGAATACAGGCCACCCTTTTCTGTGCAGGCTGCAAAGAAATAGGCTCTGGATGGACTTCATTACTTCGCAGGAGCTCAGCTCTGAAAATGGGGGTAATGTCACAGGACATAAAATCAAACTCGAATTGAGATTGATGTTAAATGCATCTTACAGTCAATCTCAGATGAAATCGATGTTAAGCAGGCCTTATCATCGATTTCGCCTACAGGGCTGTATGATGCTGTGGAACGAAAATGACAAGCAACAACTATGACTGCACCATCCCAAAGGGGTTGAGGGTGATCAGCGATGATGTTGGCAGCACCTGGAGGATGCTGTCAACGACCCTAGGCCAACCAGTAATGGCCGGGTGAGGTGCAGGGGCCCATGCAAAGATAGGGGGAGCCTGCAGGAAGGAAGGAGAGTCTGACACTGGCTTGAGGCTGTGGAGCCAGCAAAGAGGTAGTGGTTGGAGGCCAGTGATGAGTCTCTAGGACAGTGGGGCAGGCCCCAACACTGGCCTGATGCTGGAGGAGGGATGCTCTGGAGCAGCTGCTGCCAGCATACATATATACACATGCCTTGTGTGAGTGGAGAGGCAGGACCTCATCCACTCTACCATTCAGTTTACTTGTTAGTATGTTAGTATCTTTACTCTCACACTCTTTGTCTCATAGGGTAGCAATCTTAGTCATTGCTACTACTCAGTGTGCCTCTGTTCGAGTCGGAGTACATATAGACATCAGTCAGAACCACCACTGGTGCCACAGGCCTCACCTGTGCAGGCAGAACCTACACCATGGTCCTGGAACCTTCACCAGTACCATTACTATATGATGATGCTGGCTAGCAGCATTGTACAGCCTTGAGCATCATCCCTGATGACAGAGGTGCAGTCTATCAGCACTGCATACCTACACAAGGACAGTTAGCCCACTCCTGTCAAGTGTAGGACACACACTAGGCTACCATGAACATGCCACATTACCTCTGGATGGAGTGGCAATGGCAGTCAGTTGACATCAAGCATAAGAGGCAGTTAACATCGATCTCAAGTGAAATTGACATTTACTGGCCATTAACCTCAAACTCAAACGAAATCGATGTTTACCTCGAGTTAACATCGATTTCACATGTCTTGCACATGACTGCTGACAATAAGGACTAACTTGTACCTCTCTGATGGCATAAATTATTTACACTACTAGTAGCTTAAACCAGCTGGGGAAGCTGGATATGGCAGAGTCTTCACATACACATAAGGGAGGCATGTTTCCTTAGGATCCTGACCGCTTTTTCTGCCTTTCATATTCTGCCTTTCATATGCTTGAATGGCGATCAACAAGAACATGAGCCAGTCTTTCCTTCTGTTCCAGATTGACTTTGGCAGCACATGTTGTTCAGCTTGCACTGTTGCCTCACCTACTAGTGTGGTGCTGTCATGCCCATACATGCAACTAGCACACTGCCCAAATCCTGAGAGTTCCCAGTGCCCAGATCCTGAAGATTCTCTGTCCATCATCGCTTAGCTCTGCTAAGCTCCATTGCCCTCTATATATATACAGACCTCATCTGCTCTTCTCTTCCTTTGTAATAATCATCTACCTACACATCATCTCTCGCACTGTGATAGTGTGACATTGGTAGCTTCTGTCTGCGCATCTGCTCTTTTTCACCATTTCCCACAACCATCATACTTGCCAGTCTACCAAGGCCTCCCTCCTTCCCATTCTCAATGATCCTGACTCGCTGCTGCAGCAATGTCCTGTCATGCATATAGCCCACCTGCATACAGATGAGCCTTCCACACATACAGGCCAATCCTCCTCCTTATCTCCCTTCCACTTCTCCAACCTGGCTGTGTTCAGCACTATGCCTTCACTGTCTCCTACACCATCTACCCCATCTCCGATTCTGCTGCTCCATGATGATCTGCCAGCTTGGCTTGCTGCTGTGCTTGCTCACATGGATAAGCACCAAGTGGAGTCTGATCGCCAACACCATGAGCTCATTCAAGTGCTCATTGGCTTGTATGTGACTGCCTCTCTTACCCCCACCACTGCTTCTGGTGCCACAGTTTTCGATCTCCCAGCTGCCTGACCCCCCAAGCCTGAGGAAATCTACATCTTCAACCCCAAGGGCCATAGTGATGTTCACATCTTTGTCAATCACATTCATGAAATGGTCACCACACACAGCTCCTCCACTATCTTGCCAGTCCTGCCTCAGTGTCTCTGTGGCTCTGCCCAAGTCTGGCATGCTAACTTGACCAAAGTCAACAAGGCTGCCATGTGAGTGAGCCTCGATCAATGGGTCCACTGGCTCAAGGCCTGGTTTGGTTCTTCACAGCATGAGGTGCTTGCCCAGCTCCATGCCCTCAACTACGATCTCAAAGAGGACTACAACATTTACCACAAGAAGAAGATCCATCTTGCATGCCTTGCCAACATGTGGGATGATGACTCCATCCTTATGGAGCTTCGCAATGGCCTCCTGGTCCCCATGCAGCAGGCCATCATTGGCTCCCTGGAATGCAAAGTCAACGATCTCGAGATGTTCCATTGGCGCTGCATGCAGCTATGAGCCATGCTCCTTGGCCAGCCCAGAGGTCAACTGCTCCCTGTCACACCTGCTCCCTTCACCATGCCCATGCCCTTCCCACCTTGCCACTCCCTTCACCCTCCATGCAATGCGATTTCAGATCGTCTCGCTACCCACACTCCCCCATGTCCTTGCTGGCATTGCAGTGGTTCCCACTGGGATGCCAACTGCACCTCCCATGCTCACCATAACCACATGGTGGCAGGCATGGTGCTGGTGGTGGCCATCCACCACATTGATGTCCATGGTAGCACCCAAGTTTCAGAGGAGGTGTACACCACCCTCCAATATGACAGCCTGCAGGAGTGCTACCTTGCTGATCAGTATCGCACCTCCACTCTGCCTCCCACCACTCTGGATCTGTCTGCTGGCACCACGTCCCCAGTCTCAGATGTTTCCACATCTGCCTAGGAGTTGCTGGAGAAGCTGTTGCCAATGTCTTCTCCACCTCCTGAACGTGGCAAGGCCCATCCTGATTCCATAGTTGTCATTGCAAGTACTCCACCAGATGCCTTCCAGCTTCATTTGCTGACCTTCTTATGGCTAGCTGTCTGCCCCCCTGGCAAATGCTCCTTCGATTCCATTCTTGACACCAGGGCCTCCTGCTCCATTATTGATCCAGCCACCCTGTCTCTCTTTCACCATACCCTCTCCATTGCTGATATGGTCTTCCACTCCATTGGCAGCCCACAACAAGCAACTCAGGCTGCCACCTTTAATGTCCACATCCCTTCCAGCTCACCCACCATCGCTCAAGTCTCTCTCACTTGTTTTGTGATTCACCCACCCACTCTGCTTCTCATCCTTGGTATGGATTTTATACTGCAGCATGGCATAATCTATGATTCGTTGAAAAGCAATATACACCTCCAGTCCTGTGGCCTTTGTGTTCCAGTTCATGCTACCTGTCCACGCTTACCTGCTGTGCTGCCAGCACTTGAGCATGTCACTTCAATCCATGACCCCCCACCTGCTGATGCTGTTCTTGCCCCTGACATGCATGCACCCCCCAACATGGATGTGTACTCTTTGCCCTTCACATTGATTCCTGACACCCCATCCTCCTCAACAGGCCCAACCTACAACCCAGATGCCCCTCCTCAGCTTGTCGAAACATTTCAAGCCCTCTTCAATGAGTTTCTGAGCATGTGATGTGAGAAACTGGGCCTCCTTCGCACTGGTGCTGCGATGCGCCTGCCCTCCAAGATCCTCGACATGCACCCCAGCAAGTTCAAGCCACACTTGTACCTTGTTTCCCCTCATGACCATCAGGCAATTGATGAAGTCTTTGACAAGCTTACCCATCAAGGCCACCTTCACCCTGCTCCCATCAGCACCCCCTGCAGCTGGCCTGTATTTGTGGTGTACCATAATGGTAAGCCTCATCCAGTTGTTGACCTCCATCAACTCAATGCCATGGTCGATATGGATCATTATCCGCTTCCTAATCCTGATGACCTTCACAAGAAGCTCACCAGCACCACCTTCATCACCACCTTTGACCTCCATAAAGCCTTTTACCAAATGCCTCTCCACCCTGATGATCAATGGAAGGCTATGGTGCTTACACATTGTGGCCAAGAGGTTCTGTCTGTCAGCAGTCACACACCAGACATGTGAAATCGAAATCGATGTTAACTCGAAGTAAACATCGATTTTGTTTGAGTTCGAGGTTAACAGCCAGTAAAAGTCGATTTCACTTGAGATCGATGTTAACTGCATCTTATGCTCGATGTCGACTGACTGCTGTTGCCACTCCATTCAGAGGTAATGCAGCACGTTCATGGTAGCCTGGTGTGTGTCCTACACTTGACAGGAGTGGGCTAACTGTCCTCATGTAGGTATGCAGCGCTGATAGACTGCACCGCTGTCATCAGGGATGATGCTTGAGGCTGTACAATGCTGCTAGCCAGCATCATCATATAGTAATGGTACTGGTGAAGGTTCCAGGACTGCAGTGTAGGTTCTGCCTGCACAGGTGAGGCCTGTGGCACCAGTGGTGGTTCTGACTGATGTCTATATGTACTCCAACTCAAACAGAGGCACACTGAGTAGTAGCAATGCCTAAGATTGCTACTCTATGAGACAATGAGTGTGAGTGTAGTGATACTAAATGTACTGACAAGTAAAAGAATGATAGAGTGGATGAGGCCCCATCTCTCCACTCATACAGGGAGTGTGTATATATATATATACATGTGTGTATGCTGGTGGCAGTTGCTCCAGAGTGTCCTGCCACCAGCATCAGGCCAGTGTCAGGGCCTGCCCCTTCTGTCCTAGAGACTCACCACTGGCCTCCAGCCACTACCTCTTTGCTGGCTCCACAGCCTCAAGCCAGTGTCAGACTCTCCTTCCTTCCTGCAGGCTCCCCCTATCTTTGCATGGGCCCCTGCACCTCACCTGGCCATTACTGGTTGGCCTAGGGTCGTTGACAGCATCCTCCAGGTGCTGCCAACATCATCGCTGATCACCCTCAACCCCTTTGGGATGGTGCAGTCATAGTTGTTGCTTGTCATTTTCGTTCCACAGCATCATACAGCCCTGTAGGCGAAATCGATGATAAGGCCTGCTTAACATCGATTTCATCTGAGATTGACTGTAAGATGCATTTAATGTCGATCTCAATTCGAGTTCGATTTTATGTCCTGTGACACTGTCCTGTACCATTATGGACCAATCCTGCTCTGTCACCTTCCTCCAACACACCCTCACCAAGGCCTTCGCCAACATGGGGCTCAGCTCTCACACCTTCATCTACATGGATGACTTCAGTGTGAAGTCCTCTTCCTTCTCTGAACATGTCATTCATGTGTGCTTGGTTCTGCATGTTATAGATGAACTCGGCCTCACCCTCACTTGCAACAAGGCTCACATCACTCAGCATGAAGTACCCTTGCTCAGCCACCTGGTCTCTGGTCACAGTACCTGCACCCTGCCCAGCAAGTGCAAAGCCATCCAGAGCATTCATTTCCTGTCCAACCTCGCTCAGCTGGAGCACGTTATCAGATTCTTCTTGTACTACAAGAACTATGTCAGTAAGTTCTCCACCTTAATCACCCCCCTCCAGCATCTTAAAACAACCTTGCTCTGCAGCTCTCCTAAAGGTGGCCAACAACACAAACGCTACACTTCCTCCACCGCTGTTCCTCCCAACCCACCTGCTGTCCAGGCTCTGGTCAAGCTGAAAGCGTTTCTACAGGATAAGGCTCTTCACTTCCCAGACTATTCCCATCCCTTTCTTCTGTACATCGACACTTCACATCAACATGGCTTTGCTCTCACCCTCCACCAAAGCTTGCCTCATCTGTCCAGCAGTCACAAAGTGCCTGTCTGGTTTGACTCTCATGCTCTGTTGCTGGCTGAACATTCCTACTGGCCCATGGAGCTTGAAGCAGCAGCAGCCATCTGGGCCTTGTTTTGCATTCAGCATTTCATTGATGCTGCACCTAGGGCCCCACCTCCTCTTCACCAATCATCAGGTGGTCACAGCCATTGCTGACCTCAAGCCATTCTCACTGACACCTGCAGCATGCAATCCTCGCCTCATCCAGTTTGCTCTCCTCCTTGCAGAGTACACCCATAAACTGGAGATACACCACCAGAAAGGTATCTATATGCAGCACATCGATGCTCTCAGCTGCATCCAGCAGGTGGACACTGATGCTGTGCACTCCCTGGACACCCACCCCTCCCTCAGCACCACCATCACCTCCTTCAGCCTTCCTCCTGCCCTTCTTGCCAATATCCATGCATCCCAGCAGGCCAATTCTGCTCTCATGCACATTCATCAGTCCCTCCTGACTGCAGCCAGTTCCACTTGCCCCTTCACACATCCACCCTTTTCTCTCAATGCTAACTCTGACCTGTGTTTTGTCTCCAGCAGTACCTGGCATCTCTGCATCAGCCCCAGCGCTCTCCCCCACCTCCTCGAGCTTGCCCATGCCAGCCATATGGGCACAAAAGCCACCTTCGACTGCCTCCATTGCATGGTTTATGCTGCTCATCTGCTGAGGCACATTACTGCTTTCATCCACTCTTGCTCCCACTGCCAGCAAATTGCGACCCATCAGCACTGCCCTTACAGCACTCTCCAACTGTCAGTGGTCGCATGCCAGACACATGAAATCGAAGTTAACTCAAGGTAAACATTGATTTTGTTTGAGTTTGAGGTTAATGGCCAGTAAATGTTGATTTCACTTGAGATCGACATTAACTGCCTCTTACACTCGATGTCGACTGACCACCATTGCCACTCTGTTCAGAGGTAATGCAGCATGTTCATGGTAGCCTGGGGTGTATCCTACACTTGACAGGAGTGGGCTAACTGTCCTTGTGTAGGTATGCAGTGCTGATAGACTGCACTGCCATCGTCAGGGATGATGCTTGAGGCTGTACAATGCTGCTAGCCAGCATCATCATATAGTAATGGTACTGGTGAAGGTTCCAGGACTGCAGTGTAGGTTCCGCCTGCACAGGTGAGGCCTGTGGTGCCAGTGGTGGTTCTGACTGATGTCTATATGTTCTCTGACTTGAATGGAGGCACACTGAGTAGTAGCAATGCCTAAGATTGCTACTCTACAAGACAATGAGTGTGAGTGTAGTGATACTAAACATACTGACAAGTAAATGAATGATAGAGTGGATGAGGCCCCACCTCTCCACTCATACAGGGGATGTGTGTATATATGCATGTGTGTATGCTGGCAGCGGTTGCTCCAGAGCATCCCACTGCCAGTGTTAGGCCAGTGTCAGGGCCTGCCCCTTCTGTCCTAGAGACTTGCCACTGGCCTCCAACCACTACCTCTTCACTGGCTCCATGGCCTTGAGCCAGTGTCAGGCTCTCCTTCCTTCCTGCAGGTCCCCCCTATCTTTGCAGGGGCCCCTGCACCTCACCCAGCCATTACTGGTTGGCCTATGGTCATCGACAGCATCCTCCAGGTGCTGCTGACATCATCACTGATCACCTGCAACCCCTTTGGGGTGGTGCTGTCATAGTTGTTGCTTGTCGTTTTTGTTCCACAGCATCATACAGCCCTGTAGGCGAAATCGACAATAAGGCCTGCTTAACATCGATTTCATCTGAGATTGACCATAAGATGTGTTTAACATTGATCTCAATTTGAGTTCGATTTTATGTCCTGTGACACCAACCACTTAGCACTCCTGATTGCCCCTTCCTTGTGCTGTTGTGCAATTTCATCATCCACCTCCTGCCAGTTTGCACTGATTTCGATTGTGACCTTGTGAACTCTATCCTGGTTGTTACTGACAAGGCCACCCATCGTGTCTATCTGTTATCAGGCTCAGATCACTGGAGAACTGAACAATGGAGTTTCTGATTCATGGAGCACCTCCTCCCTCATGTTGGCTGGCCCACTCAGCTCATCAGTGATCATGATTTGCATTTCACATCTACATTCTGGTGCACCCTCAATAAGCGATTTAACTGCAAGTTGTCCTTCTCCACAGCTCATCATAAGAGCAATGGTCAGAGCGAACACTCCATCCAATCTGTCAAGCTCCTCCTGCATGGCCTTTGCAACACCTGGGCCGATGATTGGGCCATCCACCTTCTGCTCATCAAGCTCCTCCTTGGCAACTGCCTTGCCTCCTCCATGGCCACCGCTCCAAATGACCTCCTGTATGGTCACCTTCCTCACAACCCCTTCATGGCACTGCAGCCAGCAGACTCTGCCAACAACCCCACCATTTCTCTCATCGATCGACAATCAGCCCTCCAACAGCAAGCCCTGGACCATCTTGCCCTCGCCCAGGCCTACATGCACCAGTGCTATGACATCCTCCATCAGCCACCCCCTAAACTCTGGGTCAGCGACTGGGTCTGGTTGTCCCTCCATGATGGCTACAATCTCCCTCACAGCCTGCTTCCCCCAGACCAGCACATCGGTGTTCAGCAGGTTGGCCTGTACTGCATTGCTCATGTCATCAGCAACCTTGCCTATGAGCTCAAGCTCCCTGTGTCCAGCCACCTGCACCTGGTCATCTCTATCCAGCACCTGGAACCATATGTTCTGCCAGCTGGTACAGCTGGTCCCCCCTCAACTGGTTGCATCACTCTGATTCTTTGCCAGCACCACACTTGCCATGGTCTTCAGTACCTCATCTGCTTCACTCATGCCAGTTGTGACAAGTGGGTGATGGTGTCCACCATTACCAATCCCCCAGTCCTCAAGGCCTGGGCTCAACAAATGACCACCCCTTAATCGCTCTCCAGAATCGTCTTCTTGTCTCTGTGGATTTGCACTACTATATACATGCATAGCCTCCATCATTTCGCAGCTCTGTCATCTGTCTCATTCCCTTCCTGTGCCCCATCTACTTGCAATCTTCCTCCACCCCATTTTGTTCTGCTGCTTCATACATGCACCTCACAGCCACCTTCGTTCTGCCTTCTCATTCCCTCCTTCCATTGTGCCAGCTCATCTCCATCCTCTCTGCCACCATCTCCACTTCCACACCTACAGCATTCCTCAGCAGCCTCCTTCTCCCTCCTCTCCTCCACACCTCTCCAAGCTGCTCCCCATCCTCTACATCTTTTGGCACTCCTCTGCCACACAAGCTCAAGCATCAAGGCACTCTTAACATGCTCCCTCTCCTTCTGCTCATCAAGACCCTCTGGTCTGACTTGTCCTTCAACATCAACCTCAACCCTCTGGCCTTTGTGGTCCACCATCAGCCTACCTGCCTCATGCTCACCCTTTACATCCACAATGCTGACCAGGCAGTTCCCTTCGTTGGCATTCTGCTCCTCCTCAGCCTACCCCTCCACTCCCACCACCTCATGTTGGCCCTCAGTCACCAGTAGCTGCTGCACAGTGCTGCCTCCCTTCGCTGCTGCATGATCCTGCACTCTTCACTGCAGCACGATCCTGCACTCCTTTGCCACAGTGCAATCCCATCCTCCTTCGCAGCTGCACATCACAGCCCTCCTCACCACTGCATGATGCCATCCTAAACATCTCCTCCCCAGCTCTTCCCATTGCACCCCTTCCTTCCTCTCCTCCCTGCAGCATAGCTGCTTCTTTAGGGGGGGGCAGTGTCATGCCTGTACACATGACTAGCACACTGCCCAAATCCTGAGAGTTCCCAGTGCCTGGATTCTGAAGATTCTCTGTCCATCATCACTTAGCTCTGCTAAGCTCCATTGCCCTCTGTATATATACAGACCTCATCTGCTCTTCTCTTCCTTCGTAATAATCATCTACCTACACATCATCTCTCACACTGCAATAGCATGACAGGTGCACCCTTTTCCCATGCTGTCTTGTCTTCATCACATTGCAGCCTTGTGTATGCCACAGATAGGTACATCTGTCTCGCCTGCTCACCCACTACATCCAGGCGATGGGTGTGGCATGGCACAGCACAGTACAGCACAGCACAGCTATAATTCTGTTGGATGTTTTGCTTCACATATCAGCAAACTTGACCATTGGGTGCAGAATAACCTGGCACTTCGCAAGCCTTGCTGATCTACTGACTCAACACTGTCAACTAGGCAAAGCTGTAGCTCCCATTTAACTGAGCAGTCTCTCTGCTGCCTTGCATCCATCCCACCCATGAATTGAACCTGTACACTTGGCATGGCTCTTGGTGCATGCTGGAGCAAGTGGAGTCAGCAATGTTCCTTCCAGTGCCATTGGAATTGCATGACCAACAATGGCTATCATGCGGTGGGCTCATTCGATCTTTGCATCAATTTTGTGTCCTCCTTCCAGGTGAACGACAACATTCCACTGTTCTGGCTGGATGGGACAGCAGACCCTGCTGCGGACATAGGGGTTTTCATGAAATGGCATCCATGGAAGGATGAGTCCTGCTCTGTGCCACACTAAAGGACGGAGCGAGCCAAACCGAATTGTTGCAACCAAGCTCGCTCGCTCGCTAGCTAGCTATTCCAGCTCACTGCCCCCATGTTGCATGCGGCATGCAGTCTAAAGTTTGACAGCTGTACGCCACCGCCGTTAAGATCCACCAGTCTGGTCACTTGCTCTTGCGGTTCTACCTTTTCGAGCAGCTCTCGTCATCATCCGTATCCGACACTCTTTGATGCCCCAAGTGTCACAGCGACCTTTATGAGAGGCATGACAGCGACAATCACCACAACATTGCAAAGCACTGATGTGTCACAAATGATGGCCTCCAAGATGCGAAAAAGCACATCCGGTGGTACACCTTGTCGCATCCCTCTCTATCGGAAAAGTTATCTGAGCGATGTGAAACGACACATGAAAAGGGGAAATTACTGAACAGGACTGACGGTGCGGAAGGATTTCGCTCCTTTCAACGTGTGGTCTCGGCCGAGTAGAAATACGCACACGTGTACACAAAGCGCTCAGTTTCCACTGCGGCGCCCTCCTTCCTCTCCATCATCATCTTGACACACTGCCACCGTAGGCAGTGTGTTTTTTCGTCGCCCGCCCTCCCATCCCTTGATTTATGTCTCCTTGTTTATGTTGTTAGGTCTCGCGCACCCTCCGCCTCCGCTTTCATGCGACGCTCGACCATCCGCGCCTCTTACGGCCGCGGCTGGGAGCTCGCAAGCGACTCACCAGAGTTAGGCAATCAAAATTATTCTTTTTCTAGTTATGATCGCTCTGATAGCTTCACAACGTTGAGTATTGAGAGCTCAGCCGAATTGCACGTTGAACAATGGTGTTCATTTTTCCGATGCTGAGTGCCCTCCGCGTGCATTGAGCAAACTACTGTACCTAGCTCTTGATGATTGCAACGGACTACACTTTGTACACGCACGCTCCGCCGGCCGGCTGCGTATCAAAGCACGCATCCTCCAACTGCGCCTTCGTCAGCTGCGGGAACTTCTTCGCATAGTACTGCGTCCTCATCGCCGCGATAAAAACCTCGACCTTGGGCTTTGGCACGAGATGCACCGTGCACCCTCCCCACCCTGCGCCCGTCAATCTGCTTCCCAAACTGCCGTTGCGCTTTGCAATCTCGACGACCTGGTCAAGCTCGTCGCAGCTGCAGTTGTACAGTTCGCGCAATGACTTCTGCGACCCGTCCATAAGCGCACCCAGCTGCCTGTAGACTTCTTTTCCATCGTCATTGGAGGAGGGGGTTTGGTGCTGTCTGCAGAGTGCTTGGAACTGGAGCACGCGCAGGGCTTCGGTGAACACGTGCTTGGAGCGCTTGTAGAGCTGGAAATCCTCAGCGCGGATGGGGAAGGAGCTGAGGAATTCCTGCTCGAAGTCGCCACCGGTGTAGCCAGTGAGCTTTTCGACTTCGGCACGGGGGAGGCCTGCTTTGAGGGAGGGGGAGGAGTAGAGGGCGTCGACTTTTTCCTCGAGCACCTTGATGCGGGCCGCCTCCTCGCCCGACTTTTCGAACGTCTCCTTCACCGCGACGCTGTTCTCCATCTCGAGCTGCAGCTGTCCAGCGCCACCGTTCTCGTCAAAATACGTCTCGAGCACACCACGCAGATCCCTGCACGCTCCCTCCCTCGCCGCACTCAGACCGAGAGATTTCGCTAGCGCACGTGCGGCCATACGCGTCTCAACCACGCGCAGATTGTAGTTGACGGGTCCAGTGACCTTTTTGTCAGACACGACGAGCGTGTTGACAATGACAAAGGTGTGGTCGGGCGTGCTGGGCGGAAGACGGGTTGGTTGCACCGAGAGGGTGGGGTAGAACGAGATGTACAGTGCGTGGTGGGGGATGCCGAAGATCGAAGCGGACTGATCCATGCCCCCCGAGTTGACCCCGACGAGGCGCTCGGATTCGATCGCCACTTCCGCCATCTCCTTCCTATCAATCAGCTCCCGAGCACCAAACGCCTCGAGCACCACAATGCTAGAACACGTCGTCATGGCAGCGCTCGAGCTCAAACTGCTCTCCGGCGGAATGGTCCCATCTACCAACACCTCAATTTTCACCGGCCTCCTCGCATTCCCCTCCTCCAACACCTCCCTCGGCAGATGCGAATGCAACCCCTTAAACGCGACCTTAAAATAGTTCGCCCACCTCTCCTCCCCCTCATTAAGCAGCTCGACAATATCCGTCGACTCGTAGGCTGAAGAGAACTTGTGCACCGCAAAACGCTCCGTCGTGTTCTTCAGCACCACCTCCACCTCTTTCGCTGTAGCTGCAGCGGTGGATGGGGAGGGGTAGGTGACTTTGGTAGCCATAAGGATGTCCTTTTCGATGGCGGCGGGGAAGACGGAAAAACCGACGTAGTCGATATGCTCGCCGATGAGGTTGACGCGGCCAGGTGCGCGGGCGATGAAGTCTGGTTGGTGGCCAGAATAGGCAGAAGCGAATTTGGCGGCGAGATCGTCCCACCGTTTGCCGTTTTTGAGGAGGCCAGCGGGGGAGTAGATAGCGTCGAGCGAGCCGACGAGCGGCACGGGGTCGCTTACTTTGTTCACAGCCATGTTCGTAAAGGAAGTGGGAAGAAATATAACGGTGGGAAAGAAAGTTGTGGTGGTGGTGGGAGGAGGTGGACGACGAAGACCGAAGAGGTTTGTGCGAAACGTCACGACGAAGCGTGAGTTGTGTGGGGAAAGTGCATATAGTATGTGTCCCGTGCACACATGTTCAGGCGAAATTGCCGGTGCCCCCAACCCTCAGAAAGAAAATTTCCTCCATCACCCTCCAACAGAACCCGACGAACTCCGGTCACCCCATCTTACACCTCACTGGCTCGAACAAAGTCACACGATGCAGCCAACCGCATCTCAATCACATACACAATTCACACCCGATGCAACAACGAGCAAAAGGATAAGATTGGTCCTAGCCATGGTCAACCAAACAGACTCTCCATCCCGGTCTCGAGCGTGCCATCGCCCGTCCAGCCCGATCCGATCGTCTGCAGGATGCCCTCCCAGTCGAACATAGCCTGTCCCTCCACTGGGTTTCCTGCCCCCGCCAGCCCCGCCAGTTGGCCCGGAGAGGCCGCCATAAAGTGTCCTCCTGCAATGCTGCCGCTTCCGCTGAGCGTGTGGCTGTGACCGTGATGGCGCAGCGGCGTCGCGGATGTAGGAGCAGCAGCGTTGATGCCACCGGAAGCGGTGGGGGTGGTGGCGCCGAGTCTGCTGCCAGACATGACGGGAGTGTGGACGGTGCTCGTGCCCGCCGAGCTACCCTTCGTCTCTGGCGACTCCATGGCGGTGGGTGTGAGCAGCCAGCCGTACGGGTCGATCGGGTTGGGTCCTGCACCCCCAGCACCACCAACACCACTACCGCCACCCATGGCCATGGACCCAAGCGCGCCCGTCGACCCGTCAAAGTGCCCACCACCGCCCATTGACGGAGTTGGCGATCCGCCCCCGCCGAGATGATGCGAAGGCGTCAGGTTCGGCAAATTCGACGCTTGCATGTGAGAGGCTGCACCAATGTTGTTCGACATGGTCGGCGTGCCTGGTAAGCTCGTCGACAGCAACCGGAGCGAGTCGGCGGCTTGCTTTTCCTGCTCGACCCTCGCCGAGGCTGCCTGACTCCGCCGCAGCGGATCCTGCATCATCGTCGCCCGCATCGATCCCTTGGCCGCTGCCAGCTCGCCCTTGCTCCGCTTCGCCAGTTCATGCGGCAAGAACGGCTCCAACCTTGATACCAACACCTCGATCACCAACTGCTCACGCTCCGCAGACGCATCCACATTGCCCGCGTCAAAATTGCGTCGCAACTGCGTGATAAAGTTCTGCAAGTACCCGATGCGCTCGTTGAGATCGGCCGTATCGATGCGCTCCCCGAGACTAAAGCCGATGAGGAGCGACATGCCTACGACGATGGCCGAGTTGAAGAGTGCGTATGCGCCTCCGAACGACTGTGCGAGCTGTTCTTTGGACAGGATACGCGCATACTCTTTGCGCAGACGCAAGTCATTCAGCGCCGCCTCGACACATACTCGCCGACTCTCGGGGAACGGATGCTTGCCGTTTGACGCCGGCCGCAACAGGTAGGGGCGGTGGAGGAGCGAGCGGTAGAAGCAGACTTCGCCAAGGATGAGGTAGCGATAGAACGGCAGCAGCGGATGGTCCTGATCCAAGCTCGTATCCGTCTTGCTCTTGCCCGAACTCGACCAGTTCGGCGCCAAATACGGCGGGAGCGAGTCGACAAACTCTGCAATCATGTCCTCCACCTCCAACACTCGATAGTAGGCTCTTGATGTGCGCCCGGATGGCCCGCGGCTTTGGGAGCGCTCCTCGAAGCAGTGCGTGATGGACTCGAGACAGGCGGTGAAGCGGTTGCGTGCGAGCAGGTAGGTTTGGCAAGCAAAGCCGAGCGGTTCGAGGTCTTCGCGCGTGGGCATCTCGGTGGTATAGAAAGTGATGGTGAGCGGACGGCCGAGGATGATGGACCACTCGCGGTCGTTGTGGATGACATGCGACCAGAGGATCCTTCGTGCAGCTACTTGCTCCTTGGGCAGGCCGAAGGAGCTGCCGTCGCGATGGAGACCCAAATCAAGCGCATCTCGAATCCACGAGCCAATCTCGTGCCAGCTCGCTCGCGTGACACGGATGACATCGAGATATCGAACCAGCACACCGTGAGCCCAGCACGAATCCAGACTCGCCAGTCCGAGCGTCTCACACAGTACGAGCGCCTTCTTAGTCGCCCAGAAGAATGCATGTGATGTGGCCGAGGAAAGAGGTTGGACGATGGGTGGTACGGATCCTAGCGTCAGGATGGCAAGTACAAGCGCGACAAAAGGAAGCGTCTCTGCATCCATGCGCACATCCGATGGATTGGGGACTCCTGCGAAGAACAGGCGGAAGCGGTCGCGTAACGTAGCCTCGTGCAAAGGCAGACGTGCCCAATTGTAGTGCGCAAAGTAGGCGTCAAAGTAGCGCTCGCATTGATCGCGTGAAGGTAAGGTGGCGCGAATCGCCTGTACATCCGCCGAAGGAATTGGGAAGCCTCTGCGCGTTGGATTCGGGTGGATGTACGAGAGCAATGCCTGTGGCGCCACGTCGCCGCTGCCAGCTTTGCTATTGGACGGCAACCCGTTCTTGAGCTGAAGAGGCACCGCTTCGAGCGCCGATGTGCCGAGGAAACCGTCGTTGTCGTCGAGGTGACCGTCTGCGTGTCGATCGGTCTCGTTCTCCTCCGGGACGTAGCTGGAGCGCCTCGAGATCTGATCGGATTGACCAAAGTCGTTGATGGCACGCGAGCTGCCTTCTTCGCCGAGACGAAGCCGGACCGCCTTCTCGGCCAAGGCGAGACGCTGCTCGAGATAAGAGGCGTCGTTGAGGGCGAGGATGCGTTCGAGCCGGGCAATCCTCGAGGTGGTTCGAGCGAGGTCGTCGATCTTTTGGTCGTCCCATGCGTCATCGTCGGTGCGTTGCCTCTTTGCTGCAGGCGTCGAGCCGAGCTGAAGATCGGAAGTGGTGCGCGAGATGCCGTTGCGATGAACGGCGCCGCTGTCAGAGGGTGTTGGCGAGGTGGCTGAACCTGGGCCGGCGTTAACGCGGGCTGAGGGAGGAGGGACGCATCGCTCTGGTAGCCTGCGCTTGATGCAATTGTTGCATGGGAAGCGACGGTCACACTTTTGCTTTCGTCGGACTGTATGAACGAGTCAGATGCAGGTTAGGAGCCGTGCGGATGCAAGATAAGACGTGTCAGTGGAATGGATTCACCACAGGATAGGGGTTCCCATGGTACTGAGAAGGAAGAATGTCGGGAGAGATGCACTTACAGCATTCGACACAGCTGTACTGCTCGCGTGGTCTCTTTGCGTTTTTCCTGTCTTCCTTGTTCTCGTCCTTAGCATTCTTGGATTTAGACGCCGATGCTCTCGAAGAAGAAGATGGGTGGTCTGACGCATCGGCTTTGATGGGCGAAGGGTCCGAAGGCTCGTTCTTGGCTCTGGATGGCGAAGAGTGCGCCGGAAGCGCATGCATAGTAGCGCTCGTACTGTACGATGAGCGAGAGGGCGACTCTGCGTAGCTGCGATCGGTGGAAGACATCCTGGGCGATGCTATCTTGCCCGCTTGCTTACCCGGTGCCGAATCGTAGAGATGGCTCATGGCGGCTCACTGAAGAGTAGCACCAGAGCACAGAAATAAAGAGACAGGGGCGTGTGCCTTGTGCTCGGCCCTACCCAGGAGCGAAAACGGCGATAAGGCAGATGGAGGGTGGTGATATTGCAGAGCAAAGAAGGAGGAGCAGCTTCGGAGACGCGAAGGATGGCAAGAGTGCGGGGTGACCGGATGCGAAGTTGCGGTTTCGGCCTGATGCAGCCCGAAAAAGCAGGGCCATTTGAGAAAAAGACCGCGAAAAAATCAACGGAAGAAGGGAATTGCACACGGAAGACGGAAAAAGACAAGGCCATCAGACCGACACTTTGCCCTCACTCGATGCAATTGCAACGACTGTATACTCTATCGTGACGGTCGGCACAGTTCTCACGCCATGTCCACGCCATGCTAGCCGAATATTGCAACGGTGGGACAGAGGCACGAGAGGAGAGTGTGCAAAAAGGCGGGGCAGCATGCAGCAGTGAGAAGCGCAGGCCAAAGGAGCGGCAGGTCTGCTGACACCTTTCCAGTTTTTGGCCATCTTTTTCGTTCCACAAATTCACCGTAGTTTTTTCCCGAAACAAATCCGAGACTAACCATAATCACAGTACAGCTCGGTTTGACAACAACAACAACGCCAACATTGACCTCTGAGCTTGCTTGCACGAACAACGTCTCCAACAATCAACAAATGTAGTTGTCACTGCGTGGGAAAAGGCGCTAACAACGTAAACAGAGCATGTGGATCTAAGCGCGAGAATCGCCCTGTCGTAGCCGATCAGCAGCGTCCGAAGCTGCGTCGTCGTTGCCTCTCGTGGGTGCTGTGGCAGCCACCTTGTCCGACAGCTCGTACTCCTCCACCGGCCAGCAAACCGCCAGATAGAGCAGATTGAGCATCGTCACGAGCATAAACACCCACTTTATCGCATTCATGTACGAGACCTGCGCCGCATGTCGCAGCGCCTCCGGCTGCAGCGTCGGCACCAACGACGCATCGTGTCGCAGTGCAGAGATCAGCTTCCTCACCTCCTCCCCACCGTCTCGCGGGTGCGGCAGCAAATCAGGCGTGATGTTGCGGTACATCTGCGACTGGAGCAGCATCTGGAACAACGCCGTCGACAGCGAAACGCCCACCACCTGGCCCAAGCTACGAAAGAGGTACACAGTGCCCGTTGCAACCGCTGCTTGGTCCTTGGAGACCGATGCGATGAGGCCGACGAGCATAAATGTAAAGATGGCGCTGGTGCCAAACGCTTGTGGGGCAAAAGTTAGGTATTCGGCCCATGCCGAGGTGCTTTCCTTCCAAAAAGAGCCGTAGGCGGTGGAAGCGATGTTGAGCAGGCAGCAAAGGATGTTGGCGTGCCAGTACTTGCCCGTGCGCTTCATATATAGCCCAGCCCACAAGCTACCGGCTGCAGCCGAGAACGAGATCGGGATGAGGTGCAGTCCCGCCTGCGAAGCGCTTTGCAGGCGCACCGATTGGAACCAGAGAGGGAAGTGGAAGATGGTGGCAAAGTGCGCAAAGCTGCCGAGGAAGTAGGATGCACCGATGAGGGCAGGTGATGTGCGTGTGAGCAGCGAGAGCGGCATCACGGGCTCGCGCACCACCCAGCCTTCAACGAGCACAAACAGCACCGCTGTGACGAGGAAGCCGAGAAGGAAACCCCATACGAGAGGGTGGGAGAAGGGCAACAGCGAGCCGGAGAGGAAACTCATGGCCAATAGCAAGCAGCTCGAAGACGAGATCAACCCGAGCGAGCCCAGGTAATCGATGCGGCCGAGCTTCTTCTGCCAGCTCTGCTCCGACAGGGGGAGCGGGATGTTGACAAACGTTGCGATGCAGACGGCACCGACGAGCAGGAACGGCACCTGGAAGCCGAAAGCGGTTCGCCAGCCGAAAGCGTCGTTGATGAAGCCGCCGAGTGGGCCGCCCAGTGCCGAAGCGGAGCCAAAGAGGATGTTGGTGATGCCTTGCCAGAGACCTCGCTGACGCAGAGGCACCAGATCGGTCATGCAGATCGATGAGGTGGTGAGGAGACCACCGCCACCAATCCCTGCAACGAATCGAGCGACCAACAGCGCACCCATGCTCTTAGCGACAGCACAGAGACAAGTGCCGACGGTGAAGAAAGCGAGCGCCACCAGCAGCGCACCTTTGCGGCCGATAATGTCGGACAGACGGCCGTAGATCGAGGAGAAAGCGCATACAGAGAGCAGGTAGGATGTGCTGAGCCAGCCCGACTTTTCCGATGCTTTGAATGAGGAGGAGATCGACGCGATCAGCGTGACGACAATGGTGCCATCCAGCGCGGCCATGAACAGCACCACCCACAGGCTGGCGATGATGACGGCAAACTTGACGCCTCGAGGGTACTGCTCTGTCGTTGTCGCATCATAGGCGGTAGCCGGAGTCTCGGGTGACGAATTTAGTGCTCCATCGCGCGGGATTGCACCGTATGGCTTTGGCGGCGGTGATGAGGATGCCTGCAGAGGCGTGGTCACGGAAGCGCCCGCCATGCTGGTCGCAGACCTACCTGTCGGTAACAGGCTGTACGGAATTGGTGGAAACACGGAAACCAGCGCAGAAGTTGCCCAACACAGAAGGAGGAGGGGATAGAGGGGGTTTGGGGATCAGGGTCCACCCAGAGACAACTTTCGGAAGGGAGCTTTCCGTACCTACTGTAACTGTGCGTCGCCAAGCCTGTGCAAAGCACCATGCACCATGCAAAATGCATAAGCGAGTGTGCCGACGCCGGTCCGACATTGTTAAGTGAGGACCCTAACATTTCTGTGTTCCGGCGGCGATTTCCTCGGACCCTGAATGCCTCGTGGCTGCAGGTGCAGCAAAGTACTTTTTTCTACTTCTCGTCTTCTTCCACGAGCCACGACGCTTTGTGCTGCCATCTCAATCCCAGCCAGTCTCTGCAGGTGAGGGGCAAGATGAGCACGACAGCTCCAACGATGGTCGTCGAAAGGCATCAAGACGACATATCAAGTGCAGGCGAGGAGATCGCACTTGAACCCTTGGCTCATCTCGAACGGCAAGCAAGCCGCACTTCCGTAGCAAAGCAGCAGCGTGGCGGCAAACTAGGTGCGCTACCCATCAACCAGCTAGATATTCAAGAGCCGGAAGTGTTGGGTGCAGAAGAAGCGACCGATGCTGTGGACGAATCGTTCGGCACAACGCCCGCCTCGGGGTCAAGCGATCTGGACGGCAAAGGTACGGTGCTCCTCGCCATCCAGCACGCTTCGTCTTCGTGGGGCTTTCGCTCAGCCGAGTTCGCCTACCCGCTCATGATGGTGCAGCTCTTCACCAACACGTTACTTCCCGCCTCGATCTACGGATTTGTCACGACAGCAGGCGCCATTGTTTTCTCGAACACTGTTGGGCGGCTCATCGACACGTATGCGCACACCAAGCTGCGCACGCTGCGTGCCATGATTCTTTCCCAAAAGTTACTGGTGGGTGCGTCGTACGGACTTTTTCTGGTCCTTTTTTCGTCTTGTTCGCTACGCATAGAGGCAGAGAATGGAGGCAAGGGTCCACATGATTCCAAGGCTAACGTCAAACCCTGGGCCATCTTTGGTGCGATTACGCTGCTGGGGGTCGGCGTGATGTTGTCCAACGTCGGCGTTAGTGTCGGTGTAGAGCGAGAATGGGTGACCATCATCAGTGCTGGCTCTTCGGCAAGGCTTACGCGGCTGAATGCGATCATGCGGCGCATCGATCTGATCTCGAAACTCGTCAGCCCGCTGTTTGTGTCAGCGCTGACGTCGACGATGAGCTACACGCTGGCCGCGGTGGTGCTGCTGTCGGTCAACGTGATCACGGGCGTTTTTGAACTCATTTTTGTTGGGATCGTCTATCGTAGATTCCCTGCGCTGGCTGCAGACGAAAGGGCGTCGATAGCGAGGAGACAGGCCGCCGTGGAGGCTCGTTCCAACCAAACGGCGACGAATAAGCTATCATCCACGGATCGAACTGACAAGAAGGTGCGCGTGGGCGAGCTCTCGAGAAAGATGGCCAAGTCGGTGGCTGACGATGTCAAGCAGCAGTACTATGACTGGAAGCTGTTCGTGCGGCTCCCCGTCTTCCTGACTTCGCTCTGCATCTCGTTGCTCTACATGTCGGTGTTATCCTTCGATCCGACGTTCATTGCATACCTCAAGTCGGAAACGCTGTACGGCGATGCGTTCATCGCCGGCATGCGAGCCATTGGCGTAGTGACAGGACTCATGGGCACCTTTATCATGCCGGTCATGGAAAAGAGGATCGGCCTCGTTCGTACCGGATCCTACTCGCTGTTTGCCGAGCTCTTTCCGCTCATCCCCGCGGTAGTATCGCTGTGGATCACCGGATCTCCCACTGACCGCTTCGGTCTGTCTGACAAACATCGTCCGAGCTGGAACACTGGGCTGCTGTTCTCCGGTCTTGCACTGTCCCGCATTGGGCTATGGTCGTTCGACCTCACACAACTGGCAATGGTCCAGACAGCACTTTCGCCCGAACAGCTCGGTCCGGATGCGAGCAGGAAGAACGCGCTGATGGCGCTGCAGTATTCGCTGCAAAACGTGTTTGATCTGGGCCACTACGGGCTCACGCTCGGCTGGAACAAGCCGGACGAGTTCAAGTACGCAGCGACCGTATCGTTAGCGGCGGTGGGAGCGGCGACGCTCATCTACCTTGTGTTCTATGCACGCAGAGTGCGTGGCCACATTGTCCATCTTGAGGGCCTGCAGCGTTTGCTTAGTCGCAAGGAACGATGATGCCCTTAACACGCTTTCGCGCCATGTGGATCTCGGTTCGATGTAACAGTCTGCTGGAATTAGCTGAGCATCATCACTGTATTGTAAAGCATAGGAAAGCGACAAGACTGAGGTAAGTGCCCAAGAGAAAAGAGAGAGCGAGAGAGAGAGAGCGAGGTGAAGTGGCCGAAAGTTGGTGTTGAAGTTTGTGACTTGTTGGGCGCGCTCGCTTGTTGGATCTCGCTTTGTTTGCTGCTGAGGTCTGCCACCTCCGGCTATGGAACGGCCCCTGCTGAACCGGATCCCGAACCCCCCCCCGCCCCCACTTTGTTCTTGTTGTCCACTGCTCACCGCTCTCTTGCTCCGCGTTGACAGCAAGGGTAAGCGTGCATGGGGGCCGGCTACCAGAGCTCAAAGCCCGCTTCGTCTTCCTCGCTTGCATCTCGAGTTTCTTGACCCTCGACTGTGTGGAGTTGTACCATTCTGCCGCCACGATAATGTGTACCGGTGGGTGATGCGCTTATTTGCTCTTTTTTACGCTTCACAAGCGTTCCTGCTGGCGCTTAACCCTGTGTGTAAGAAGTGTTCAAGGGTGATGGGGGCGGTTTGATAGGCCATCCTGCACCCCGCATTTGTTGCTCACCTTCGAACGCCAGGCCATCTCGCGGTAGGCTGTACTCGTCGCCGTATTTCAGGCTTGACTACGCTGTCTGAACGTCTGTCGGTTGTGGCAGCCGCAGCAACCCCGCATATTGTCGCTTTCAGACTCTTCTTTTTTGGCTCGCTCGCTCGCTTGCGTTCCCCCAAACCCTGTTCCTCTTCGCGCTTCCGTCAGAAAAGGATCGTCGCACAGTGTGCATGCCGAAGAATATTGTGCTTGCCCCCCCAGGCGGCTTCGGTTTGCAGCTTGTTGTTGAAAGCTAGTCCTCATCAGACACGCTGCGTTGGCCGTCATCCTTCATAAGGAGCCCCCCTTTGTCGACTCTGCATTCATTTCATTCCGTTTTCTATCGTCTGCTCCATCCTCACCTTCCACCTCTAGAGGCAGCTCGTGCTCGCATTTCTCCGCCGTCCTGCTTGTTCGTTACTATAGAGCGACACGTTGCACAACTCTTCACCGACTGCTAGCTTACAACCTGTTTCCCGTCCACCACTTTATAGATACCCACCATGTCGTCGCCCGACCCCAAGTCGACCACCTTCCAACCGCTCAGCGAGCCCACGGGCGACTGGCCCGTGGCCAAAGTCACTCTCCCCATTCCCATGGGCGAAGTCGCCGCGCGCACCTCCCGCGATATCGCCGCCGCGCGCGCTGCAGCCCAGTTCGACCCCGCCCGCATCGAAGACACGCTCCGCGACTCGCGCATTGACAACGACTCGCGCAAGAAGGTCATGACCACCCTCTCCAAAGACCCCATCTTTGGCAACTGGAAGAAGCGCATGGTGCACATGAATCGCGAGCAGCAGATGCGTCAGTCGCACTTTGCCTGCCGCCGCCTGCTCGAGCTGGCAGAGAAGCACGACTGGACGACACACGAGATCGTCGAGGCGGCGTTGACGCTGGATCTGCAGTCGCCGATTACGATCCACTGGGTCGCGTTTGTACCGGTGATTTTTGGGCAGGGGAATGCGGAGCAGATTGAAAGGTGGGGGAACAAGGCGATGAACCACGAGATTATGGGGTGTTATATGCAAACGGAGCTGGGGCATGGGACGAATGTACAGCAGTTGGAGACGACGTGCACGTACGATGATGCGTCGGATAGTTTCATTTTGCACTCGCCTACGCTGACGTCGACCAAGTGGTGGGCAGGAGGTCTTGGTACCACCGCCACGCACGGCATTGTGCAAGCTCAGCTGATCATCCACGGAAAGCGATACGGCCCGCATCTTTTCTTCACGCAGCTCCGTGACATGGAGTCTGGAAAGCTGCTTGACGGCATTGTTGCAGGTGACATCGGTCCCAAGACGTACGGCGCGTTCGGAGGCCTCGACAACGGCTGGGCGCGCTTCAACCAGTTCAAAATCCCTCGCGACCACATGCTCAGCAAGCACGCCAAAGTCAAAAAGGGCGGCGAGTACATCAAGCCTCCCTCGGACAAGCTCAGCTACGGCGGTATGATCTTCATCCGTTCGCAGATGATCGATCGTACTGGCTGGATGCTCTCGCGTGGTGTCACCATCGCTACTCGATACGCGCTGGTGCGCAGGCAGTTCAGGGATCCTTCGTCCAAGGATATCAACGATGTCGAGCGGTCGGTGCTGTCGTACCCGTCTACTGCGAGGAGGATTTTGCCTCTGCTGGCAAAGGCGTACGCCTACATTTTGGCGGGAAGGCGCATGCGCACGCTGTACGAGGACATGGCGCAGCAGCTTGAGGAAGGTAACACGGAGTTACTCGCCGATGTCCACGTTGCTTCGTCCTCGCTCAAGGCGTACTGCACCAAGCAGGCGCTCGACGGGATTGAGGAGTGCCGACAGGCGTTGGGCGGACACGGGTTCTCTGCCTACGCCGGATTCACCTCGGTCTTTCCCGAACAGGCTCCTGCGGTGACATACGAGGGTGACAACATCGTCCTCGCCTCGCAGGTCGGCCGTGCAATGCTCAAGATCAGCGGCGAACTCGACTCGAACCCCAACACCAAAGTTGCAGCCACCTCCGGCTTCCTCAAGGCGATCGGCCAGAAGGGAGCGATCCCCTTCACCCAGCCCAAGCAGGCAAGCGACTGGTACAAGCCCCAAGTGTACTCGGCCGCACTCGGCCTGCGCGCTGCTCAGCTCGTGGTGGATCTGCGCGCCGAGATCAAGAGCGGTCGCCCCTTTGTCGATCTCTCGTTCGAGTGCATCGAGGTTGCCAAATCCCACGCCGAGTTTGTGGTCGACCTTTGGTTCGGAGAGGGCATCAGGGATGATGCCGAGAGGCTGGGAGAAAAGGAGTGCAATTGGCTCAACAAGCTCGTCACCCTCCATGCCCTCATTGCGCTCTCGCGCAACATCACCCCGCTCGTCCTCCCCGCCAGCGCAGGTCGCAACCTGGCCGGCTACGCAACCAACCAAGCCATCCTCACTCCGGACTCGGTTATCTTGCTGGAGAAGGCGATCAGGGAGCTGGTCACCGAGATTCTTCCCCAGGCGATTGGTCTGTCAGACGGCTTTGGCTGGCTCGATTGGGAACTAGGTTCCAGCTTGGGCAGGAAGGACGGCAGAGTGTACGAGCAGCTCATGGCTGATGCAGAGGCCAACCCGCTCAACCACCCTGGTGCAGTGCCCAATCTCGAGACGATCGACAAGGTGGGGGTGTACAAGTACGGCAGCAGCAACATCGGCAAAGGTGTGCCGGACTGGTACAACACCGAGATTGGTCCAATGCTCAGGGCAGCCGCTAAGCGTGGTGAGGAGTCCAGGCTCTAAACACACGCGCTTGATCGGTTTTACAGCATAGGACTTAGAGAGCCGTTCCGTTCACCGTCGCAATCAGATCGAGTTCAAACCACGTACGCTAAACTCATGATCCCAAAGAACAAACTTGCCACAGTGTCTATGTGTGTCTCGCTAGCAGTGAAGGACATCTGTCATCGACAGAGAGACAAGCGACGCAAGCCACTGAGTTGACGGGTATCGCTATTTCAGAGTCCATTGTACGAGCAACGAAGGAAAAGAGGGGAAGATCAGTTCTTGAACCAGCCTTCAAACATGCTCACAAAGAGCGTCTTTCCCTTGATCAAGCTGGTGAGCCACGCCCCCACGGAGAAAAACATCAGATACGCTGCACCCCCACCCCTACCCAGCGGTACGACGATCATGTTTCCCATCGGCGCAGCCGCTTTCTTGAGCTTCGATTCTGGCTCCCCCTTGATCGCGCACACGATGTTGTGTGCGAGCACGGGCGCGTGTTGACTCGCCACGAACGACGTCTTAGGTCCCGGTGTATCAGCTGCATCGCCCACCGCGTAGTACCTTTCCCAACCTGGTGCCGAGATTGAGAGAGTGGGTGTGACTTTGATCAGGTGGGAGGTAGGGTCGATGATGGTGGGGTCGATAGAGGCGATCCAGGCGGTGTTTGGTTTTCCGCCCATGCCGAGCATCACGTAGTCGGCATTGATCTTGTCGCCTTTTTCGGTTGTGAATGTTTGGGTGGATCCAAGAGGGCCGGTTTTGAGGTTGTCGGTGGTGAGGGAGTCGTTGAGGATGACACGGACGCCTTTGGACTTGATTTGGGAGAGAAGCTTGTTGCTAACTCCCACAAAGGCATCGTTACCGTTGGTGACCAGGCCAGGGCCGCGCGTGAGTAGGGTGACGACTTTGTTCGGGTGCGGGTCGAGCACTTCTCCGACAAATTCGACTCCCGTAGGCCCGCCGCCGATGACCAGAATCTCCTGTGCGGCCGCCACCTCCTTCTGCATTGTTCTGAACTGGTCCAGCACCTCCTCCTTCGTCTTCGTACCCGGCGAGATGCGCGCGGGGAAATCGTAGTCGGCTCCCACCGCAATCGCTGCCCTGTCAATCGAGATCTTGCTCTTTCCATCCTCGACGAGAGACGAGCCAGGGAGAAGAGCAGTAACGTCGCGCGAAACGACAACATGATCAGGCTTGAGATCCACCACCCGAGTCCCCGCCAACACAACATGGCGCGTGTTGGCACCAAACACAGTGTTGGAGGTGAGATCGTGCACGACCTTGAGCTCAAACCCAGGTTGCACAGCCGCACGCAGCGCGCCGATGCTCCAGTACGCCACCGGGTTCGCCTCGATCAGCACCACCCTGTGCGTGTCCGGCAGCGTTTTAGCAAGGTTAGTCGCGAGCTGCACACCGGCACTCGCTGCACCGATGACGACCACGTTCTGCAGTGTTTCGGAAGACATTTCTACAGATGCAGATGTAGTTGTTTAACTGGAAAAGAAGGGTGAGGTAATAGGCCGGGAAAGGTTATGGCAGATTGGTGCAGGTTTTATACACGGACAGGATGGTGGTGACCACCGGTAGTGCCTCGGTGAAAGGACAGGCGGGGTGTGGAACACAAGGTGAGAGCAACACCGTCGTAAGCGAAAGAATCCCACACTCAAATTCCAGACACGCATGCACAGAGAAAGAAGCAGAAACAGGCCGCTGCGAGATCTTTCTTTTCACGCTAACTTACCCCCGCATGAAAATCAGAGAGAGTGCAGTAAGTCCGAACCCGCGGAACCCCTGTCACCTCCCAGCCAATGCGGTCCACCTCTTCCCACCATCTCAACCCCCCTCAATCGCCGCCGAATCGACCCTCCGTCTTCGCCGTTCGACCGGCACGAAGATCCCGAGCAAACAAACACATGACGATGGAAGAAGATGGAGCTTCAAGAGAGGGTGAGGTGACGATTGATGCCGATGATCTACAAGTACAAATGTTGTGAGACTAGGTGTGCGTTTCCATAAAAGTGATTGTTCGTGTGACTAGGGTCATTAGGGTGTTGCTGTCCTGAATGTGTTTCAGTGAGCCATTGCTGTGGCTGAGGCTGACCCAGTGCCATTCGATTCGGAAGGAGACCTGCTCATGCTCGTCGAGGCAACGGTGGTCTCGCCTGTCCTTGCATTCGCCTGGTACGCCGGGGGAGGGGCCGAAGAAACGCCAGAGGTGTCAGCGTTGTTGCCGTCCCTCCCAATATGGTCTGCACTAAGCGCGAGCCATCTTCGCGACAGTTGTGTCGGATTGCGTGACATGGGAGGCGAGACGCTCATCGAGCTACCATTGCCCGTAGGGGTGGTGCTCCTCGTCATGCTGCTCAACGTGCTCGAGCTTTGACCCACCATGCCTGTCCTGCTCACCATCACGGGCGAGGGTAGGGCAGGTCGGAGTGGTGCTTCAATTTCGGCGCTTCCGTCCGCATCCTGGTCTGTGGGCTCAGCCGGAAGGCTCCAATAGTTGGGCAGCGCTGTCCACTCTGTCGCAGTGTGACTCGACGTGAGTGTGATTGGAGCTTCGATGATAATGTCGTACAGCTGAGGCGAGGGCTTGGCTGCGGACCTCGAGCTGCCGATACTGTCATTCCAGACCTCCCAGTCGCCCTGCGATTTACCTACTCTGATCGAAAGCCGGATGAGGTGATGCACGGCAATGTTCGACTTGGAATGATTGGTGCTCAGATTGATCCTTGTCGTGCCACAAGCTGGGATGCTCAGCTCGGTCGCCAGCTCCCATGGCCCCGTTGGGTCCATAATGGACGGCAGCGCATCAGAGTCCTCATCGTCGCCTGCGGCAGCACGAGCAAGGGGTGCAAGCGGACTGCTGTCCAACGCATCCGCCGAATCCGAAATGATGGGCAGAATCGGCTCTGTTGCTGAAGCATGCCCGATCTTCATCAGCGTCCACTTTCTTGGCACCTCGTGTCTCGCCACTCTCCTTCCTTTAGCGAAATAGTCTGTGCGTTCTTCGAGCGTCGCAATGATGCGATAGATCTTGACTTTTCCGAGAGGAACAAACTTGAGCCACAGCGGGATCTTTTGTCCGATGGGGAAGCTCTTGCCACTGAACACGACCATATACGAGAGCAGGTCTTCCCAACAACGCTCGACGACGATCGAGTCGGTCTCTTCGAGCGCATCCTCATCAGGAGCATGGATGAGGTTGACCTCGCGATCGGCTGTGAGGTTCGGCGTCAAGGCACCAGCGCGGACCACATTGGCACGAAGGATGTAGCGGTTGAAGCCAAAGTCGGCGTGCAGCGTGGGAGGAAGGTTGGAAGGCAGCGAGATGCAGATGGGGTATGTGTACGTGCCCTTCTTGAACTCTTTCGAGTCGGACTGGGTGGCATCTTCTGGGTGCGGCTTGCTTTCAGCGGCGGGTTCCTTGAGAAGGCCATTGATGAGCGTTTTGAGGCCTGGCTTCTTTGCAGTGCCGGTCTTGCTGCTCGACTTGCCCTTGCTCCCATTCTTATCCTTGTCCTGCAGCTCGACCGAGTTTCGTCGGCTCGAGGGCGCACTCTTGGTTCCATTCGGTTTGGGCGAGACACCGTTGTTTGCACCGTGGGACGCTGTCGCATTGTCAACGCGAGACTGCGGATCGAAGCGAACCGTTTGCTCCTTCGGACGACATGTTGCAGTCGGCTGCGTATGAAGGATGCTCTTACTAGGGGCCGGGGTAGTGCCTGCGACAGCTACACCGTTCGTTTTGGACTGGGCCAGACTCGAAGAGCTTGGGGTGATCGGCATTGGAGCAAGCGCATCAGTCGAGTTGGCAGCAGTGCGATCCAGGGGAGTTTCGCCAGTGCTCGGTGCCGCGCTGGAAGGTGCGCTGTTGCCAAGCGAAGCCACTTGACCAGCCGAGACAGCTGCATCTTGAGATGTGGAGTGCGAGCCAGAGGGCAGCTCGGTCGGCCAGCTGTCGTAGCCTTGGAGAGGAGCTGAACGAGGCGCATAGTGCGGGGGGCGCTCATAACCTTGGGACTCAAAGTACTCGTGCCACCTAGATAGATCCTGGTGCGGCGTGACAGGTGGACTACGCTCGTCGACGAAGGAGGTGGAGGGCGTGTTGGCCGGATTTGTCGACGCAGCGGAGGATGCTCCTGAGCCAACTCGGGACCAGGGATTGTGGTAGTGGGCTGCTGGAGACGTAGCAGGAGTGGTTGTGTTGGAATCAGGGCTCGATGCCATCTGTGCATAAGAGGTGGTGCCGGAACCGGTGCGGTGGAGAGGAGGGCGGTTGCGGAAAGTAGCACTGTCTTTGGACTTGTTGAGCCCCATGTCCGGACGCAGAGTGGGAGGGATCATGGCGGTGCCTGCCTTTGCAGCAGCACCGGCAATCTGACGTGCCAAGTTGCTGCCGCTGCCGCTGCCGTGTCCGTTACCGCCAGAGCTCCTGGGGCGTTCATCGTCTTTGCGATTGGATCCACTAACCTGTCGCTGGCTGTTGCTGGAAGCAGATCTGGCAGACGAGCGCGCTGTTGCGGTTGCTGCGGCGTATTCCCAATCCACATCCTCTTGAAGCCCAATGCCTGGACCGACCGAGTTGCTTCTTCGACGAGTTCCAGCAAGACTGGCGTTGTCGTGCTTTGCATTATAGAGGCTGATGTTCTGGTGGAAGATGGAGACCTCTTCCACCATCTCGACACGGTTGGGACCGATGCCTTCTGGCCAGTCGGTCCTAGCGGTACCTTTGAGTGAGACCGAGATCTCTTTGATCTTGGATGGCCTAGGAAGGTAGAGGGTGATGAGGGCACGCAGCTGGGATGGAGGAGCATCAATGTTGACGGGGCGACGTCGGCCACGCGCATCTTCGCCAGAAGACGACTGACCACGCAAGAAGACGACGGGTTCGAGCTGGGTGATGGTGACGCTTGCGGGAGGTGACATCTTGGGCGATACGTTTTGCCGTTGCGATGTTACGAAAAGCAAACGTGATGTAGCGATTGCCGGTGCGCCAGCTGGCTGTCTAGCTGGCTGTCTAGCTGGCTGTCTAGCTGGCTGTCTAGCTGTCAAATCGAGCGGCGTATCGATGAATCTTGTGAGTGGCTGGCTGCGGTCTTGGCTGGATATGACGAGGGACTGAGCTATAAGCTGCAGATGGAAAGAGCGTTCAGTGTGAGGGAAGCGAGGACTCCTATTCGAATGTCGAGACCATGATGGCAGGCTGAGTCGACACCGCTTCCCCAGAACGGCGTTGAAGGTGTAAAGGAAGGAGGTCAAGGGGAAGGAGGGCAAGGGAAGGGAAGGGAAGGGAAGGGAAGGGAAGGGAAGGGAAGGGTGCGAGTGGCGGATGAGATGAATGAGCGAGGTGGATGCTGCGAGGTGATGAGGATTGCAACAGGCGGAAGATTCATCGGCACGACCGAAGCATGGTCGGCTGGCCAAAAAGAAAAGTGGTTGGCTGCTGCGCACCTCGGATGTGGTGCCTGAACAACAGCAGCAACAGGCATAGCTCGGTGGGTGTGTGGTGTGTCGCATGAAATGAGATTTGCTTCATCAGCCCCACGCCATTTCTCCATTTCAACTCTTGATGTTCTGTGACCTGCAGCTTTGGTCGTGACGGCCCTTCAAATTTGGCCCCGCTGTCTCGACCACGCCAATCGAACGGATAAAGGGAGCAAAGGCGTTGGTTGGAGGCAGCTAAGCGAAAAAGATGATGGCGTCTTGGTCGAAGAAGCTTTATTTTATTTCTCGAACGATGGTCCGGCCGGTCGTTCCATGTTCTCTATTCCGCACATCTTCTCTGGAGCGTATGGACCTATCTGATCCCGCCATTTGACTTTTTGCCAAATTCGCTTCCCGCCACGAGGCCCTTCTGCTCAACGCCGCCTTTGCCGTCTTGCATCAATCACACCTTTCCACATGTTTCCTGCATCTCTGCCTCCTTGGTCGCACAATGCAAATCGAGAGAGCAAGATTACAGGATTGCAAGTTGATGCTGTCATATCCGCATCGCATGTTGCGCAGCGCAGTTAGAAGCGGTTCGGCACGATACCAAGCGTTGCAGGAATGTGCCGTCCTGGGCTGGAGTATTGCACTGGAGGGAGCATTGTTCTTGTTTCGGCTAAGGCAGCTCGCCGGTGAGTGTGTGAAAAAGGACGGAACTTTGGCCGTGAGCGGCCGCCGTCATTGGCTGGATGTGCAGATGGAGCATGCAAGTGCGGAACAGGACAGGCTCCACACACTTTCCTTTGATATTTTTAGAGTCCTGACACACGCAGCCGCAAATTCAAGAGCTGTGAGGCCGTCAGATGGTCACACTTTTGAGAATTTGGAATCTCCTGATTTCGGACTCGCACGACTCCACATTGACTTTGGTGATTGCCGAATCCGAGCTCAGGGTCAGCCTTGCATGCTTGCGTGCTTGCTTGCTTGCTTGCTTGCTTGCTTGCTTGCCCGCTTCCCACAATCACGGGTCCAGCAGCTCAAGCTATTCTTTCTTGCCTCGCGCAAACAACACTTTAGCAACACTTGCATCCGCCTTTAGCTCCATAAAGTGCCCATTCGGTCTCTGAAACAAACCTTTCCGCATACCCTGTGGCCTGTTTGTCGTCGCCATGTCTAACGATCCCAAGGCGCTTATAGCGGCCAAATTCCTCGACTCGTTCCTGCGCGAGATCGTCTTCGACACCGCCATCCACATCCACGCCAAGATCAAGCGTGCACGCTCCATCTGCCACCTCTGCGGCATCCGCTGCCAAGCACACACTCCTGCCGCTGAGCAATCCGCTACCAACTCTTCCCTTTCCTCCACCATCGACTCGGTCACTCCCACCTCTCGCTCCGGTACACCTGTCCCTGGCTCGTCGTCGAAACCGGACTACTACTCGAACAATCCGCTGTTCGAGTGTCTGGTGTGCTCGCGCCAGGTCAGTTCGAACCGGTACGCTACGCATCTGGCGAAATGCATGGGGATGGGCAGCAAAGGTGGGAGGAAGGGGGCAGCGAGGAATGCGAAAGCAGCAACGAGTAGCAGTGCAACAGCGTCAAATCGGCAGAGTGGTGCGGGCACACCGAGGTATGGGAGTGATCTGGATGACGACAGCTTTGCAAAGCGGAAGAATGGCGCAGGAGCGGTCAAGAATGGGACGAAGCGCGCGAACAGTCCGCTGGCAGCAAGCACGATGGCCAACGCACGCATGAACAAGCGCATCAAGACCAGCTCGCCCACCCCACCCCCCGTGGATAGCACAAACACAGCACCAGGAGCAGGGGGCGGCGGGATGATCCGCTCGTACAGCTCGCAAACCTTTGCACCTTCTGGTCTCAGCAACTCGACCACCGTGCTGAACGGCTCACCGCTCAACCCCAATAACACCTCTAACACAGCCAAGCCCGTATCATCGCCGTCCAAGCTGAACGGCAGCGCGAAACCTTCCCAGAAGAGAAAGCGACTGCTCGATGATGACGACGACGAAGACGACGACGGCGGGGGCTCTTACAAGGATGGTAGTGGGTCTGATGGGGGTGACTCGAACGAGGAGGAAGGCGAAATCTCGGATGATGACGATGTCGCACTCGCCTCGCGTCCGCCAGCCAGTGGGACGAAGATCAAGATACCGATCCGCAGCACACCGTCTTCCTCATCTGCAGTGGCAAAGCAGAAGACGTTCAGCATTGTGGACGACTCGGACGAAGATTCGGACGTGAACCTTTCGCAACGGCGAAAACCCCAACAGCACTCGGATGATGAGGACGACGATGATGAAGGGGAAGATGACGATGACGATGACGATGATGATGACGATGACGATGACGATGACGATGACGACGATGACGACGATGACGACGATGTGCAGGTTACCAGTATCAATCATAGCTCAAGCGCGGCGGGTGGGAACCAAAAGAAGCCGAGTGGCGGAAGTGGCAGTGGGCTACAGAGGGAACGTGGAAGTGATGGCGAGTTTATCGACGTCGAAAGTGCGTCGGAACAAAGCGATGCTGATTCGTTCTAAGCACATGCTCTTGCAATTTCTCGCCTTACTCTCTCCCTCCCTCTCTCGCATCCTCCGTCGCTGCATCTCGTTCTACCCTCAATCGCAATGCATCTATCGCTTCAACGACCTTAAATGGAGATAGAATTCCGTAATCCAAAGAATAGGTGGAGAGGTAAGAGTACAAATAACGAAACACCAGGGGTAAGCGGGCACAAAGACGTAGCAGAGCGAACAAGGGGAAGAAAAGGCAAGAACCCGAAGTGTTGCAAACGAAGCACGAGTCGTAAAGAGTAACAAAAGAGTGTGAGTTGGGAAGATTGAGTTGTGTCGTCCCCAGCCGTGCATCCCACCTATTCTGGGCGGACAAGGCGGTCCTACATCAAGCCCTAACTTGGTACCAAAATCTAGCTTCGCCTCGCTCAGACCAGTGTCGTAACAACGACCGTCGCCGCGACCAGTGCCACCGACAACCCCATGGCAGGCACCAACATGGCTGCTGGGGAAAGCATTCCGAAACTCAAGAAGATATTCCCATACTTGCCGCTGCCATTTGTCGAGTTGAGCGGCAAGAAGCCTACCATCCTGCCCTTGTCCTCGCTCTCCAAATCGGCGCAGCTTGGGATCTCGCACTCGTCCTGCGCCGACACCGTGTCCTGCTTTCTGTACCAGCACTGTGTGCCTGTGGCGAAGCCGCAGCAGGTGTTGACGAATCCATTGCCCCACGATGCTTGCTGGTTAACGGCGAGGTGGTTGGTCATGGAGCAGGTGGGTTCGTTGATGGTGGCGTTGCCGCCGGCAGGCGCGGAGCCTGAAGCGGTGGATTCAGGTGCAGAGGCAGATGGGGTAGCGGTGGAGTTGGAGGCTTGTCGCGCTTCGAGGAGCGATCGTTCGGTCAAGAGGGATGTAGAAGAGTCCAAGTTGCGTTCGAGGAAGGGTTGGGCGACGGAGTCGGGAGTCAGCTGGGCCATAGTGAGGGTGGTGGTGAGCGCGAGCAGGACTGCTGCGAGAGTGGTAAGCGTGGTGAATTGCATTGTGATGCTGGAGGTGTGTGATGAAGTTGGAGATGGGAAATGAAAGTGCGGGGAAGGTCCAGAGATGAACTTTGTGTATCGCTAGCAATGGGATACCGAGATGGGTACAACGCACCAGCAGCGGTGGAGCTTTGGCGTGCGAGAAGGTGCGAACGAAAGAGGTGTCTGGTGGAAAAAGCAGGACGCTTAGTCCCCCTTGGCGCGTGGCGTGATGGCAAAGGTCGAGGAACGAGAACTGATCTCGTGTAAATGAAGGCGAGGATCTAGCTGTGCTATAACTGTATTACAGCGCACCTCTGTTGTGCTGTGCGAAGCTTGGGTCGATGAGCTGATGAGGGAGTGCGACTGAAAGTGATGGTGGAGACGATGACGAGGAGATAGAGTAGAATAGCTCGACAAGAAGGAACGGAACGGCGAGGGGAGAAAAAGCGGGGCGGAGGTGGAAACTTGACAGTCGCCAGCCAAAAGCCAACCATGATGATCAACTGCTGCTGCTGCTGCTGCTGCTGCACTCGAGTATTCTGCACGGGGAAAGCGACTCTGGGTGTTTGCGTGCCTGCGGGAACAAGCGGCTCAAACACAGAGAACACGCGCGCGGCAGAATCGCAGTTTAGAAAGGCAAGGCGAGAAAGAGAGCAACAAGGAGATTGGAATGTCGAGAAAAATCCACCGCAACAGATCGATTAATTAACTCAATTTGGGCCTCCGATCTAATGCAGCCCGCTCCAAGTGGGAATCAGCTTCGCTTGGGCACTGCACCCTCCTTGCTCGCTCGACCTCAAACTGGCCCTCAACTTTGCTGCTGTTGCTGCTGCTGCTGCTGTCCATCTCCTTTCAGTCACCATTCAGTCTCCTACAGGAGTGGTTGAAATGCTGAGACTCAACATGCTGGGCGGTACTTAGAAGAGCATAGGAGAAAGATGGAAGGAGCCCACAGATGCTAGCGTGGTTTCAGACTCTCCAAATCCAAATCCAAACCCAACGTCGGCCATGTCAAGCGAACTCCTTTCAACCGTGCAAGGAGGCAGCTGCAGTCCACCGTCAAATCTGCAAGTTTCAAATATCCAAGTTTTTTTTTTTTTTTTTTTTTTTTTTTTTGTCAGGGAAACTGAGAGCGCGATGCAGCCGAATCAACCCATGGGAATATTTCTCTCACTTCGCTCTTCCATCACCCCGCAACCCCCCCCCCGATCTTCACTGGTGTTCCTGAGCAGGGGTCCCCCACACTTCCACCTCGCCCCCGTGCCCTTACAATGCTTTGGAGGCGTGAGTGCTGCACTCATACTGAAGGAGCATCAAGCACAAAACACTTCGTTGGTCTTCCAGGCTGAACGAAGCGATAGTAAGGCTAGGGCAAAAAGACAAAGCACTAAAAATTGCTGCAAAAGAGTGGAAGGTGGGAATCGAACCCACGACCTCAAGATATTTCTAGGGCGCCGTTCTCCCAGAGAAGATACGTTGCAATCTCACGCCAAACCACTAAGCCTCTCCCACATCTATGTACAAGATGGGCTCTAGTAGCATATATATACACACAGCTGGGTATAGTTCCAGGGTGCAGTCACCGACGCAAGATCTCCCGCTCCAGCAACGATGTCTGGATCGGTCAGAGTAACACACGACATCGTGCGATGAGCACAGTGCGACCTACAGCGTAGCTTGTGTGTCGGCAAAGCTAGATTCCACACTCTTTTGCAATAGGGAGTGTGTACTTCAGGTGATGTTTTCTTCATGCAAACTGGGTGCTGTTATGTGAAGGCAGTGTAGACCATATGGGCCAAAGGTCAGGTTCTGTGTCATAAGGTGTAACCCACCACCTCCCTCTTCTTTTCTTTGTAGCCTGAATTTTGGTACAAATTGCCTGTCAAATGGTCAAGCCTCTGCTGCAAGTTCACTGCTCAGGCTGATTGTTTTGTTGCTGCACAAAAGTTAACAACCATCTTGCAGCAATTGGAATGCTGTCAAGGGAAAGATTGCTAACGGTGTTTTGCCATTGTGTGTTCATTGCAGTGACTGCCAGAAGACTGCTGGATCTAGTAAGCTTCTGAGTCTTGCATCTTCTCTTGTGATCAAATTGTTACCCTCTGCTAATACTCATTGTGCTTTGCCATTTTGGAATGCAGCCTTTTCCCTTAGTCAGCCATCCTGCCCAAAGAGCATGTTGAGATCCATGCATAGCCCAGAGACAGTATGTTCCAACCGTCCTTTCCCTTTTCCCCTTTGCTCTTCAGTTCTCCCAATCTGTGTTTCCTACTCACACCATTTGGATCCTGTAATCTTGTGTCAGGCCTCATGGTCACAGGTTTGATGTCACACTTTTGCAGGGTGAGAGATGAGGTTGTAGGTAGATAGATTATGAAGAAGAGGAGGGCAAACTGTGTCTGTATATATACAGAGGGCAATGGAGCTTGGTGGAGCTAAGCGACAATGAACAGACAGAACCTTCAGGATTTGGAGACTGGGAAGTCTTGGGATTCAGGCAGTGTGCAGTCGCATGTACAGGCATGACACTGCCCCCCCTAAAGAAGCAGCTATGCTGCAGGAAGGAAGACAGGAGGGGCACAACAGAGGAGGGGATGCAGCATCACACAGCGGTGAAGGAGAGCAGCAGCATGCAGCAGCTAATGGTGACTGAAGGCCAACATAAGGCAGCAGGTAGTGGAGGGGGAGGCTTAGGAGGAGGAGGATACTGACAAAGGGGACCGCCTGCTCCACATTGTGGATGTATAGGCTGAGCGTGAGGTGGGTGGGCCGATCGCTGACCATGAATGCCAGAGGGTTGAGCTTGGCATTGAAGGAAAGGTTGGACCAGAGGGTGCTAGTGAGCTGAAGAAGTGGGAACATGGTGCCTGTGGATGCTGAAGGGAATGCCAAGGAAGAGGAGCGGGGGTAGCACGCTTTTGTGACAGAGGATGGTTGAAGGATGAAGAGGAAGAGGATGCAGGCTGCTGTTGAAGGCCATAGCTGCAGATGTGGAGGTGGTGGTGGAGAGGGTGGAGACAAGATGAGTGGACAGCGAGATAATATAGGGGATGGGAATGCAGAATGAAAAGGGAATGAGACTGTGGAACGAGTGTGGGCTGTGAGGTGCATGTACGAAGCAGTGGAATAACTGGAATGGAGGTGGGGCAAGGATGAGGAGATGGATGCTGGAAGGGAATGAGACAGAGAAGGAGCCAAAGGGTGGTGGAAGCCAGGCATGTATACTGCAGTGCAATTCAAATGCGATGAGGTGCAAATCCAGGGAGACTGAAGACAGGGCCAGAGTGATTAAGGGTTGGTTGAACATTGGGTCCAGGCTTCAAGGACAGTGGGATTGGTAACAGTGGACACCATCACCCACTTGTCATGACCAGTGTGAGCGAAACGGACAAGGTACTGAAGACCATGGCAAGTGTGGCATTGATGGAGGATGAGGGTGTTGCAGCTGCTGGAAGGCACTGGGACAGAGCCAGTGGGGGGAACATATGGTTTGAGGTGTTGAATCGAAATAACTGGATGGAGACAGCTGGTGGAAGGAAGCTTGAGCTCATAAGCAAGGGTGCTGACAATGCAGACGATGCAGTACAGGCTGATGTGTTGGATACTGATGTGCCAATCAGGGGGAAGCAGGCTATGAGGAACATCATAACCATCATGGAGCGAAAGCCAGACCCAGTTGCTGATGGAGAGCTTGGGGGGTGGCTGGTGCAGCACATCATAGCGATGGTGCATATAGGCTTGAGTGAGGGCTAGATGATCTAGAGCCTGCTGGCGAAGAGCTGAGTGGCAGTCGATGAGGGAGATCACTGGGTTGTCAGTGGTGGAAGCTGGTTGGAGGGTGGTAAAGGGATCACAGGGCAGGAGGCCATACAAGAGATCATTTGGTGTGGCAGCCATGGAGGATGCAAGGCGGTTGCCCAGCAGGAGCTTGATGAGTGGAAGATGGACAGCCCAGTCATCCACCCATGCATTGCAGAGGCTGTGCAAGAGGAGCTCCACCGATTGGATGGATCGCTCACTCTGGCCATCGCTTTTGTGGTGCACCATGGAAAAGGAGAGCTCACAGTTGAAGCATTTGTTGAGAGAGTGCCAGAAGGCAGACATGAAACAAGAGTCGTGATCGCTGATGATGCACAAAGGCCAGCTGATGTGAGGCAGGAGGCGGTCTGCGAAATGGAAGCTCCATTGTTCTGTGCTCCAGCAATCAGAACCAGACAGAAGGTACACATGCCAAGTAGCTTTATCCATAATCACCAAGATGGAATTCACCAAGTCATGATCAAAGTCGGTGCAAACAGGAGGTAAACAGATGATGAAATCGCAGGACAGCTCAACAAATAGGGTGGTCCAGGGTGCTGAGCAGCTGGAGGGTGCCATATGGTCGATGGCAGTGCATCATAATCTGCTGGCAGTGTGTGCCCGCTCACACATAGGTGGTAACATGCTTCAAAAGGTGGGCAGCATAGACGATGTGCTGGAGGCAGTCGAAGGTGGCCTTGGTACCCATATGGCTGGCATGGGCCAACTCGATGAGGTGAGGGAGGGTGCTGGGGCTGACACAGAGATGCCAGGCAGTGCCAGACATGAAACACAGGTCCAAGGAAGTGTTGAGACCAAAGGGCATGTGGGTAAACAGCTGAGTGGTGCTGGCTGCTGAGAGTAGGGATGCATGGAGGCATGAGAGGGTGGAGTCAGACTGCTGAGAAGCATGGATATCAGCAAGGAGGGTGGGTGGAAGAACAAAGGTAGTGGCGGTTGTGGTAGGGCTGGAGCCCACATCTAAGGAATGGACGGCCTCAGCGTCTGCCTGCTGGATGCAGCTGAGGGCATTGACATGCTGCATATACATACCTTTCTGGTGATGGATCTCCAGCTTGTGAGTATACTCCACCAGAAGTAGGGTGAACCAGATGAGGTGAGGATTGCAAGCGGTGGGGGTCAGCAAGAAGGGCTTGAGATTGGTGATGGCTGTGACTGCCTGATGGTCTGTAAAGAGGAGGTGAGGACCAGGCACTGTGTCGATGAAACACTGAACACAAAACAAGGCCCAGACAGTGGCAGCAGCCTTGAGCTCAGTGGGCCAGTAGGAGCGCTCCACCAGCGACAGGGTGCAGGAGTCGAACCATACTGGGACCTCACGATTGCCAGACAGACCAGGGAGGCTCTGGTGCAGGGTGAGAGCGAAACTGTGCTGATGGGAGGCATTGACATAGAGGAGGAAAGGGTGGCTGTAGTCCAGGAAGTGGAGCACCTTATCTTGAAGAATCACCTTAAGCTCAACCAGAGCTTGGGCTGCTGCAGGATCAGGAGGAACAGCTGTTGAGGATGTATAACGCTTGCGTTGCTGACCACCTTTGGGAGACCCACAGAGCAAGGTGGTTTTCAGATGCTGGAGGGGGGCAATGAGGGTGGAGAACTTGCTCATGTAGTTCTTGTAATATGAAAAGAAGCCGATTACATGCTCCAGCTGAGCCAGGTTGGATGGAAAAGGAATAATCTGGATGGCATCGCATTTACTGGGCAATGTATGGGTGCCATGACCAGAGACCAGGTGGCTGAGTAAAGGAACTTTGTGCTGAGCAACATGGGCCTTATCATGAGCCAAGGTGAGACCGAGCTCAGTAATGACCTGAAGGACCACTCAGACATGTGCAATGTGTGCAGAGAGAGAGGAAGACTTGATGCTGAAGTCATCCACATAGACAAACATGGAAGCAGTGAGGCCAGTGCAAGTGAAGGCCTCAGTGAGTGTATGCTGCAGGAAGGTGATGGAGCAGGACTGACCCATAATGGTACAGGAAAGAACCTCTTGACCACAGTGTGTCAGGACTGTAGCCTTCCACTGATTGTCCAGATGAAGAGGCATCTGGTAAAAGGCCTTGCAGAGATCAAAGGTTGTGATATATGTGGTGCCAGCGAGTTTCTCACGAAGGTCATCCAGGTTAGGGAGTGGATAGTGATCCATGTCAACCATGGTGTTGAGTTGGTGAAGGTCCACAATGGGATGGGGCTTGCTGTTATGATAGACAATGAATACTGGCCAGCCACAAGGAGTACTGACTGGGGTGGGACAGAGGCAGCCTTGGTGTGTCAGCTCATCAAAGACCTCATCAATTGCACATCGGTCCTGTGGAGAGATGCAGTACAAATGAGGCTTGAACTTCGTCAGCTGCTCATCCAGGAGTTTGGAGGGCAGGCACATCACTGCACCAGTGCAAAGGAGGCCAAGTTCCTCATGCCAGACAGCAGGGAATTCATCAAAGAGAGAGCAGAAGGTCTCCACAAGCTGGGCTGGTGCATCAGCATTGTAGGTGGGGCCATCAGTTGAGGATGGTGCATCAGGAACCAAGGTGAATGGAAGGGAGTATGCATCCATGTCCAGTGGCACATGCATGTTGGGAGCAAGCACAGCATTGGCTGGAGGGGGATCATGGATCAACGCAATGTGAACAGATGCCTGCATCTGAACAGGTGTGTGAGATGGGTGTGGATGAGTAGCACAGACTGGCATGCGAAGACCACATGACTGGAGGTGAATGCTGCTTTTCAGAGAATCATAGATTACACCATGCTGAAGGAGGAAATCCATGCTGAGAAGGAGGAGTGGTGTAGGAGGATGGATAATGAAACACGTGATGGAGACCTGAGCTACAGTCACAGAGTGGGAAGGAATGTGAAGGTCAAAGGTGGCAGCACACATGGATGGTTGAGAGCTGCTGATGGAGTGGAAGATGATGTCAGCAGGGGAGAAGGTGTGGACGAAGAGGGACAGAGTGGCAGGGTTGATGACCAAATGAGAAGCACCAGTATCCAAGACAGCATCGATTGTGGCTTTGCTGAGAGGGCAGACAGCGAGATGCAGGAAGGTTGGGAGATGAAGGTGAAAGGTGTTGGGAGGGGTGTGGGTGACGATGACGATGGGATCTGGATGCTGTCTGGTGCATTCAGGGGGTGGAGAGGGTGGTGAGATGGCCTTCTCTGGCATTTCCTAGCTGGATTCAGATGAAGCAGCACTTGGAGAGGGGGTGCCAGCCGATAGGTCAGGGGTGGTGGGAGGTGGTGTTGCCACATGATACTGGTCAGCAAGGTAGCACTCCTGAAGGCAGTCATACTGCAAGGTGGTGTAGACTTCCTCTGAGACTGGAGCAGAGGCTCCTGCATCAACAGCAACATGATGGACTGCCACTTGTGGCATGGTGCCTGCTGCCATATGTGCATGGTGAGCATGCAAAGTGCAGTCTGTGTCCCAGTGCGAGCCTCCACAGTGGTGACAGGGGTGTGGAGGGGTGTGAGTGGCAGGATGGTTGGAGATGGCATGACAGGGAGGATGGTGGACAGGCCGAGCCAAGGGAGCGCTGGGAGTGGGCAGCAGGGGGTGGCTGCAAGTGTAGCTGAGGAGGGTGGCACAGAGCTGGACACAGCACCAGTGGAACGTCTCGAGATCATTGCCTTCGCACTCCAGCAAGCTGATGAGCGCCTGCTGCATGGGCATGGGGAGGCCATTGCGGAGTTCAGTGAGTATGGAGTCGTCAACCCACATGTTCACAAGGTGAGCCAGGTGAATCTTCTTCTCATGGTAGACATTGTAGTCATCCTTCAGGTCGTAGTTGAGGCTGCAGAGCTGGGCGAGTGCTTCATGCTGGGAGGAACCGAAGCGAGCCTTGAGCCTGCGAATCCACTGATCAAGGCTGACGTGCATGGTGGCCTTGTCGACCTCCATGAGGTTGGCATGCCAGACCTGAGTGGAGCCATGCAGACATTGGGGAAGGACCAGGAGGATGGCAGTGGAGCTGTGGGTGGCAACCATTTCGTGGATGCAGTCGATGAAGATGTGTACATCACTGTTGCCCTCTGGGTTGAAAATGTAGATTTCCTCAGGTTTCAGGGGGTGTACAGTGGGGAGATCGAAAACCGTCGTGCCAGGGGCAGCGACAGGAGAGGGTGAGGTGGCAGAGCATGAGCTGATCAACACCTGGATGAGCTCACGGTGCTGGCAGTCAGACTCGGCCTGGCGCTTGTCCATATGGGCAAGCACATGGGCAAGCCAAGCCAGTGGGTCATCATCAGGTCAGGGTGTGACTGGAGTGGGAGTTGAGGGGGTGGGGGAAGGCGTAGGCATCATGAATGACAAGCTGATGGGTTCAGAGGAGTGGAAAGGGGATGGGGTGATGGAGTTGGCTGTATGCGTTGACTGTCCATCTGTATGCAACAGGGCTGTATGCGTGGTGGTGCGACGATGCCACAAGGAATCAGGATCATCGATGAAGGGAAGATATGAGGTCTTAACAGACCAGCGAGTGTGATGGTTGTGCGGAATGGTGAAGATGCGAAGCATCAACAGAAGCTACCAATGTCACGCTTTCGCAGGGCGAGAGATGAGGTTGTAGGTAGATGGATTACGAAGAAGAGGAGGGCAAACTGTGTCTGTATATATACAGAGGGCAACGGAGCTTGGCGGAGCTAAGCGACGATGAACAGACAGAACCTTCGGGATTCGGAGACTGGGAAGTCTCGGGATTCGGGCAGTGTGCAGTCGCGTGTACAGGCGTGACATTTGACCACGGACAGCGACAACGCCTCTTCCCGCGCCGGCAGTGCCATGTTCAAGATGGGCCTGTTCGCCAAGGCAAACGGTTAGAGCAAGCAGATCGATGTACCCGTTGCGCAGAACTTTTAACAAGCAGCAGGAAGAAGTGAAAGCCCTTGATCGATGGGGTTGCTGGTCTCTATGGCATGCCTCATTGATCTTACCAAGCACGAAGCCCAGGTTGCAAGGAAAGACGACGCCACAGAAATTACAGTCAGCAGCTTCCTGCCTGACGTTGGGAACGGGAATGAAAGTCTCTGAGTGCGGCGTGATGGCGCTGAACCGACCAAAGGCCGGGAACCCAGCGCACAACGTACGGAGACAAGCGGGTCACTGGTGCAGACAAAGATCCTTCTTTTGCTTTTCTCGGCATTTGCTTTCTCCGCAAAAACTTGATGTTGCTACTACTCACTATCATTGTGTTAACGGTATGGAAAATTCATGGCATGTTAAGGCAAGAATGTGCCAAGTGTGCTGGACGGAGCGAAGCGGGGAAGCTGTTCAAAGCTGTTGTAGGGTTGGATGGAGATAAGAAACACTCACCATCAAGGTCGGCTAAAAGTAAAGTGTGACTGATCCGTGTGGCCGTGCATTTCTCCACAATCTGCGGGGATAACACGGCGAACGAACCCTGCATTGCGAATGCGCTTAGACCAACACCGCAACCTTTTCTGACATCCCCAACCGCTATATAAGCTTCCCAGTTCTGCATCGCCTTGACCTTTCTTTTTCTTCTCACCGCACTTCCCATTCCGTCTTCGAACAATCGAACGCGAACAAGGCCAAGAACTCTTTCATAATGTCGAACCCAAGCTCTTCGGGAAACATTCAAAAGCCCAAGATCCTCTCCACCCTCCCGCCTATCTTCGCCTCGCTGCACGATGCCAAGTCGAAAAGCAAACTCACTTTTGCCGATATCGCCGCCAAGATCGGCCGCGACGAGTGGTATGTTGCTGCCATCTTCTACGGCCAGGCCAAGCCCGATAAGAGCGATGTGGAGAAGCTCAGCTCGGCGCTGAACCTGCAGCAGAGGTATCTGGAGGAGGCGTTTGGCGAGGACTACTTCCCGCACAGGGGGCTGGGCGATTTCCCGCCACAGGATCCAGTGCTGTATCGCCTGTACGAAGTGCTCGTGGTATACGGGTACCCGTTGAAGCACTTGATTCACGAAAAGGTACGTATCGTCGAATACATAGGAAGAGTTAAAGAAGAAATGTAGCTGACAAGAATTTCCGCTCTTCTTTTGCATTTGCATTGATTTTTGGGGGCACGGGCGATAGTTTGGAGATGGTATCATGTCGGCGATCGACTTTGAGGGTCATGTGGAAAAGATCAAGGGCAAACAGGGCGAGGATAGGGTCAAGATCACACTTGATGGAAAGTTCCTCCCCTACCGCCGTTGGTAGTTCGACCCTCCCCAGCATTTCTTGTTCTCAGTTCAGCATTCACTCCTTCCTGCCCCACCACACACGCACGCACACACACCGTTCAGCTCTGTTCAGCTCTCTGACCCGACGAATCAAAGATAACAACTACTTGCATCTGCTAGATTGCTTCTACTGCGATGCTGTGCTACCTATCCAGCCTTAGTCCTCGGTCGGATCACCATACTCGAAACAGCCCCTGTGTCTGGACTTTGCCTCCTCGATCCCCTTCGCCAGCGCCTTGGTCATAGCCGGATAGCTCTTCCAGTACCTCACCTTGTCATCCAGCAACGCATACCCCTCCTTTGTCAGCTCGTAGTTGATACACCCTTCCTCCGGGCTCTTGCCAATATCCGGGCTCTCCGGATCGTACAAGCTGACATGAATCACGTTCGTCCCTGGCTCGACATAATCAATGTTCGCAATCATCTTGCTCCCTTCAGCCGCGATGGCTCTGAACCTATCCAGCGCCTCTTCGACGTACTCTGTCTGCTTGCCGTCGTACAGCCTCACGAATGACAGTCTAGCGTCGCGCGCTTGCGGCGGGAGACGCGTGCGCCCGAATCGAGCGGCGTCGAGAGGACGGAGATCTTTGAACTTGACGCTCTCCTGGTTGCCATAGTCGATGAACGAGACTTGGGCCTCCTTGAGTCCGGGCGAGACTTTGCGGATCAGGGCGCGGTACCACGCTCCGTCCTGGCTGAATTTGGCCGAAACGAGATCGCCAGCGCGAGGGACGAAGCTGGTGGGAGCGGCAGCGGCTGGGGTGTGGTGGTGGAGGGAGAATTCTTTCATGAGGTTTTCGAGCTCGTGGATCTGGTCGTTGAGGATTTGGATACTGAAGCCAAACGGATCGTCGGGATTGGAAGACCCGCGGACGTCGGAGATGATGCAGTCGACGTACTCGGTCCTCGCGGGGGCTGGAGCCGCACCGGTAGCACCCGCACCTGCACCGCCGTTAGCGGCGCTTCCCCAAGCAGGAGCTCCACTGCGCGTTGCCGCACCCCCAGCACCACTGGACACCACGCCAGCAGACTCGGCATACTCAGCCTCCTCTGCAGCAGCGTCATAGTCGTGCCACAAACCAAGCTTGGCCCTCTTGGCCTTCTTCTCAGCGTCGAGCAGCGACTTGTAGAACGGTGTCGCTTCGGCACTGTAGCCGTGCACGGTGGCGAGACCGCTCTCGACGAGCGAAACAGCGAGATTTTCGGTCTTGTTGAGGTAGAGCGCACCGATGAAACCGCCCACCTTGTCGGTGCTGAACACCTCGATCTCGACATCGCGCTGGAGCGCACGCATGGTGGAAAAGTCGAGTCCCTCACGGCCGAACGGCTCGTCCTTCTCGGAAGCGTTGCGCGCCGTCTTGGGCGCACGGATGCCGGCAAGCACAAATGTAAGTCGCACATTCTCTCGTGGAACAATCAGCTTGAAGCGCGAAGCAGAGGCGACAAAGTCGACAATGGCAGTCACACGACCAGCGCGCTTGAGACCAGGAAGGAACGTGTTGGCCTTGGACGCGGTCTCCGAGGCATCACCCATGCGAGGAGCAGGAAGCTCTTTCCCCGAGTGAATGCCTTTGGCTTCGCTCGCTGCTTTGGCCTCTGCCTCCATCAGACGGTCAAAGTCGGGCGAGCGATCCTCGTCATCGCGACGATGCCTCTGCACAGTAGCCAGACCCTTGGAGATGAGCAACAGTCCGACGTCGGCATCCTTATTGCCCTGCTTGACCGTGGCATACTCGCGCTCGTCAAAGTCGCCCTCCTTGGGCTTGATGTAGTCCATCTGCACCGAGACGGTCTTGCCGACCAGTCGCTTTCGGAGGAATTCGCGCGCCTCAGCAGCGTACCCGGCCTGCTTCGCATCCTTGGCTTGGGGCTGGCGCAGCGAAGAAAACTGGATACGCTTTTCCGGGCCGAGCTTGCCATCGGCCAGCATCTTGCGCACTTGGATCGTGTCACCAGAGATGATGCGCGAGACCATGGCGTCAAAGGTGCGTGCGGCGACAGGCTGGCTGGTCAAGGTGCTCGACGAGGAAGCTGGGGCCGAATACGACTGCCAAAGGTTGAGGCGCTTCTCCTTGGCTGCACGTTCCGCTTGACGGTATTTCTCCATGCCGCCGTACGAAGCGAGCATGCCAGCGTGCCAATCAACACAGCGAGCGAGACCAGCTGCAAGTAGGAACTGCGCAATGTCGCCGACAGGGTGAATGGCGAGACCAATCAGAACGGTGGCAGAGGGCTGAGCAGGCGCTGGGGTAGTCGAAGCGGTGCTTGCGAAAGGCGTGGGAGCTGCGACAGGTTGAGGCACAGAGAGAAGAGTCACCTTGATGTTGCGCTGGAGAAGGCGGCTTTCTACAAAAAACTTGGCTTCCTCACCGAAGGGCTCGCTGGCGTCGGTGGGGCTAGCACCTCCACCGCCAGTGACTCGGGGCGCCTTGATACCTGCCAGGCTCAAGTTGATCATCTGCTGGTGCGTCGAGGAAAGGAGCAGACGGACACGGAGCATGCTGCCGTCTCGAACTTGCTCGACGATTGACTCGATGGGTTTGCCCTTCCACTCGGCGAGGAAAGCAGCGGTGTCCTCCGGCATTGAGTGGTCGACCTTGAGCAGGTCGTCTGGACCCCAGAGGCCAACACCGGCAGCGATGGCCTCATCCTGAACGCTGCGAAGTTTCTGCTTCCAGCTGCCATCGTCTGCCTCATCGCTCCGGCGAGCGACCGAGTCGTGCACCTTGGCCCAGCCGGCGGCGAGGATCTCGTGCGCAACGTTGGTGTCGGGCAGACCGGGAGCCTTGGGTGGGAGGAAGACGTGAGCGAACTGACGCGGTTGAGCGACAGTACTGCCGGGAATTGCTGCGGGAGCGGGGACAGTGTATTCGATGCGGTAACGGATCTCGCGACCCACTGTCAGCAAACGGAGATACTCGCGGGAAGGGAAAGCCTGCGGATCATCTTCACGTTCGCGCGACCCAAGCCTAGGCGCAGCTATGCCGGCAATGTGAACAGTCTCTTCCTTGCCAGGAATGTAGACGCTCTTGGGTCGAGCGACGATGGTATCACCACTGAGGACGCTTCGAACGATAGCACTTTTCAGGGCAGGCACGAGGGGTGCTGCTGCGGCGCCGTTGGGGGACGGATGGCCTGCATTGGCAGGGGTTGATGCTGCGGATGCTGCGGATGCTGCTGATGCTGCTGCGAAAGACATTTCGAAAATGAATGCTTGCGGTGACTTGATTGCTAGAATGCTTGTGCCGAAGGACTGCTTGCTGTGCGGATAATGAGACTTGCAAATGGCGTTGAAATGCTGATGGAGCGAGAGAATGAAGCAAGATTGAAACGAATGCCAATAAGGTTTGGAGGGTCAATGACAAGGACAGATAAGTGTGGTGGGGAGGAACGAGAAGAGAGCGGGACCGTCCTTCTCTCAAAAGCGGTCAAAGACAAGTGGCCCGTTCGGTGGGGCTCAACGTGATGAACACGCATGGCTCCTTGGCTCAGAGAGACCAACACTCACTGGCCCTCGCTGACACCAAGTTGACACTATCACACGCCCATAGGCCCATAGGCCAAATAAAGCGCTTTTCTTCCTTTTCTCGCTCAGCCATTTCACCGATCAACCCAACTGAGCTGCTTCGTTCAACATGCATTCAATCAAGGGTGCCTCCTTTCTTTGAGAGCCTTAGAAGAACAAGGCTGCGCGAAGAATCGGATCAGCCGACCAAAACCCGCCCCGGGCCAGGAGTACATACAAAATTCGAACCTGTCAATTGACAAACTGTATTCGTTTGTGACGTCTCAGTTCCAGCTAATTCAAGGGTCTTTTTGCCGATCAGACACCCTTTGTTTGTGGGGTGCCCTCTAACACGCTGACGCTGTTATGCTCATCAAACCACGACAGCGTCCAACGTGTCGATGAAAGGCCCTCAGCAGGACACGCTGAAACCATGCACTTCAGTATCGCAATCACGGAGAATAGAGAAAGCGCCTGCTTTGCGCAAAGTGCGTATAGGTATTTTGGTGCCAGATGGGCCCGTATCGAGATTCCGGCCTCCTGCAGCTGCATGATGGTATACAAAGTGTTCCAATCTACAAACTATCAAAGGTCAGCCGCGACGTCTTGCGAGCATCGGTGACCTTTTTCAGCCCATTCATCAGATCTTGCACTGCCGTCGGGGTGTGCGATGCGCTGTCGCAGCTGGCTGTAGCGTTGATGAAGCAGAGCACCGCCGACTGGTATCGGTGGAACGCCTGGTCGGCTTTGGCGCTTGCCAGTCTCCCGTTCACTTCTTGCGCAATGATGTCTTGCATCTTTTTGATGCACCACGTGGCCCAAGTGATCGTCCAGGACTGCATCATGCCTGGATGCAGGCGGATGATGCCAAACAGCGTGCCGTGGTCGCAGACGAGCACTTGGCGGTCCAAAGTCATGTCGATTTCGGTTTCGAGCCTTCGCAGCATCTCCTCTTTGATGGCCGGATCGCAGGTCGGCAAAAGGCCGAATTCTTCCACCGCGTATCCGATAGTGAGCCATTGGCCGAGGAAGAGAAAGATGAGAAACGTGCGGCGAGTCTGGTCTTCGGGTGCAGTGGGACCGGTGATGTGCAGCATGTCGTTCCAGTCCCACGCAAAGAGCGGGATCAGCTTGTCATGCCATGTCTTCAAGTCATCCAGAATCAGAATCACATCATGTGGATCAATGCCCTGCCCTTGCACACGATTCGATTGAATCTTGACCGCCACCTGACGGCAGAGATTGGCAAGCTCGACAAAGTAGTCGCGAAACAAGACTCGCGAGTGATCGCTCGTATGGAGCGGGAGCGAGCGGTCCAAGCTGATTTCAGCCTCTTGGATCAGAGGCAGCGTCCGTCCTGCTTCGGACCGTATCGCGTCATAGACGTAAATGGTCCAGAAGAGGATTCTTTGCCGTATCGCATCGCGGCCTTCAAGCCTGGAACCAAACGGTTTGTCAAGATGCAGTTCGAGCTTTTTCATGAGACGTATAAGGCCTTCATGTGTCAGAACGTCGATATCATAGACGCCGTTGACCGAGATGGGATCCGGAAGAGGCTTGGGTGTGCCATCGGCATGCTCAACCATGAGGATGACGGACTCGAGCGCATCAAAGCCGTCTCGGACCAAGCGTTCGCGGTCCTTGATGAGCCGACAGTAGTGCTCGTAGAGATCGGATTGCAGTTCGAATCGATTGGCGAGCTGGCTTGCGCCTGCACCACGGCATGCGATCGCGATCAGCAGCAGTTCAGAGAGCGGAGAGAGTGGCGGTTCACCCGGGTTGATGATGACCTCGTAGAACATGCCAGCATACCGAGAAAAGAAAGCGTGGTAGCGTGGCCAGTACCATTCCGGACGGATAAAGCCGATGCACTGCCCCATACTGTCAAAGTAGGCCTTGGTGCACACATCGAGCATGTTTTTATCGAGTGAGACGATACCGAGAAGGCCACCGACGAAGCCGACCTGACCTGATGAGCCGTTATCAGCTGATGACCTGTCGAAAGGGTTGCGACGCTTGATGCGCTTGTTGGAGCCATCTGTGGCTGATGTGCTCAAGAAAGCTGCATTTGAGATGATAACGTCTGGTGAGGATTGTTCCGAAGATCCGTTGGCAGACCGAGGCGTCACTCCAGAATTGGCTGGAGAATTGGAGCTTATATAATGGATCGTCGCACCGTTAGACTCGGCACTGACTCTTCGAGGCTCCATGGTTGGAGGTGCGGAGGCTGTCTGGAGAAACTTGCCGGTGCTAGAGCTAAAGGCGGCAAACATGCCGTTCTGGATTATAAGAACAGGCTTGTCTGCATCTTCGATATAGGCACTATTCGAATTGCTCGGTATTGACAAGCTCGCTTGTGGAGCGGCACCAGAAAAGGAGGTCGTCCTTGACGAGATGGCGCCTTCTTCGTGCGAGACTGCTTCTAGCAAGCTAGACAGTCCAGGCGACATGCCCAAGCTGTGGTTGTATGAGTTCGCGGAAGGTGCTGGCAGGTCTGCACCATTGCCTGCTTCTCTATTGGACGCTGATGATGACGCTGGAAGCGGCCCTGACGGCATTTCAGGGGGAGCGGTGGTATTGGCCTCTTTCCGCTCTTGGAGAATCTTCATACGTTTGCCGACGCGCTTCTTGGGTGGGTTTACGGTGAGAACGCATTCCATGGACGCAGTTTCGCAGTTGGTACAGGACGAGAAGCCTTGCTCTAGACGTGGTTCGCGATCGCATTTGACCTTTCGAAAGCGACAGGCATTGCACGCGATCCATAGCTTGCGCTTGCCGTTGGCAGATGTTGAGGATTCTGCAGGCTCCGACATGTTGAGTCGCTGAGCTACTCGTGTACGAGGAGCACTAGCAAAGTGGCAGACAGCGACGATGCATGGGGATCCGGCCTAGAATGTAATGGTCGGTGAAGTATCGGAGTGTAGGGTGATAGGTGCAGGCTCAATTAATTCGCCGGCGGCTATGTCAGAGGACGCACTGATTGGCTGTGCAGAAGAGCGCTTGTCAAGGTTGGCCCAAGCTTTACCGTGCAGCAATGAGGCCCGCTTTCCGCAGCGTCTCCAAATTGGACTCTTGAGAGTGTTAGAGTGTTTAGGAATTCCACTCTTGTCTTGCTCGAAAACCCAAGAGAGCGCCAAGCGAGATTCGACGTATTGTAGATAATCGATTGTCCCGATGGGCGATACCAAATCGGCGCTGCCAGCAAAATCGACAAATTTGAGTCCTGACAGTCGTCCCCTGAAACGAAGAGAAGCCAACATACCATGCACCACTTGCAGCTCGGGCTGGCTAGCTTGCTGTCTGTCACAATCAGGGTTGGTCCCCGTTTGCTTGCGAGCTTTATTGCCGCGACTCTGGCCGTCCCCTCGCCTAGGAGCTGTTGCTCCCTTTCTCAGCTCTTTCTCAGCTCGGAAATCAGAGCCGCGCCAAGTTGCATATGGACAACGCTTGCCTTGCAGCCGGCTCATTGTTGCTGGCATTGTCATGTGCGGGTCTCTTCTTTGTCTTTTGAAGTCGAACGCTTCCTGCGTCACAACCCCGGACGGAAACAAACTCCAAGCCACCAAGCTAGCTGAACTTCTTTCCTCGAACGGGGATTGGCGAAAGTGAGGGATTCTGCGAAATCGAATCTGACGACCGCCAACACTACCAAAAGATTGCGGTCGGCGTCTTGGTCTTGCTCTCGATCAAGTACAAGGCAGCAAGGTGAGCGAGCTTAGAAGGGCGGTCGCACGCGTGCTTGCTTCTCAGCCTTTGACCTTGACCGAGAGAGACAAAGGTCATGATCTTGACACGAGGGCGCTCTGCCTCGGACTCGAGGAAAATTCGAGGGTCTATGCAAATCTGCGGTGTCTCATCCAAAGGGACCAACCAACACCTCGCTCCTCTTCGCTGTCTCTGCTCTGCTTTAGAGCGTCTCTGCTGGCCTCGTCTCGTCTCGTCGTCCTCTGCCTCGCTTCTCCTCTTGGACGGGCGGTGCCCTGTCCAGACAACATGCCCAGACGCTTTGTCGGTTTCAGCCCAGCCAGTTTGGGCGCTGCTCCCAAATGCCTGTTGCGAGTCGCTGCTGCAGGCCGCTTGCCTTGTACGGCGTTGTGACTGCGACTGCCCTAAAGCATTCGCTTGGCTTCCCGTGTGCAATCTGAACACAAATGCCACCCATCCGCTCGCTTTCCATTTCTAGTCCGTCCCTCTTTCCTCCCTCCCTCCCGAACATCATCCTCTTCACCATATCCGCCCCCTCCTCTTCGCGTTCGACGGCATCCCCCTCCTCTTCTCTCCCTGCAAAGTGGCTGGTTCCACATCTTCGCTCTCTCTCTACCTTCTTCCACCGCACCGATTATCTCGAGGTCAGGACCTCTTTTCACCTCCATCCTCACTCTACATAGAAAGCTGGGCTTTCTTGCATTCAAAGACAATATGCGATCCACCTTCCTTGCCGTCGCATCGCTCGCCGTGCTGAGCACGTTCAGCTTCAACGTTCAGGAGACGGAGGCTAAGTCGCTCAGCAACAGGCATCAACACCACAGCCGTGCCATGGTCGCCGCCCATTCACCTCAGCGCAGAAAGGTCTGCAAGAAGGGCCACAAGAAGCGTCCCGCCAACGTCTCCAACAGCAACACCCAGCCCAATGACAACGGTAGCAGCGCTTCGGCCAACGCTGGCACTTCTGCCGGTGCTTCCACTGGTTCCTCCTCGGACTCGTCGTCGGGCTCGTCTTCCAGCTCGTCGTCTGGATCTTCGTCGGGTTCGTCGTCTGGCTCGCAGGGATCGTCGTCGGCTTCGGCTTCCGCCAGTGCATCTGCCTCTGCCTCCGCTTCTGCCTCGGCTGCTTCTTCTTCATCTTCATCTTCTTCTTCCTCTTCGTCTTCCTCCTCCTCGTCGTCTGGCTCGTCCTCCTCGCCTGCCGCCAGCGCCGGCGCCGCCCCTCCCAACAGCCCTTGGGGCAACTGTTTCGACCTCACTGCCACCGCCTTCCAGCCCAACTGGAAGGGCGAGGCCACCACTACCTGGTGTGGCGTCGAGTTCGACAAGTCAGCCCCCATCATCGCCCTCCCGCTCGCCCAGCTCTCGCAGGCGTATGGCTCCGGCAACTCGGTCACCTACTTCTCCGACCAAGGTCTGTGGGACACCATGATCTCCCAGTGGTGCGGTCGCGAAGTCGTCATCGAGGGTCCTGGTGGCAGCTTCAAGGCCTACTTTGGTGATGCTAACGAGTGGACGTCGGTGGATGTCAACATGAACCTCTTCACCAAGCTCAAGGGCGTGGGTGTTGGCAGCTACAGCAACCCGGATGCTGCTGGATGGATCAACAACGTCAAGGGCTGCTTCACGGGCGAGCAGATTAGCCTCAAGAGCGGATTCCCCTTCTCCTACAACTGAGTAGGCTCGCTCGCTCGTGCACAGCTTTCTTTCCTTCGCCGGTCGAAGGCAGGCTGCCAAGCTGAGACTGGTTCTCAGCGCGGCTGATGCTTTAAAGAACAGAGAGGTGCATGCTGATGTGGTAGACGAGAGCTAGGCTTTCTCCTGACGTCCAAGCATGCACCTCTACCCTTCTTGGAATAGATCGATCCTCGGTCCGTAACGGAACCCCACCTCATTGTAACCTTGTCACCCATGTAACTTGTTCATAAGGAATGCAAACCCCCCCCCTGCCGTGTTACGGCGCGAATCGCCCGCTCGCTCGCCCTTACCGTGGCATGCGAGACGTTGGGATTCACGACCATCCGCACCGCCAAATTAACAAACTTGCTCTCCCAGGTCTGACGAGTGACCAAGTACCATTGTGCGTGGTCGGAGACAATGCAGCTTGTAAAAAGACCCACTTTGTACGACGCGTGCTCAGTTTTCCGAAACGAATGCGGACCAGTGGCTCAAGCGAGCATTCGAGACCTAATTTGGCGGGATCACAGGTGATCCACCGCATGACCTGTCCGCGTATGAAGTGAGTGGGTGGTTGAAATAGAGAAAGCGAGCGAGGGCTACCATCTCAACCGGTCGATCGAGAGGCAACGGCATTCTGGTTGCACAGGCATTGGTGGGACGATCCGAAGTTTGGCTACCTTCATCCTGCTATCTTGAGGGCATGCAAGACTTGCCTGAACTTGCCACGGTTTGCTTTTAGACCTTCTCTTGCACTCATCCGCTTCTATTCCACGTTTGGCTTGTTCCAGGTGGTGAACATCGTCCGTCATGCTTCGCCACGTCCTGATCCTGTGCTTTCTAGCCCTAAATTCGTTCAGCTTTGCCGTTGACACCGCTCCGAAGGAGACAGAGTCTTCTGCAAGTCAGAAGACCAACCCTGGCCAGCCACAAGACCCAACACCGGGCTCTCCTAGCGATCCCGCCCCCTCCACCGACACTTCCTCTTCTGGAGGCGGCACGACTCAAAAAGTTCCCGAAAGTGTCTTTGGCGCGGGCTGTCGCTGGGATCCCACCACCAGCAACATCGAAGAAGTCTCCTTCCAATTCCGGACCGGCCAAGCTCCTCCTTCGACTTGGTTTTCAGATGTGCACTCCTCCGCTACAGCGTCAGGCACTGGCGCCGCCGCCAAGAGTAATTCCGCTCCGCCTTCCACTCCGAAGCTACAGCGTCGTTCGAGCCACCAACACAGGCTTGAAGCGCGCGCAGATCCAGAAGCCCCAAAGACGAGCGGACTTCTAGATGCGTCGTACCACTCGCGCCTCATTGATGTCCTCACCTTCCGCGCTCGGTACGGCTCCTTCGGCTCCAGCCTCAACAGCGCCGGTTGTGCGCTTCCCGCATTCTCGGAGCGTCTTGCCCAGCTCGAAGCGCAAGAAGGAGAGATTGTCAACAATTATACGAGAATGCACAAACCGGTTGCCGGCTCCGATAACACGCCTTCTGCCATGTTCTTCTGGGCGGGCATCTCCAACTATGACCCGTCTGTGCGCTCGGATCTGATCCAAACCGTCGTCTTCTACGGCGATGGCTGCGCAGCTAACCCGCGCCAAGGACTGTGCATCTACTCTGCCGAATACTCCGCCTTCCGGTACAGCTCAGTCGACCACATGTGCATGGGGAGTAACATGCCGGTATTCTATCCGATCGATACGCCCATGACGGTGGTGTACAGGACGCAGAATGGGTTCAGGACACAGGAGGCGTGGATCGACGGCAAGATGGTGAGTTATTTGAGATCGGCGGGGGATCAGGTGATGAATAGCTTTGTGATCACGCAGGAGTGCAAGGGGTGCACGTGGCCGTTGTCGGAGCAGGTGTACGAGAATATTGTGATCAAGTTCACGGAGCCAGAGCCGCAGTTTGATGCGTTGGGGTTGTGCACAGGTGGCGCGACCTTGAAGAGTCAGCCGAGGATGGAGAAGGAGGGAAGGGTGTGGGTGATTGACGAGGTCAGGGTACCTAGTGGGAAGCATGTGAACAGTGATGCGGGGACCAGTGAAACGGAAGAAGCAGATGGTGAACAGAGCAGCGAGGAAGCAGGCGCTGGCACCCGAGGATCAGCAACAGCTGCTGGGGGTGGGGGTGGGGGTGGAGATACTGCTGCTGACAGTGCCAAAGGTGCACCAAACGGTACGAAAGATGCTCCGGCTGCCGGCGGAGCTGGTTCTGGCAGCAAACCTGACAACTCTGGCACTGCACTTGGCGGTAAATCTGGCATTGCAGCTGAGACTCCTAAAGCTGCTGCAGACGGCAAACCTGACCCAGCTACGTCTGGCATGAGCAACGCTGTTCCGGCAGACAAGCCTTCAGCTGGCGCTTCGAACGGCGACAAAGCCGGTATTGCGGCTGACACTCCCAAAGCTGCTGCAGGCGGTAACGCTGACTCTGCCAAGGCTGCCCCCGGTGCCGAGACCAGCAAAAACAAACCTCTCACCCCCGGTGCTGCTACTGACGGCAACCCCCACCTTCCCGCCGACGCTCCCAAAGGTGCAACCGGATTTGCACCCGGAGCCAAACCCATGGTTCAAGCCGATCCAGCCACACCACCTCCAACTTCTCCCGGCGCTGATGGCAAACCCGTCAATCCCCATCCCCCTCCTTCCGTGCCGTAGAATTAAAATCCCCCGGCGCGGCCGGCGACTTGGATGCTGAAATCGTGTGCACTGCACTGCAGGCAACCCCCCACGTCCATTCCCCCCCGCCTCGCCGCCTATTCAGAGCCGCTGTTGCCGGTTCTTACCCCCCCCCCCCCCCCCCAACACACACAGCTGTGCAAACCGGCGACGCAATCAACCATTCCTTTCTGTGCAGCTCGTGTGCGCGCGTGTGTGTGTCGTGTGTGTTTGCTCGGCCTTTTTCGCGGCTTCCTCTCGAAAGGAAGTATTCGCTGTGTCAAGTGTGCAGGGAACAGTTGGTCGATGTTGTGCGTTACGTCGCAGCAGGTGCTCAGACCACACGATTGCTCGCTTCGAGCCTCCAACAACCTATTTGAGCCTTCACCGCACTCTTCATTGTTGCCTCACTACCTCTCATCACCACAGTTACATCTGGTAGCGAAATATGGCTTCAGCACAGAGCAAGGGAAAAGTCGGCTTCGTCGGGCTTGGCAGCATGGTAAGTAGACGCAGTCCACTTTAACCGCTCCTGCTGGCGGGATAAAACCTCTGACTCTCACTGCTTCTCACGTGTATTGATGGGCATGCTAGGGCGGGCCTATGGCGCTCAACGTAGCCAAGGCTGGCTTTGAAACCACCGCGTTCGATTTGCGCTCGGAAGCAGTGCACTCGTTCGTCAACGCCAGCTCCACTTTCTCCCAACCTGGCGTGGGTGCTGGCTCTCTAATCGATGCTGCTGAGGGGAAAGACTTTCTCATCCTCATGGTGGTCAACGATGCTCAGGCCCGAACGATCCTCCTTCAACCTCCCTCTTCCGGGAACGGCAAGACGGCGCTGGAAGCACTGGCACCGCACGCGAGCGTAATCCTCATGGCCACCTGCTCCCCTGGCTCGGTGCGAGCTTTGGAGAATGACATCAAAGCCGCCCGACCGGACATCTCACTCATCGACGCGCCGGTCTCAGGCGGCGTTGCTGGCTCAACCCACGGCACGCTCACCATCATGGTCGGCTGTCCCACTCCCGCCTACAACCGCGTCCAACCCGTCCTGCGCGCTATGGGCGACAAGCTCTACCACATGGGCGAGCAAGTCGGCCAGGGCAACAGCATGAAAGCCATCAACCAAGTCCTCTGCGGCATCCACGTCGCTGCTGCCGCCGAAGCACTCTCTTTTGCCACAAAGATGAACATCAACCGCAAAACCGCGCTCGAAATCGTGTCCAACTCAGCGGCGAGCTCGTGGATGTTGCGAGATCGAGGACCGAGAATGTTGGAGAGCGAGCCAGAGATCCATTCCATGACGCAGATCTTTGTGAAGGACTTGGGCATTGTGGCGGAGGCGGGGAGGGAGGTGGGTGCAGCACTGCCGTTGAGTGCGGCGGCAGAGCAGATGTTTGTAGCGGGAGTGGGGAGGGGGCAGAAGTTTATGGATGATTCGACGGTGATAAGATGCTACGAGGCGCTGAATGGTTCGCAGAGCTCGTAACGTCGCACATGCTGTGCGCAAGAGCGTGTTGTCATTGCAATGCAACAGCGTTCGCGACTGGAAAGGCTCTCCCTGAAAGTGAGGGTGTGCGTGACTGTGCAAGTCACTGAATGTGTTCAAGAGGGCCTGGGTGAGCAAAGATTCAGAAGGAAGAAGAATGCGTGGTATTGACTGTCTTTAGATTTGTTTATGGCCCGGAGACGAGCTCAGTAAGCGCCTTTTCCATGTCGCCTTTGTGCTTGGCCAGCGTCGCCTCTGCCACCTGCCGCGACACGAGCAGCTCGGAAATCTTGCATTACCAAACGACATCAACGATGGTGACGTAAGATGCGGTGTCAGCAATGCTGTAGATACGAGAAACAAGGGAGAAAGGGGGAGGTTGACAAATGCTTACGATGAACTCGACATCCTCCTTCTTGAGCTTCTGACCCTGCGATGGACCCGCCGCGATCTGCGGCGGCACTGTAGCGGCGTTATCACCAAAGCAGAGGGACTGAACGGTCTTCTCCATGCGTCCACGCTCAAAGCTGTAGCCTGCCGAGTCAAAGTCTGCCCACTCTTGGATGACCTGACAAGCCAAAGAAACGATATCGGAAGGATTGTTAGAAACCATAGACCGTAGGCGCATCAGCAGGGGGTTGTAGCAAACATAAGGGTTCTGCGTACCTCTGCTTGTGGTTTCGCCGCCATTTTGAAGTGCTTGCAGTGTAGTAAGGTCGGGCGTTGGTAGATAGAAGGAAGGGCAGGCTTGAGTGACTGTTAAGCGGGTTGTCAGAAGTCAGACTCGGATTTCGGTGGTGAGGGTGCAAGTCCCGAAAGCCGCGATTTTTTTTTCCCCTGCAATGCTTCGGACCCTGGCTTCACTCGTTGCAGTTTAGATCTTGCGACATTCTTCTAGATCTCTTCGTCCTTGACCTGCCCTGATTCTATCTTAGCTGACTGCTCGCTCAGCATGACATAGACTTCTCTCGTTTGCCCTCTAACTCTTCCTTGACAGCACTTGCTGTCAGACACGTCGCAATGATCCCAACACCGTCGATCTCGCACTTGACAAAAGCTGATTTTCGCAAAGTGTACGAACCCGCCGAAGATTCTTTTATACTCCTGGACGCGCTCGAAGCCGACGCTCTCGCCCTCATCGCATCCCTCTCACTGAAAGCGCCTCTCTGCGTCGAGATCGGTTCTGGTAGCGGCATCGTCACCGCTTTTCTCTCCCAAATTCTCGGCGCCACCGCTGGCACGTACATTGGGATCGACCTCAACCCGCATGCCAACGCCTGCACAGTCGCGACGGGCAAGGAGAATGGGGTGAGGATCGAATCAGTGAGAGCATCGTTGCTGTCAGCGCTGCGACCGAGGGTGGATGGGAAGGTGGACGTGCTGCTGTTCAACCCGCCGTACGTACCAACGGAAGAGGAGGAGGAGATGATGGCACAGGGTAAGGCGGGGATCGAAGGATCGTGGGCGGGCGGAGAGACGGGGACCAAGTTGGTGGATGAGTTGATTGATACTGGGGCCATAAGGGAGGTGTTGGCGACTGGAGGGAGGTTTTATCTGGTTGCGATCAAGCAGAACGATCCGGCGGGGCTGATGAAGAGATTGCAGGCTCAGGGTTTGGAAGCTGAGGTAAGTATTGAATGCTGTAGCGCACAAACGCTGGACCACCCAGGAATCCGTGTCAAAGGTGGAGAGGGGAGCATTATACTGACTAGGGATCATGAAACTTGCATTTCACTATGCGAACCGGGTCGTAATGTGGTTGCTACAGGTGGTGTTGGCACGGCGAGCTGGCGGTGAGCATCTGCACATCATTCGAGCCCTGAAGCCTTAACCACAGCTGGAACAACACCTTTTCCTCTACCAAGTCATCACGGCTCCTTCATGATACCCAATTCCAGCGCATGCAATCATAGAATACACACGCGCCACACACATGTTGATCCAATAACGGCGCCATTACTTATCAAATTGCACAACTGCCTGTGCTTGTATCACATTCAACATCGCTGCTCAGACCGATCGAATGTGTGTGAGGTGTGTGTGAGAGGCAGAGCAAGGCCACATGATTAGAGTTGGGTCCAACAGGGTGTGGTGCACAACAATTTTCCGCGGGATTTGCAGCTGTTCTGAGTCTTTTCCAAACTTAAAAGAAGCACAGACGCACAGAACACAGCGCTTGTAGAGAAAATGCAGTCACGTCCCGTATTCGCCTTACGGCCCCTTTTTGCCGCTGATCCTTGCCGCTTCACAGGCGATCAAGGTGAGCAATGGCACACTTGCTCTCACCGGCCATTTCTAAGCACACAGATAGTCCCTCCATTCTCCCTCCTCGCCTTATCGGTCTTCTGGCAACCCCTCCATCCTCATCATTGCCCAAGCAGGGTTATGGGAGAAAAGCATGACGCTATCATCTACGAGCAGTGCTGGATCTCTCCGTGCTGAGGCGGTGCTGACGTGGGCCTTGCACCGACCTTTCGCATCGGCTTTTACATTATTGGTGCTGTGGGTGACGTACAAGCTCGCCGTGAAACCCATCCTGTTCCCCTCGCCTTACCGCCATCTCCCGCGCCCCGAACGTGCATCCTACATCCTCGGCCAGCGCGTGGTCGAGGCCAAAGGTCTCACCTACACCCACCCCACCACGCACCAACCTGTCACCGTCAGCGGCCCCGGCGATGTGGTCAAGCACTATTCGCGCACGCTCGACTCGGCCGTCTTTGTCTTCCCCGAACCCTTCGGTGGAGAGACGCTCTTCATCGCAGACCCTTACGCGCTCAACGCTATACTTGCCGACATTGACAGGTTTCAGAGCGACCTGCTTCGATCGAGCATCATCGAGTTCATTGTCGGTGTTGGTATCGTGACCCGGTATGGCGATGCGCATAGGCGTCAGAGGAGGTTAATGGCTCCTGCTTTTACCCCGGCGCATTTGAAGGCGCTGACGGGGACCTTTGGCAGGTATGCCGAGCTTATGTGTCAGAAAGTGGCCCAGGCTGTCGAAGCAAACGCAGCCAAAGGTGAGGATGGCTCGAGTAGTGTTGACTTTGCAGAGTTTCTCGACTGCGCCATGCTTGATATCATCGGCATGGCTGGCTTCGGCTATCCCTGCCTTGCGCTCGAGAAGGGAAGGGATGGTTCCGAACTCTCTTCTGCGTTCAACTCGGTCAACCAAGCAGCCATCGACTTTGGTCTTGGACGTGCGATCCACTTGGGACTCAGTGCCCTGCTCTACCCGCGCGCAGCAACTTGGCCTCTATCCGAGGCGAACCGTCGCATTCAGAAGGTGAACCGCGTGATGAACCGCATCACGATGCAGATCGTCAAGGACGCCAAAAAGCGCGTCGAGCAGGAAGGCGAAGATCTCGGTGACAAAAAGGACCTCCTCTCGCTCCTCATCAAATCCAATCTTACCGCAGGCGCAGCAGAGAGAATGACAGACAAAGAAATCTCGGGTCAAATCCAAACCTTCATGTTTGCCGGATACGAGACATCAGCCGTCACCACCTCCTGGGCGCTCTACTTTCTGTCCAAGCACCAGAAAGTGCAGGACAAGCTCCGCAACATCGTCGCGGAAACAATGAGGGAGAGGAAGGGCGTGAAAGGGTTGGAAGAGCTCAACGTGGTTGAGCTCGAGTATGATGATGTGTGGTGTGACGAGATGAAGTATCTCGATTGGATACTTGCCGAGACGCTACGATTGTGCCCGCCGGTGCCGAGCAACGATAGGGAAGCGATGCAGGACGCAGTGGTCCCCCTCATGACGCCGCTCAAACTGACCAATGGACAAACCGCTTCGCAGCTCTTCATCCAAAAAGGCTCCCGCCTCACCATCGGCATCAAAACCGTCAACTACGACAAACGCCTCTTCGGCAACGACGCCGATCAGTTCAACCCAGATCGCTTCGGCCACCTCCCCCCCACCCACGCAGAGGCAAAGATCCCACCCTACGGCACATACTCCTTCGTGGGCGGACCCAAGTCCTGGTAAGCACCCTCCTACAAAACGATGCGCGAAAAGAGTAAATGACCTTGTACACTGACTCGAGATACGATGTTTTTGGGGGGATTGCATCGCTTAGCATCGGGGCAAAGTTCGCTCTAACCGAGATGAAAGTGCTCATCATTGCCATTGTCGCGCGCTTCCAGCTGTCGCCCGAAGCGGGAGTGAAGATCAAGCAGCACCAGGCCTTGATTGTGCGCCCGCGTGTCGAGACGTCCTCTGGCGAAGCTGCCGCCGGTATGCCGCTGCGCGTGCGTCGGCTCTAACCACAAACACGCACACTTTGTCTAGAGTAAAGGGTCATATAGGATCATTGAGGGTATGGAATCATGGATGCGGTGCATTCCCGCATGCATGCGTCGTTAGTGTTACAATGCGAGTGAGAGTGTGTGCGCGTGTGTGTGACGAGAAAAACTGTTGAGAGCTGTAACAGACGTGGTGTGATTTAGTCTGCTGTGAGACGGTCGGCATCGAATGCCGGCTGAGGTGGGACAAACCCTTCTCGCTTCGACACGTCTGCAAGCGCCTCAGCAAGCTGTTCGACATCTTCGACCGTCGCCAGCGACCAGACTTCGTAGCCGGACTCGGACTTGTCGCCTTTCATCTCCCTCTGCCTGTCCCTGTACGCAAGCTCCTTGCTCAACAAGTGTGCGCACGCCCTTCCAGGACCGAGGCAGATGAACCTCTCCACGCCCTGTGCGAGGAGTGTATCGATGGAGCTGAGCCAGTCGACCGGTCGCGCGAATGCACCTGCGAGATCTTGACGAATCGCATCTGTATTGGAGATAACGCTGCCATCTTTCGATGAGACGAGAGAGAAGCCTTCCGGGTCAGAGAGCGGCATGTACTTGACCGATGTGCGAAGGACGTCCGACGCTTCCTGCATCAGACTTGTATGGTAAGCACCGGATACGGGTAGGTTGACTGCACGCGCACCGAGGTTCTTGGATCGCAACCGGTCGCAGCAGTACGATACACCGACTCGAGTACCGGAAAGCACGATCTGAAGTTGGCTGTTGATGTTGGCCACCTCGACGACCTCGTCGCGCGCAACCGACGGGATTTTGCCGTTGCGAATGTCCTGTGAGACCTGCTCGACTTCTCTGAGAACGGCGTTGAGTTTGCCTGGCCGGACAACGACGCCGGACATCTGTGTACGCTTCCAGCCAGGCTTTGCTTTGTCCGAGGCAGCTTCTTCCTCGTAGAGCAGGTCGGCACCCTTGCCGCTTCCAGCGTTGGCAAATGCCCACGTCTCGTAGATGCTTTCGGGCTTCTCACAGCCAGGCGGGAAGAGCACAGGGTGATTTGCCGTATAATGTGATGCGATCAGACCGCGGTGACGCAAGAGTCGCACCGCATCGTGCAAGTCCATGGCTCCCGAGCCCACCAAAGCGGCGTACACGCCCGAGCCGTGACCCGACGCCCACTGCACATGGTCCTGAACCAGATCGAGCGAAAATTCCTTGCGCAGCACCTGGAGGAAGGCGAGTGTGCAGGTGAGGATGGCGGGCTGCGCATTCTCGGCTCTGGTCAGCTCGAGTTGGTCTCCAGAGAACACCAGATCGCGGAGCCACCCGCGTCGACTCCTGGCCACAGCTGTACCACTGGCGAGAAGACCCTGTTTGGGGTCGAGATACCGTGTCGTTGCGAGCTCAGCTTCGAAACGTTCGCGCTGCTCGGCGCTGGTGGCACGGTCGCCTTGAATGAAGTGGTGTGAATGCATGCCCGGAGTCATCATGAGCGCTTCTTCGGCCTGGTGCCAGATCGACCGTGCCGAACGGAAGGCCCTGTAGAGGTCTTTGGACATGGCAACATACTGCGAACCTTGACCAGGGAAGATGAGCGCCGACTTTTTGCGAACGATTTGGTTGCTAGGATGGCCCGATCCACCGCCTGCTGTAGCGGTGCCCGGCGCAGCATACGAGGAAGCATTGAACGAGGAAGAGGGGGGTGAAAAGTATGTGTGCTGGGGAAGCGCCTGCTCACTGCGGGTGGAAGGCGAGTAGCGGTGCTCGTATCGTTCGACAAGCACCTGATCAACCGAGCCTGAGGCGGCATTTGATGGAGCTGAAGGACTAATGGCGTTCATCTTGCGTTTGCCATAGTTGGGAATCGCGCCTTTGCCAGCGTTTCCCGTAACGATGGGTACGCCGCCAGCCTTTCCTTTGGATGTTGGGGACCGTGCCTCTGCTGTGGAGGCGACTGGGCCGCCTTGACTCTTTGCTCCACCTCCAAAAGCCCAAGTGTCGTCGAGCTGTTCGGATGCATTGGTGGATTTGGAGCGTACTGCAGACGAGGCTGGATGCGCTGCTGGACCGGATGTGTCGAGGATGGCACTGCTGGTCTGCCCGTTAAGTGTGGTGCTGATGCCTGCGTTGCTGCCAGCAGGCGAGGATTGTTCTAAAGACGTTGCGTTGCTTGCTTTGAGTGGAGACGACGAGAGCAACGGGTGAGCTGATGCGCCGAGAGTACGATAGCGCGCGACATAGGCGGTGGAATCGCGGATCTGAGCTAGCGAGTGTCTCTTGCTGGCGATGCTCGAGGCAGCTGGGTTGGAAGCAGCAATGGCTGTCGATGAATGTCGTGGACGCGAGGGGCCGGCGACAGGTGCTTTCGGTTGAGCAGCTGAAGCAAGCAGCTCCCTCGCCGCTCCCCTGTAGCGATGTGAAGAGGCCAACATCTTGCTATTTCGTGTATGCCTGCACTCGTTTGTGGGAGATCAAGTGGCCCTCGACTTTGCAGGAGGCTACAACTTGGCAGGTCGATGAGGCAGGTTGTTGCGGTGACAATACCGTAGCTTGGTGGAAAAGGTATTGCTATAAGAAGAGGCACTGCATCCTTAGTATTTCGAGAAGCCAACTCTATGAATAACTCTGCGAACGTTGATATCAGCTGCGTCGGTATTCTTGTATTGGCGAAAGCTCTCTCCAATCCTGAGGCCGAGCAATTGTCGATGTGATGGTAGCAAACTGGATCACGGAGAAGAAGCTTGGTTGTTGACGGAGAGAAGGAAGGAGAGGGAATGCTCTCAGGAGCGGGAGTGTGGAGTGCGAGCCGCAAGGTCACCTTTCCGGCAGCTGCTGCTGCATTGCGCAATAGTGGGCTCAAACAGCGAGCAAGAGGACGAGAGAGAATGCGCGTGCGTAGAGTATGCTTGCTCGGCCAGTCAGCGGCGGCTTTCAAGTGAATTGTTATAACCGGACAAGGAGTTGCAGGGGATAACGTTGCACTGCACACTCTGTATTGTCACCTTTTTCCCCCCTTTTCCTCTTTTCCTGGGGTTGAAGCGCGCGCGGGGTTGCTGCTGCATCCAAGCGGACTGCTCCCAAAACCTTACAGCAGTCAGAGAACCAGCGAGTGTGGTCATAGGACCATTCCGCACTCCAAGGAGCCGAACTGCGATCGTGGGGTTTTCACAGCTGGCCTCTTCTAGCTGCTGACTAAAAGTACTCCAAAACGGACCCGCCCGAAAAATTACGGGCGACAACTTATCTCAAATTTGGAGTTCAAACGGCCGAGACTATTGTTCTGAATTGGCAATGTTAGCTGTTTTCAATTAACAAACCAATTGCGCCAAACTGCTTTGTCATCCCGACGGTTGCGAGACCCGACGTTCCGATGTTCCGATGTTCCGATTCTCGTGCTGCTCGCTGCTTTGCGAACAAACAACCTACAACAAGCAGAAAAGCGCCTTCCCATGCCATAATATTATCTCAAATCGTGCCCAGAAGTATTGGTTCATCCGACGTCTGACATGTGCTTATGACCGACACTGCGTGCACGAGCAAAGCTGCATCGCTGCAGATCCACTCAACAAGTCACAGTTTGGCTTTGAGGTGCAGTCAAAGTTGAAGTGGATCTGCGAATCTTCCGACTGTCACCCTGATAGAAGGCAAGCTCAGCGATGTGATTCGGTGGCGGTGGCGGTGGCGGTGGTGGTGTTATGATGGTTGTCGTTCGGATCTCATTCAAGGTTCCGGAGACAAGCATGTGTATCGGAGATTAACTGGAGGAAAATTTCAGCTCCGTACTGTACAGTACCTGAACCCTTCCCATTCTTTCTGGATAGCCCGCCCTGGCTTCTCTCCACCTTTGAGTTCTGAAGAGCGAGCGCAACTTTATCGCGCTGCTATCTCCTTTCCTTCCGTCCCCTGCCCTCTTGCTCGGTTTGGATATAACCCTCTCCCAGCCATGACTTCCACATAGACCCATCGTCGGTTACATTTCTCCATCCGGCCTACTCGAAGGAAACAGACCGCAAGAACCGCTTGTACAGACGCGGACCAGGACTCAATGGCATCGTCTTCCACCTCCATGACCGAGGTCGAAAGACCCTCGGAGCTGGAGCTTGCTGGACTGCCTGCCGCCGCCGAATCTGCACCGCTCTACAATGCAAGCAAACTCGGCAAAGCACGTCAGCTCGTTGGCGTCGCCATCCTCTGCATGGCCATGCTCCTCACCCAATCTGCTCTTGGCCAGTCTGTCGTACCACTCACCTATATCGCGCGCACCTTCAAAGTCGAGCACTCGGAAGCGCAGCAATCTTGGTTCGCCGCTTCTTTCTCCCTCACTGTCGGCACGTTTGTCCTCCCCGCCGGCCGCATCGGCGACCTTGCGGGACACAAACTCATCGTCATCCTCGGCTACGCCATCCTCTGCGTCTTTTCGCTCCTCGCCGGGCTCACGCATTACACGGGGTCGTACATCTTTTTTGATGTGTGCAGGGCGATGCAAGGAGTGGGATGTGCAGTGCTGCTGCCCAACTCGCTGGCGATCTTGGGGCGGGTATTTGCACCGGGCACGTATGCGAAGCATTTGAGCTTTTCATTTTTTGCAGCGACCGCTCCGAATGGGTTTCTGGTGGGATCGCTGTTTACGACGTTGTTCGGGATGAATCGAGCGTTGGGTTGGTGGTGGGGGTTCTACATCATGGCGATTACGACGGCTCTATTGGCAGCAGTAGCGGTGTGGGTGCTGCCGAGCGAAGAGGAGATGCGCGCCGTGAGCGCGTCGTGGAAGCTTGACCCCAAGATCAGCGGAAGCGACACACCGCCTCAACAGCAGCAGGAGGAAGCAGCGATCGCACCAGATAAAGCCTTGACCGAGAGCCAAGCTCCACTGTGGAAACGGCTTGATCTGTTCGGCATCGTCACCGGTGTAGTGGGCCTGGTGCTGTTCAATTTTGCCTTCAACCAAGCGCTCGTTGTGGGCTGGCAGACCGTTTACGTCTACATCCTGCTCATCGTCGGCGTCCTTTTCATCGCCGTTCTCATCTATGGCGAAAGCAAGGCATTGTACCCGCTGCTGCCCACCAGCGTCTTCCGCCTTTCCAGTTCGCTCATCCTCGCCTCTCTTGCCGCGGGATGGAGTAGTTTCGGCATATGGGTGTTCTTCCTTAATGGTGTACAGCAGAACGTCCGTTTGTACTCGCCTATCGGGACCATCCTCACCTACCTCCCCGCCGGTTTTTTTGGGGTTGTCGCTGCCTTCTCCTCCGCCCAGATTCTAGGCAGGACGAGCCCGCCGTTCGTAATGCTGCTCAGCCTGCTCGCGTTTTGCATCGGCAACTGTATCGCGGGGAATGCACCCGTGAACGCAACTGCGCTGCCCTACATCTCGAGCGGGATCATGCCGTTTGGGATGGACATGTCGTTCCCCGCCGCCAGCATTATCCTCAGCGACTTTCTGCCAGCGCATCAGCAGGGCACGGCGAGCAGCATTGTGAACACGGTGGTCAACTACAGCATTGCGCTCGGGCTGGGATTTGCGGGCATCGTGGAGACGCATGTGAATGATGGAGGTAGGGATGTGTTGAAGGGGTACAGGGGTGCGTTTTACATGGGGATGGGATTTGCGGGAGCGGGGGTGGTGTTGGCATTGACGAATTGGGGATTGCAGTTGCGTTCGAACAGCCAGGCGAAACAAGCGGAGCAGCACAAAGCGCAGGGTGAAAAGGTTTGATCATCGTCTCGTGGCAACAGTCGCATTGTAAGGTTTGCCAAAGCGGCTATACATCACAGTGCAAAATCTGCAATCAAGGGCTCTCGAATCTATGTACACTGACAACACTAGCATCAGTATCTCAACATTTCAGCATTTGCATCTCCTAAGTTTGTACCGTATCCTGACACCCGACTTTTGATTGGCACTGCCTTTGAGACCCGACCGTGGGCAGGCGAACAGGCTTGCGGGTTTTGGGGCCTGACTCGAATCGAGCGAATGTGCGGAAAAGTGTGTGAGAAGGGCGGGTGTCGATCTCAGCCGAAGTGATTCGACGTTGGTAGGGCTGCGAGGGGGAGCTGAACGAGGGACCGAAAACAAGGTTTAGGTAGGTGGTGCACCGAAAAAGGTGCCGAGGTTAGTGCCGAGCACAGCGCGTGTGTGCGGTTGCGCTGTGTGACAGACAAAAACGCGCACAGCCCGCCGTTTGGGAGTTCCGCCGGGAAGCAGCGTGGCGCAGGAGCAGAAGAAGAGCTTCCCGATAGACGCACAGCCCAGTGCAGGGTGAGGGTAGTGTTTCTGGGCTGGCAGCTGTCAAATTTGGGGGGGGAATTGGTTTATTCGGTTGGTTGGTCGGCGTGCTGTTCGTGCCTTTGTTATCAAGGTCTTGTATGGGATTTGGTGTGAAGTGGTTGGGGGGTTCGATGGGGAGTCACTCTTTGCAGTGTCCTTGGCGGTGAGGGTGGTGTTGGTGGTGTTGGGAGGAGGGGGAAGAAGAAGGTATAAAGACATCCCATCTGTAACCATCTCGACGTTATCCAATCCATCCCTCAACGTCCGCTATACCGCACCGCACTACACAACACCCACTCCCATTGCACTACACTACACTGCACCGACCATCCCCACGCTCACATCCATCATGACCTGGCCTACTACCATTGTCATCGACACAGTCTTCATCCCGCTCTACGCTATCCTCTTCCTCCTCAACCTGCCCAACGTCATCAAGCACGGCCATGGCAAAGCGGTCGGCTTCATCTCTCTCCTCATCTTCTCCCTGCTCCACCTCGTCGGCAACGTGCTCCTGGTTGTGGAGTACAATCAGCACTACAGTTCGATCAACGTGGTTGTGTGGGGCTACATCCTGCAGTCGATTGGGTTGAGTTTTTTGGTCAGCGCTTCGTTGGGCTTTTATACCCGAGCAAAGTCGGAGGAGGAGTTTGATGAGGCCAACAACACGAAGACGAGGCGCATCTCGAAGCTGCTCAATTTGGTTAACCTTGCTGCATTGATCTGCATCATTACCGGTTATACAAGCGTCAACTTTACGAATGCGGAAGGGGAGGTGGTGAACCCAGATCTCCCTTCGCAAACCAAGGCGGGTGCAGTGCTGTACATCGCTCTCATCATTGCCATCGTCCTCCTCACCCTCTTGAGCCTCCCCTCGCCCTCCCAGCCCACGCGCGAAGCGCACATCATCAAACTCGCCATCCTCATCGCCACCCCTCTCATGCTGGTCCGAGCTGCGTACTCGGTCTACACAACTTTTTCGGGTTCCATCTTGTTGCCGAAGAATATCTGGGTCAAGTTGGTACTGCAGTACATTACCGAGTTCGTCGCGCTGAGCGTCTACACGGCGCTGGGATACCTGATTGGTAAGACGCAGAAGGGGAGGTATGAGGTGGAGGAGGAGATGGCGAGTACGAGCCAGATCAGGGATGGGAAGTGGAGCGGGAGCCAAGGATCGGACGGGTCGCAGCAGATTCCAATCTCGTATGTCCCGCACCGCCAGTAAAGCTCGTATTCCTGCTGTATCCGATTCAAATGTACATAGCGTACAAAGACCACGTCGCTTGCTTCAGACGAGTAGCAATCAAGGTGTTTGATAGAAAACGCGTGCTGCATTTCGTACACAACAACGAGAGGGATACCACAACAAAAAGCAAAACACTGACAGCAAGAAGAAAGCCGGCTCAAAGATAGGCAGCTACTGGTCAATGTCGAGCACGATTCGACCGGCAATCTTTCCGCTCTGCATGTCATCGTATACCTGCGGGAGCTGCGAAAGGCCGAGCGTTTTGAAATGAGTCTTGACTTTGCCAGTGGCAGCGATATCCAGCGCCTCCTGGGCGTCCTGTCGGTTACCCACGTACGAGCCCACGACCCTAACGGAGCGGAACACAGTGAAGAATACGTTGGCCTTGATGTCGGTGTTTCCAGGAAGACCAACCGCGACGAGCACACCGCGAGGTCGAATGTAGTCGAGCGCCTGCTCGTACGCCGCAGCACCGGAGGCAGCCACGACGGCAGCCTGAGGACCAAAGCCATCAGGAGTGGCGGCTTTAATGTCTTCGACGAGGTTCTTGGACGTCTTGAAGTCGATAAACTTCTCGGCACCGAGCGACTCGCAGAGCTGCTTCTTGTCGGAGCCGGTGTCGATGGCGATGACGCGGTAACCGGCAAAGACGGCGTACTGAACGGCGAGGTGGCCTAGACCTCCACCAGCTCCGGGGATGGCGACGAACTGGCCAGGGGTGAGCTGGGCTTCCTTGAGCGCCTTGTAGACGGTAACACCGGCGCAGAGGATGGGAGCGGCCTGGTCGAGCGGGAGCGCATCAGGGATGATGGAGAGATGGTTGGCGTACGACACGGCGTACTTCTGGAACGAGCCGTCGACGCTGAAACCGGAACACTGGGCGTGCGGGCAGTTGGGCTCGGCACCGGTACGGCAGAAAGAGCAGTTGAGGCAAGAAGTGGCAAGCCACTTGATACCCACACGGTCACCCACCTTGACGTACTGGTCGGCCCCCTCACCAAGAGCTACGACGACACCAGCGCCCTCGTGGCCACCAACGAGGGGGAGCTTGTTGTCGAGAGGCCAGTCACCAAGCATGGCGTGCAGATCGGTGTGGCAGACACCAGAGTAGATGACGCGAACGAGCGCCTCGCCACGCTTGAGCTCCTTTTGGACGGGAATGTCCTTGACCGAAACAGGACCGCCCTGCTTGTCAAAGATGGCGACGCGATTTTGGCCAGACACTTCGAGCTGTTGCTCGCGTGGGTCCTGGGCGGATCGCGTTCGGGAGGAGGTAGCAGCGGGGGCCATTTTGTTTTGCGAGTGTTGGAGCTGTTGCGTAGATGGGTTGGTTGACTTGGGTGCAGGGGCTGTTGCGTTGTTCTCGAGTGTTGCTGTCGAGTGTTTGCGAGAGGATGATATGGGGAAGATAGGAGAAGGTCAGGTAAGCTTCGCCTTATATGCATCTGGAGCTGCTCTGCCAGGTTTGTCCAATGGCCAAGATTGCATCTGCTTGCATCTGCTTGCATCTGCTTGCATCTGCTTGCCATAATGCTGAACGCGGGCTGCAAGTCGATTGAGCAGCCAAGACGGGACTTGCTCTGCGAACGGACCAGGTCAGGAAGGGTGCCGCTCACTCTTGCAATCCACGGTACAGTACGCACGGATTCCCACGCTTGCTCGATTCAGCGGTTGGATGTCGTGCGCGCAAGTTTACATCGCTAGCCAAGCGCATCGAAGCAGGGTACAAGTCAGTGTTGTAATGGTGATTCTTGCACTCGGCATAGCCGTTGTGTTGAGCGTGTGTATTTTTTTGGCAATCCTTCAGGCGTTGCAACGCATGCCTTCCGACGCTGTACTGTACAGTACAGTATGGTGGGAGAGCCGAAGCGAGGTGTCTGATTTGGCCGGGCCTCTGCCGCCGCTTCCTTTGGCTTTTTTTCGTCTTTGGAGAGAGCACACTCCACTCGCCCAATAACGGCGAAATTGGCTTGGATGGCTGCGTCCGTGCACCTTCTCGAACACGCGGCACACGACACAAAGCTCAGAGTGGACGACAGAGTGTGGAGACAAGAGCGGCAGGCTCGCTCGTTAGCTGCTCACCGGCATGGGATGAGTGAGGTCCACTGTCTGTCCGAGGTACGCAATTGATCAGAGAAAAGAAGAAAGACATGGGCATGTGTTCGCTTAGATCCAAGGCACGTCTGCCTAACAGTAGTGATTGCGCCAGCCTCCCGCAATCACGCATTCGGTCGGTGCGGCCAATTTCTGCAATGTGATTGCAGCTCTATTTGTTTTTTTTTTTTTTTTTTTTTTCTACTTCCCGCCCGCCGTCTGCCGCACTGTTTTCCTTCTTTTGCGATCCTGTCTCCGGTCTGGAGTTCTTGGTGTTGCAGCCGCAGAGCAAGCTACTATACAGTATGTCGTGTGACTCTTCATTTCCGTGTATCTTCCACGCTTTCATCACAAACAGGGCTGAGTGGGGCCCCGACCATTGCTGTCGTCCTCAATCGCAGCCAAGGAGGATTGCCGGAACGCCGTCTCGGAAACCGTTCGAGCACATGACCCCTTGTCACAAAAACTTCCCCGCAGTTCAAGGCGTGCGCCCACTCCGCTTAGGCCCTTCAGCTTGAAGTTGGCCGTGCGCGATTTCTAAAAAGCATCGCCCGCAAAGTTAGGGCCCGTCCCGCAACTTCGGATGCCACCTCCCGCTTTCTGTTTCCAGCTTCTTTGACCATGGCAAGATGGTCTTAACATCTGGTTGTCAAGTAGCTGCCGTCGAGTTGTCTCACCATCGCACAACGCAAGAGCGTGCAGATTGCAACAGGATGGTGGAGGTGTCGCTCTTACTCGGAAGACCTTGGATTTTTTTCTAGCTTTTTTTGAAGCCTTATTTTTCTATGCTTTTCTCTTTTCTCTTTTCTCTTTTCCTTTTTCTTTTCTTTTCTTTTCTTTTCTTTCTTTCTTTCTTTTTTTTTTTTTTGAACGCAGCTCAACAGTTGTGGCTGCCTCGGAATTCGGGCGATCTTACGAACAGTTTTTCTTCCTTCCACGTTTGGACCCTGGATACCAAACGCCTCTCTGGAGCTCTTGAGCTCGACCGTTGAACGTCCCCACCAAGAAGCCACACGCTTCATTTGGCTTCAATGACCGATCCCTTCGCCCACGCCCGCCCCAATTGGGCCCACATCTCCACCCCCTCTGGCCAAACCGATTCAACCCGCGTTCCACTTGCCGCCACTGCCCCGGTCCTCAAGATCTACGAAGAAGCCGTCCAGGAACCCACCGTCGAATGCGGCAACATCGACTCGCTCTACAGCCAAGCGCAGCTCGACGACACCGATCGCTATGATGCGCGGATACTGCGGGAGGACTTCTGTAGTACGGCCATCATCGCAACCACCTGGGCTGGCATGGATGCACGCAATAGGAGTCAAGGAGTGGATATTGATTTGATCGCGTTAAAGGACACACAGAGGAGATTGAGGAACAGGGAGGGATTTGTGGAGTTGTTGCAGAGTCCTGCCTTTGCGGGCCAAGGCGAGTTTACCAAAGTACTCCCATTAGATGCCACAGATGCGCAGCCACCAGCAGAAGATGCTACACAGAAAAAGGTAGAAGGAGCGGCCAAAGAGGAACAAGTATCAGATACGTGGGCACCGGGAGCAGCAACAGAACGATTCGATCGCAAACGCAACAAGAAACTCGCCAAGCAAGCCAAGAAGGCCGCCGCCGCAAAGGCCACCGCTTCCAACTCCTCTGCTCCTACCACCGCTCCACCACCAGCCGGACCCAAAATGCAGCTCCTCCACAGCGACGTGCTCTCCCTTCCCGTTCCCCCCACCTCCCCCTCTTCCTCCCCTACTGCATCAGCACTGGAAGCGCCAGATGTGATTGCATCGCTCAACTACGCCATGGCGTATTTCCACGACCGCGCCACGCTCATCCGCTACCTCCGCATGGCCAAATCCACGCTGCGCCCCAAAACCGGCGTATTCATCACCGACATGTTCGGTGGTCCCAGCACGGGCGAGTCGTATCCGGATCAGGATGAGACCTGGGCGCGGTTCCAAGGTGAGGTCGGGTTCGGGAGGGATGGAGGGGATGCACGGGGGCAGCAGGTGCTGAGGGCGGATCGAAGCAAAAAGCATGCCAAAAGTGCAGCAGGATTGGAAGCGATTGATGGCAGGGGAAAGAACTTGTCCAAGGCAGATAGGAGGGAGGAGGAGGAAGAGGAACCAGAACGGGTGCTTGAACTCATGCCCGCGCCTCCGGCTACCGCTGTGGGGACGAGGGCAGAGTGGCCGAGGGGTAAGCTGAAGCTCGTTCGCACCAGTACAGAGCACGGCGGGTTCGAGTACTGGCGCGAGGACGGCCCCGTGGACTGGATGACGAATCGCTTCCGCATGTCACTCAGCTTCCGCTTCAGCGACGCGAGCTGGCTGAGGGATGTATTCTGGTACGACTTTAGGGTGTGGAGCATCAAAGAGCTCACCGAGGCCATGGAGGAAGTGGGTTTTGTCAGGGTCAGCGTGCATATCCTGCCCAGGAACATTGTTGATTCGGATAAGGGAGAAGCGGTTGATGAGAAGGAGCACAGGGATCGAGGCGAGGAAATGGAGGATGGGGAGGAAGGAGGCGATGCCGGGTTGGACAACATGGCGAATTTGCTGATCAGGACCGAGAAGGAGGAAAAGAACAAGAGCTTCTACAAGCAGGTCAAGAAGGGCGACAAGGTGTTTGCTAATCGCAGCTTCGGCAGTAGGTATCCAAGAGCTGCATATCGTTGTGACAAAGATCAACACACTGACCACATTCATCCTTTCCCTTTCTTCTTGGTTTAACTTTGTTTGTGCACCACAGCCTACATTGTCGCTTGCGCGCCATAGCGAAGGATCTCACCCGATCGCGCCCCCATGAACGCATTGCATACATTTTGCCGGTGTCAGCTCATCGCTGTAGCCGCGCGGCAACATAGACATTCTACATACTACACGAACAATGCTAATCATCTTCCTGGAACGAGCCTAACATAGAAGGGAATTTCGGCTCAGCAATAGAAATCGGCCGACGCCTTGAGACTGCGCTGGTCCGCTTGTTGGCTGTACAGCGTTCGAAAGAGCAAAAGCGACATTAGTACATGCAAAACTGAAAGCAATCACGTGAAGTCCGAGGAGGTGTATGGGAACTTACGCGGCGGTGACGGCAATGGAACCGGACACGATGGCCTCTGTTGCGCCAATGATCTTGTTGTAGTCCTCAATGGTGGTAAGCGTCGCATCGCTCAACGCGCGCTTGTCCCAATCCGGCTTTGGCCTGGGGACGTCAGCCTCAACTTCGGACTCAGTGGCCTGTCCAGACGTGTAGCCATCTTCGTGCGTGTCTAGGTCTGGCCAGTGACTGTTTGTGCTTAGTTGCGATTGTGGCGCGTTTTCACTCGTTGGCGGCGGGGGCGCTTCTCTCGTCTGACGTAGAGCTGTACAGATGGCTTGCCTGACCTGCTGCTCTTCTACATGCCCCAATGCACCCAGAATCCAACCACGCAAACGTTGTCAAGGTTAGCACACCCCGAAGATGATGCGTGCCGACAAACTAGCAAGGGCGGACTTACTCTGTTGTTTCGTCGCCGCTTCTCGATTCTTGGATCGCAAGTTCATCGTCTGGTATGTTATCGCAGCGGCACCTACCCCAACCGCCGCCGTTGTGCCGTAAGCGCCTGCAACGGATTTGCGTTTGACGCCGAGTCCGAGAAAGTCATCCTGCCTGAGATGAAGCTTATCTGGCGCTTGTATGACCGCGTTCTTGACTTCTTTTGGCGAGAGTGACGAAAGGGAACGTGTGAGCTTATTAAACGGTTCCGAGTCGGTAAGCCGTTGGAGGGGTTCCAGTTTGGGCCGGATTGGTTGTGCACGACACGGTGCCGACGCTACCAGCAGCCAGGTGACGAAGAGAACAAGTAGGGGCGAGGAGACGCTGCCAGCGCGCATGCTGACTCTGTGCAACTGCTGGAATGGAATTGAAGCGGTTGCTTAGAGAAGATGTAGGAGGACACTGGTTGCGAGCAGAGTGTGAGGAAGCAGAAGAATCGTTGAATACACCTCTGTAAGCCGGAAAACGTGCTGACCAAGTTGCTGTTCTTGAAGAAGCCAGCCCGGGTTTGCGAGGTCGTTGATAGGGACTGGACCGTAAATGTATAGGGCAATTAAACAAAGCTCTCGTTGACAGAATTTAGGAGTATGGTGATCCAGCCGCCGGAACTGCCTGATTCTACCGCGGGCGATACGACCGAACTGTAGAAGGACGTAGAAGTGTGTGGAGAGTCTCTTTTGCTTATTGATCCAAGGTGTGATGTCCGGGAACAAGATTCAGATGCCGGGGGTAGTCGCCGAGGTGTATAGGCGTTATGGTTTGCAAAGAGCCCGGAGCGGAAGAAACGTTAGTGATACGAGAAGCTCAGAACATCAACGGTTGCTGTTCCAGTCGATCCGATCCGGTAAGTGTGATGCTGTTGAACGGGAAGGCAAGTCAAAGCACCAATGGCCGGAATCAACGAGGCCAAACGCTTCAGGCACTGATGCCCCCCAGAACTGCTTTGTAGCGTTTGGGACCAGCTCCGCATCTCCCGACGGCTCGCCCACAGGAATATGTCAGGATTGCGAGCACGTTCTGGCCACGCCGTGCACATGAGAAGAATTGAGCACCTAAGTCTATATGATTCTTACGACAGAGTCGAGCTGGGCGTGCCACCGGACCGGTCCTCCTGTCTGCTTTGTCTACTAAGCTTTGTCTAAGAGCACGTGCCGGGAATGGTGTGATGAAGTAGGGCAATAAGCACATAATTTAGGGGCAGAACGCAGCTGCTCAACGCTGCACCAACGCCAAGGTTCAAAGTCGTGTGTCGAAAACGTGCTGGCTCTCAAGAGGCACCGTACGTTCTGTTTCGAGCGATATTCATTCGAGATATCACAGCAAACACGATAACAAGTCTAGCTGGCATGGTCATGGGTCTGATTATGGGATGGGTAAGCCAACGAAACAATATATACAGCATGCAAAGTCATTTGGAGGCGAAAACACGACAAAGGAGAACAAGATGCCTTTCCCACTTGACATCATTCCGGTGCATCCGATGTGTCAACACGAGCTCGGGACGAGCGGATCGACAAGTGGGTTGAACCGCACGTGCCCTTGTGCGTGCATGAGCTTGCTCGCTCTCAAAGGTCGGCGGGGAGGTAGTCAGAGAACTGCTTGCTCTTGACCTTGTCGAGGTCGTCGGCGGTGATGCTCTTGACCTGGTCACCGGCATTGTAGCCGAATCGCTTGGCCGAATTGGTCGCACCTGCTTTGTAGAACGAGGGACGACGGAGGATGGTGACGACACAGCTTCCACCGAGACCAATGTTGTGGGTGAGCGCGTGCTGAACGTTTTTGACCTGGAGCGCACCGGCGTCGCCTCGAAGCTGGTCGACCATGTACTTGATCATGCCGAGACCGGTGGCACCGAGAGGGTGCCCCTTGGACTCGAGACCGCCAGAGGGGTTGACGACCCAACCCTTGCCCGAGTCGTTGTAGGTGTTGAGTTTCTGCTCGACAAGCTTGTGTGCCTCGCCCTCGGCGCAGAGGCCGAGCGCGGGGTAGGTGACGAGCTCGTTGGGGGCAAAGCAGTCGTGAAGCTCAAGAACCTGGATGTCGTTGGGGCCGATGCCCGCCTGCTCGTAGGCGATCTTGGCAGCACGGCGCGACATGTCGGCACCGGCAAGCTCGATTCGCGAACGGTCCTCATAGAGACGGATCGAGTCGGTGGCGACGCCCATACCGGCGATCTCGATGGCTCGGTCCTCGAGGCCGTGCTTCTTGACGAAAGCCTCGGAAGCAACGATGGCGGCGGCACCACCGTCCGAGGTGGGCGAGCACATGGGAAGCGTGACCTCACGGGTGATTTTTCGTGCCTTGAGCACCTGGTCCTTGTCCGGAGTGGCGCGGAATTGAGCGTATGGGTTGTTGGCCGAGTGACGGTGATTCTTGGCAGCAATCTCGGCAATGTGGTCCCAGGTGGCACCGTACTTTTCGCAGTATTCAAGACCGGCAGCGCCAAAGATTCGTGCAGCAAAGGGACCAAAGTCTTCGGTCTGGTATTGCTTGTCGCCCTCGATTTCGAAAAGCTGAGACATGGTGCCCTCCATGGGAGCGGCACGGTCGGTGAAAGCAGAGCTGAGCGAACCGGGCGCCATCTTTTCGAAACCGACGGCGAGAGCGCACTCGGCCTGACCGGCGAGGACTGCGTTGGCAGCAAGGTTGAAGGCGCTGGAACCGGTGGAGCAGTTGTTGTTGACATTGACGATGGGGATACCGGTCATGCCGAGCTGGTAGAGGACACGCTGACCACAGGTGGAGTCACCGTAGACGTAACCGGCAGCGGCGTACTCGACATGGTCGTAGGTGAGACCGGCGTCGATGAGGGCTTTGACGGCAGCCTCGAGACCGAGAATAGGGTAGTCGCGGTCGGCAGGTTTGGTGAAGGCAGTCATGCCGACACCAACGACGTAAGCTTTGCGGGCAGCCATTGTGTGAACGTGTGTGTGTGACAAAGAATCGAGGTGAGGTGATGGCCGGGGCTCAACGCGGAGAATTGGAAGGACGAGTGATGGTGGAGATGTTTGGGAAGTGATGATGTCGAAAATGGGAGGCAGTGATATTTAAGTAATGTTGAGAGGTGTCGACTGTCTTGTCAAAACGTATTGGCGAGGGCAAAGCCAAACTAGCGAGCAAGCGAGTGTGGGGGCGCAGCGTGAGAGAGCAAAGGCACGGTTATGCCGGCTGGATTGAAGGCCGGTGGCGAACGTCGAGCCTGACCCAGCCAAAAGGCCAAACCGAGTGTAACACAGTTGGGAACCATCAGGGTTCAAGCACAAAGCACAGCATCCAGCTCCTTTGCCGTGCTGTCGAGGCTCGTCAGCGAAGCCAAAGGAGAACAGAAAGCGAGCTGCAGTAGCCGACGACGTTATTTCGAATGTGAAATCCGCCCAACCCTTTGAATACAATCTGCAGAGAAGGCCTCACAGTACTGTACAGTACTGTACAGACTGTACAGTACTCTAGCCCAGACTGCGCAATCGCAGATGTAACAGGTACTGTACAGTAATTTTCTTTGTTCAGAATTACCAGTCTTCTGCCTCTGTTCGGTGCCCAAAAAACTGTGGGCAAGTCGGCGCTTGAAAACGGGGCCCTTGAGCCGTGACTCGGCTCCAGCTTGCCAGGCCAGATCGCATCACTGTGTACTGTATGGTTCAATTGGAAGCGTTCAAGCGCTCCGAACACCGTCCGGGATGCCATTCCAAGCCTGCAATGTCAGCAAAGCTTTGTCGCTCGGCGTTAAGCAAGATGATCGCCGACAACAGTACACATGCGCCCTGGTCTATGTGGAGCTCCGTGTTCCGATGCGACATGGTCCTGCTGCAAGCAGGGTGAGTGGATTGAATTCTTTGTGAGGTCTTGGTTACCATGCGAGCATCAAAAAGGTTGGCGGGCCGTCACCGTTTGCGCTTCCAGAAGCATGCGCAGTTCTGCACCGTCTTGCCAGCACCACATATCGCCCAGTCGAGGCTGCAAGCATCGTAAATACTCTTACCTTTTCACACGCCGCCTACTCAACGCAGAACCCGCACTGTCAATTTGATTCTCGCACGACGTCAAAACGCTCGCTCTAACAATACCCTAAATTGGCCAAGAAGAGCACAAAGCAAGCGTGAAGGGATTTCAACATGGCAGGCAGCCTATCTAAAGGCTAGATAAAGTCTTGTCGACAGAAGCGAAAAGATGAACGGTGATGGTGGCTGGATAGCAGCACACTGGATAGACCCTTGAAAGCTTGGTCCTTGCTCATGAGAGACCAAACATGCTGAGCAAGCCGCCCTTTTTGTCGTCCTCTTTGCCGTCCTCTTTTCCGTCCTCTTTCCCGTCCTCCTGCTCGGTCGACTCGGGCTGTTCCTGCGACGAAGTCGAGTCGGCTCCGCCCTTGTTCTGGATCGTGTTGTACGCCTGGCTACCAGCAGTATTTCCCGCAGACGGCATGATCACGTTAAAAGTGCCCTTTGCGTTGGTGCACGCGTCACGCACAGCCGTCGACAACTCTCCGCCGAGCGGCTTGAGTGCAACGCACGTCTGCGGGAGCGTCCAGGTGTTGTTGTCGATATCGTACTTTCCCTGCTGGTTGCAATCCAGCGCTCCTTTGACGCTGCCGAGGCGCGCTTGAGGGCTGTAGCACACGGCCAATTCGACCGAAGAGAACCAAATAAACGTGCTTGCTATAGGCATTGGCTTGACCGCGTAATCGGGGGGGGGGATGTCGTCCGCCTGCACGCCCTCGATGCTGGTTGCCAGCAAGCTCGAGAGCGAGAAAAGGGTTGCGAGGGTAAGGAGGTGCTTCATATTGGAGAAGATTGTTTTGAAGAGTGGAATGATGATCTTAATGGCTCAAATAGGGAAACAGGAGGAAGGTTGAGTCGCTTTCCAAGCCTATATATGCTGCGCTGTTCTGTCGTCAGCAAAGCGACGCTGGTGGGTCCAACCGGCTTCATCTGCAGTGCCTATGCAATGTCTGTGCAGCGCTCTTGACCGTGCACTCTCAGCAAATCATGACCCACCTCTCTTGAGCAAGCACATGAAGTCCACACCCAAAGCCCACAAGAGGCTCGCAGCTGTTATCAAGGCAGATCGACTCAGGACAGGTTGCAAAGCTTGGGCGGTGTCATCGACCGAAATGAGACCGGTATCGATGGCTGGTTACCCCGAGCGGGAGCGGTAGATCCCGTCTCGACGGGGCTTGTGCTAAAGTATAAAAAACTCTTGCTGTCTTGAAGAGTCTCGTGTCTCGATGGTCGATCTCTGTTGGCGACTGACCATTCCAGGAACGTCAAACAGCGCAACGCCTTTGAGGCAAGGCCAACGATGCGTGAGGACCATCTTCGCCAGGTAATTGGTCGGCAAGTCCACAACTTGTGAGCCACGGACCTCTAACATCCAGATATTTCCGCACTAGCCATGTGGCCAGGCAACGAAGAGGAAGCTCTGAGGCAAATTTCGTAGCTCCCAACATTCGCGATGGGGACATGAAGTTGTTCGGAAGGCACGCATCGAGGACCGTCCACCTCGGTCGAGCACGAACGTGGGCAAGGCTGCCATTGTCGACGTGGCTGTCATCAAAAGAAAGAGGCGCTTTGGTCCTCGGCTATGCAGTCATTTCGCAGCTAAATTCGGTTTTCTTCCAAGTCACCGCCGTTGGATCTGGTCGCTCGTCAAGATGTCCTAATCGAGCGCTGCGCCTGTTGTCTTGGCCGCAAACACGATCCGTGGGCCATTCATCCAGATCCTTGCGTACTCCTTGTGCGCGAAGCGATAGGAAGATGTCGGTGGAAGGGAAGAGAGGAAAGACACTAAGCCGTTGGCTCGTGCGCGAAGTGGTGAGCAGCAAGGTTTCAACTTTGGCCTCGGTTAAGTTAAGGGTCCACAAAGCGAAGCTGCGCAAAGCTGCAGAGCTGCAGAGCTGTAGAGCTCAGCCAGCTCCACGTTGACCAAAGGTTCAGCAAGAATCCTCTCACGTCTCAGCCACAAGATAGAAAGGTTACCCTGCTACAGCTTCCATCTCGACCTCGACCACTTGCGCTGACAAGACCACAACCTATTCATTCGTTTGCCTAAGCAATCGGACGAGCAACATACTTCAAGATGGCGACGGCGGTCAAGGATCTCTACAACCGCTTTTCCAATATCTACACCTCTTTCCACCCGCCGTCGGTGGCCAAGCGTACTGCCTCTGATGGCGCTTCCTCATCCGGCCCGCTGAGGATGGGCATTCTCGGTGCGGCCAACATTGCCCCTGTTGCCGTCATCCTCCCGGCAAGAACGCATCCTGATATCATCATCTCAGCCGTCGCCGCTCGATCCAAGGATAGAGCTACTGCCTTTGCCAAAAAGCACGGCATCCCGCACGTCTTTGACAGCTACGATGAACTCATCAATGATCCAGGCATCGATGTCGTGTACAACCCGCTCCCCAACGGTCTCCACTGCGAGTGGACGCTCAAATGTATTGCGGCCAAGAAGCACGTCCTTCTCGAAAAGCCCTCGACCTCCAACGAGCAGGACACCAAGAAAATATTCGAGGAAGCCAAGAAAGCCAACGTGCTTGTCCTCGAGGCTTTCCACTACCGCTTCCATCCTGCTCTGCACGAGTTTGCGTACCGTCTGCATGACGTGATGTCGCCACAGAACCCCATGACTGAAGTTTCGGCGTACTTGCTGGCGCCTTCAGGAGTGATCAAGGACGACGACATCCGATTCGACTGGAAATTGGCTGGAGGTGCGTTGATGGATGCAGGAGTCTATCCCACGTCGGCGACCCTGTATACAATGCGTGCTGCAGCAGGGACTTGGCAGCGCGCCAACTGGGAGGAGGGGATCGAAGTGCGCGAGGCTCGCCCAACCCACTTTTATCCACAAGTTTCGGGTTCCAAAGCGCACCTGAACGACAAGGGTGATCCCGCCATCGATGTCTCTATGGAGGCAACTGTGCTTGTACCCACAGCTCGCCCGGCTAAGCTGCCGTGCAAGATCGAGACTTCGCTCTCGCGCACTCTCTTCACCATCCCCTTCCTTGGCTGGCGCGTGCCCAATGTCTCGCGACTCACACCAACACTCAAAGCCACTTTCAAAGACGGCAGCACCGTCGAGCTGCAGAACTACGTCGCGCCTTTCCTCTGGCACTCGATCAAAGTCACCTACCGCGGCAAGTCGGCTGCTGATGCCAAGGTGGCCGAAGGAACGACAAAGAGCTACAAGGTGTACGTGCCCGGCGAGACGTCAGGAACGGACCAGATGCGAAGGGCGGCCAAAGACGGTCACTGGCCCAAGGGAACAGGTGAGGTGTGGTGGACGACCTACAGATGGCAGCTCGAGGCGTTCGTGCTGGGTGTAAAGGCGGTGAAAGACGGTACGCCCGCGCATGAGGTGAGCCCGATCAACATGATCAATGAGGACAGGGATGCTGGAAAGAAGAGAGTGCCCGTGTGGGTGCAGAATGAGGAGTCGGTCATCATCATGCAGACCATCGATGCTATCTATGAGAAGTCCGGGCTGGCCAAGAGGGTCTCGCCTTCAACTAGCTCCTGATGCCAGATAGCAGCACTGTATATACTGTGCCATCTCACTGCACGAGCTTTTGGGATGAGTCGGTGCGAGGGTTGCTTTGCATGGCTTTGGGTATATATTAATGACAGGACGATTCGAATCGAGGTGTTGTGAATGCGGGCGGTTTGACAGAGGAACAGCAGTCATCTACGATGTGAACCCCAAACATCTTCCATCCATTCCGATGGACCACCATGGCGCACCGATGAGCAGCACGCAGATCAACACACCCGCCACCCACGACACCACTGCGTACCTCACCGCCTTCCTCCTCGGCTTGATCGTCGTTAACTCGACTGCAAACGTGCTCACCGTCGACAGACACCCGCAGAACCCGTCTTGCAACCCCTGCAGCGCCTCGCACCCCGTCAACCCCGCCGCGAACGATCTCGGCCTAGATCCAGCACGCGACGCGGTGAATGCGGCACAGATCACAGCAGTGCCGAGCAGGTTAGCGGCGAGTGTGCCGAGAGGGAGCGAATAGCGTTTGGAAAACGAGCTGGAGTTGAAGCGCGAGAGGTACCACCGCAACACGGTGCCCGGTGGAGCGAGGACGAGGCTGAAAGTGACGCGTCGGAATGGGGCGTAGAGGGCGCAGAGGATGGCGGAAGCGATCCAGAACAGGAGGCCGAGGAATAGCATCGATGCGTCGAGGAGCCGTGTTTGGTTAGGCTCGACTTTGCTGCCTTTTCCCTTGGGTGGAGGGCGAGCTTCCTTTGTGAGCGCTAGCTGAGGTGAGCTGGAACGGGTGGAAATCGCGGAGACGAGCCGGTCGAGGTTGACGACTTTCGACAGAGCCACGCCCGCAGCGACGCTGATGAGCGCCATGCCGAATGTGACGCCCGTCTGCGATAGTGCGTCCATGACATTGTGCAGCCCGTGCCGATTGTAGTGTGCCTGATCGCCGAAAGCACGGAACACGTCGAGCATCCATTTCGAGAAGGTCGTGACGCTTCCGCAAAAGCCGGTAGTGATCATGATGTATGCAGGCGGATAACGGCTTTCAATAGCGTGTCTGTTTGCACCGATAGCTAGGCCCATGATGAGACAGCCGACAGCCTGGGCCCAGACGAGCGGATCGACGCTTTTACCGCTGTACGTATTGAGGGCGACAAGCCCTTCGCGTGCAAGTGTGCCCCAGATGGCGGCAAAGGTGAGCAGGCCGAGGATGGAGAGATGGCGCATAACTTTGTGCTGAGTACGGGCTGGAAGTTGGTTAGGCTCGATCTGTTCGCCTGCTTCTTCGGTTGATGGGTCATGCTGTGTGTTGGAATCGGTGGTGCATGATGAAGCTTGCGGTGTGATCGCTGCAGGTACCGCATGACTGCACTGGGACAGTGTAGATGTGGCGGCCGCTATTGGATCCAATCTCTCTGGTATCAGCATGTTGTCTTGCTGCGCTGTCCGGTTTGAAGAAGATCTAGATAGCGCCGAGCCATCATTGCCACTCAGCCCATGCGCATTGATAGTGTGCGGAACGCTCTCCAAACGGCTGCGTGCATCGTCTGTGTTGTAGGCGCTCATGTCGCCAACAGCATCGGTGTAGTAACCTTCACCATCCGTTGCCGAAGCAAAAGTGTCGGTCGCACTGATCATAGAAGTCTTGTGAATGAGCGTGGGTGTTGCTGCTGATTGCCGGTCTGTGCTCCGCCGCGGCCTGGAAGAGACCGGTTCAGGCAGACGAGAAGGTCCCGCCTGAGATCCCGAGTCCATCTTTTGGCGGTCAAGGTGGGCGAATGCGCCTATAAGTAGGGTGGAAAAGAGATGACGGCAATGGAGCTGTAATCGTTAATACGAAGGTCGACTCTGAAGTGCCCTCAAAACGTTGGAGACGTGACCGAAACAAAAAAAGGCTCAAAAAGCGCAAGTCCACAGGGTGCATGGAAGCTACGCGGTTTTGGTTGCCTTGTGGGATGGCCGATGAGATCTTTGGGCGCAGAGCTCAGCTACATCATGAACTCGTCCATCCAACAGCATGATCGCTTATACAGCAGACGGACGAGGGCGCTTCCGCACAGCGCAGCCTGCTTCTGGCGCAGCACAGACACTTGCTGAGCTCGGCGTTGCCAATCCAGACGAACTCGATATCGACTTTATTCTCCATGCTTTCGACTCGGCCCTGCCTTACCTCGCATCGATAGGATCCGAAGCGCAATGGGGCACCGTACCCTTTTCCGAGAGAAAGAGCGTTCCAAAAGCTTTCACCGACTACCTGAAAGACAGCTACGATCTCAATACGGACCCAAAACCATCGACAGTAAGCAACACCGAACGTTGGCAGCATCTGATGATCTACGAGGTTCAAACAGAAGGCGGGCTGTGGACCAGAGTTGCAGCGCAGGGCATTTCGACATACTTTCCGGACTATGTGCCGGATGCGCTGGCGAGCAAGGAATTGAAAGAAGCGACAGACTATCTCTACTTGAACTACCTAATTGCCGATCGAAGGACGCCAGACCTTGCCAAAGGTGCAGGTAACAAGCTCGTGCGCTTTGCCGAGGAGCAAGGTAGAAGTCGAGCCAAGAAGCTCTTTTATGGAGACTGTTGGCGAGGCAACAAGGATGGCTTGATGGGGTGAGTATGCAAACATCAACTTGACTCGGATACCGTTTGCTCTTCTCATCGGCTCATCCTGACCCGACTGTGATGCCCACCTCGTACCGTGTTTTGCAGGTACTATGAGAAACTGGGCTTCAGCCGAATCGGACCATTCGATGTGCAGGACAAGCATGGACCAGGCTCGCCCTGGACCGGCTATCTCTTTTCGAAGCCGCTCTGATCCTTGCCTTACCGTTCACCACCCCGGCCAAAGGGCCCGATAGAGATACATACGCGCATCGGTAACACAAGCAAAGAAGGACGGACAGCGCACTGACCATGCACCAAAGCGATAGGTAACGGGTCACATTGACTTTTACAACTGATTGTTTGACTGGCGCTGCTCCAATGCAGCCAAGCGTGCCTTCCGCAACTTGGTCAGCTCATCCTCTTCCACGTCGCCGCCGCTTCCATCGCCGCCACCACTTCCTCCAGCCATAGGAGTCGTCTCCTCATCCATCGAAGTGCCAGTGTTGCTGCTGCTGGCGCTCGTCGACGCATCTACCGCCGGCCGTGTGGTGCTTGGTACCACTTCGCCCAGCAAAGGCAGGTATCGAGCAAAGAAGCACGCCAACAGCTCGGTGCTGTTGCTCGTTATATCGCCGCGCATGGCTCCCCCACCCCCCACCATCTTACCATTGCCGAACGACGACCACTTTTTGGCGTCCTGTCGCGAGTGCTCCGCTGCAGCCCTTGACGACGACGCTACGGATGCCTCCAGCGTGTTGGGGCCATCCGACAAGCTCGTGTGTCGACCCTGTACATACAAGCTTTGACCCTTGTACGCCGAAAGCGCCAAGATCCTCTCTTCGACGGTGTCCTTTACATAATAGCACCAGGCGTTCGTCTCTTTCGTCTGTCCAATGCGATGCACACGCCCAATCGCCTGCAGCTCGAGACTGGTGTTGACCAAGGGCTCAAGAATGTGGATGTGTGAAGCCGCCAACAAGTTGAGACCGGAGCTCTGCGCTTCCGAGTGCAGCAGCATGACGTGAATGTTGGCATCACTGCGGAAGATCTTGGCTGCCTCGCTGCCCGCCTTACCCGCGCCTGTCAACCGCACGAAGCGGATGCCATTGGCCGTCAGCGACTGAGCCACCACATCAAGACCTCGTCCGAAGGATGAGAAGATAAGCGACTTTTCGCCAGTCTGGTTGATGATGTGGCGCACGTGCTTGGCGACGTGGTCGATCTTGGACCCGAATCGCCCTTCGATAGCCACTCGATTCAAAGTTGAGCGCAGCGAATCGTCAAGCTCTTGATATCGAACCGCAAGAGGAGCCTCTGCATCACCATTCGACGCGGTCCCGGATGCTTTGCGACCTTCCCCCGACGTCGCTACTTGGCCGTGATGCGCTGGTACTTGGGCGCTCGAGTAGATGATGCGGTGGACCTCGGTTGGCAGAACTCTCGTTTGGCACATGACGCAGGTGCGGTGCCCTTGCGACTGCCACTCCTTCCAGCAGTTCTCGCAGCAGACATGACCGCACCTGTTGGTCAAGATGCCAATCTCGATCAGATCGGTGCAGATGTTGCACCTCTTCGTCTCCTCATCGAGCTGATCGGCCGATTGCACCATCTGCAAGTGCAGAAGGTAGCGCAAGCGCCTTTCAAGCTCGTCAACCTTCGAGACCGTGTCGATCTCTTCCTTTTGTGTGGCTTTGATGCTAGTCTCGAGGTCGGCAAAGACGGGATCGCGCACCGTATCCGACAGCACTTGTATCTCCTTGAAATATTGGCTTCGAGCATTGAAGAGTGAGGTCAGCAGCAGCTTCTCTTCATTGCGGAGCTTGTCGAGATGCTTGCTCTGCTCGCCGATGATGCGTCTCGCCTCGAGTTGCGCTTGCTTGGCCAGTGACGCCTCCTCGCCGCTGAGGCTGTTGTCGCGCAGGCCCTTCAGATGCTCGGCGATGTCGTGGAAAGACTGAGAATGATGCGCTAGCGAAACGGAGCGGCGCTCTTCATCCAGCTTCTTGAAGTGCGCAAGCTGCTGCTTCTGCACTTGCAAGAGCTCCTCGTCCAATCCCTCCTCTGGTACAATCCCTCTCAGATTGTTTTGTCGCGCAATGCGGACGGCGTCTTCGAGCTCCTTGAAGAGTTGCGGCCGTGCTGTGGCGCCGACGGCGACGTTGCCTTTCAAAATCTTTTCGCGTTCGGCCAATAGGGGCCGGTACATCTCCAGCAGCACCTCAGCTTCCGCCTGAGTATCGAGATTGTCTTGGTACTGGTCGTCGTCTTCGCGCTCGAGGCTGACATCACGATTGACTGGGCGTACGAGCCGAGTCATGACGCTTTCGCGCCACCCGAAAAGCACTTTGGCGTGATCGTTGAGCAGCGCTACGTTCTCTGCCAGCCTCTCGTAGGAGTCAGTGCTAAAAATGCCGCCACCTAGTTCGAACAGGGCCTTGGAGACTCGTAGGGACTCCGCGTCGAGTCGGACCTGGTCGCGGTTCAACCTCGAAACTGCACCTTGCACCTTGTCAACGGCTTCCGCGAGGAGACGTTGTCGAACCTTTTCGGCCTTGGCATAGGCGGCGTTCTCCTTGTCTTTGAGACTTTGACGCGCCGGGCTCAAGACTAGCTTGACATCAATTTCAGCGCTGCCCTTTTTGTCAGTGCCGTCGCTTGGGATAGGCTCAATTGACCGAGCTTCCGAAGTTGGGTGTATCGCGGCGGGAGAAGCAGGTTGCGCCTGGGAGTCGTCCTCAGCCTTGACCTTGTCACGCTCCGCGTTCTCCATAGCTGGTGTGGCCTCGATGTTGCGTGGTTCGGCGAGTTTCTCCTGCTCATCGAGAAACTCTCCTCGCTGATAATAAAGATTCCCGACGAATTGCAAAAGCCGATGCAGCTTCATCAGCAGAGAGCGGAGCAGCGCCTTGAGATGACTGACGTGAGTAGCTCTCGCCTTGCGCTTCTCCAAAAGTGCTCGGTATGCCTCCGGATCTTCAACGAGTGCTTCCAGCGCTTTTTCGTCGTCATCCTCATGCTTTACATCTGGGAGGCCTGCATTCGGGCGTCGCTGCCGCGCTTTCGCAACCTCTTCCAACTCCAGCTCGTGCTCGGTGAATCGATAAAGCGGTCCGGATGTGGCAGCGTCTCGGATCTCTTGCTCCAACACGGCAACGTCCTGTGTGATCTCTTGTTCGATGTCACCTAGCTGTGATGCAGCCAAGATGCGCTGATCCTCGCTGCGGCGATATAGTGCGAGGATATTGCGGTGAATACGGCGATCGAACCAGTGAGTTCGGGTGTTGTGCAGCTCGGTGCGAGTCGAGTCGATCATGAGCTCGAGCACCTCGTCGATGCTTCGCAGGTTCCTCGAGCCGACAACACCGCCACGGAATTGAAGCGCTACCTGCGGGTGCGTGCAGGCCTGACGCAGGAGCAGAAGGTGTTGACGCATCTTGGCAACATCGACTTGATGAGTTGGTGCCTGCGAACCCCCGTCTTGGTTGTAACCGATGTCGGTCAGAGCCTCCTTCCATACGTCGGCATAGAAGGCCGTCTCGATCGATGTGAAGTCGATAGGGATCACAGATCGAGTCTGCATGGGCAGTGACATTTCGGAAGCGACTTGCGCCTTGGTGTGACGCGTGCCGATGGTTCGAAGAACGCGGACAAGAGCAGGGGCGAGAAGGGGGTTCAAGATAGCCTGCCATTCTGACGGGTTTGCCAGATAGCCCGGAACTCGGAGGAACCGGAAGCACGCTTTGAGGTCGTCGATCTTCTTGACCGGCGTGCCCGAGACAGCGATCGAGGAGCCGCGCGATATCATGGAAACTGTCTCTGCAGCATGGGAGGCGCCGATCATCTGTACCTCGTCCATGAGCACTCGGTGGAAATGCAGTTTGACCAGCGGACTGCGAGGCCTTTCGTATTTGCGTTCATGACGACGCGACCGTGCTGGAGCACTCTTGGCAGTGCTGAGCTCCTTTGCCAACGTCGCGTACGACAGGATCATGACATCGAATCGCCGTGCCCATTCCTCCCAAGTAGAACCTTGAGGTACATCGGCTTCGGCCTGAGTCCTGCCTCGGAACGAATAGACGGTCAAGCTTGGCGTGTGACGATCAATCTCCTCGATCCACTGGGCTCGTAAAGTTTCGGGCGCGACGATGAGGGTGGTCTTGGTCGGAACGACATGGATCTCGTTGCGTTCATCGTACCAACCAGCGCGCGAAGATGCTTCAGGGTCCGGATTCAGCAGCATCAGGGCCACGGCTTCGACTGTCTTGCCGAGACCCATCTCCTCGGCCAACATAGCGCCTTTGAAGTCGCTGAGCAGAGTGAGCTTCGGATCCCGGACGAACCGCGCTTCAATCCAATTGTAATAGAGGTCGGCTCCGACTTGCTTCCACCAAAGCCCTAGATCGCTGTAGCCGTCATGACCCATAACACGCTCGCTCTTGACGAGGCTGCCGTTTGAAGTGAAAGCCATGCCTTCTCGCCCGAGAACGAAGGCTGTCGAGCGCTTCTGGAAGGGTAATAGTGTGGACCCGAGCTCCGCAGGTTGGATCGCATCAGGAGGGTCCAGTGATGCGGGTCTGAGATTCTGATAAACGAAGCTTGTGTCGACATCTTGAGGACGGGACGAAATGCCGTCGAGCTCAGAGGTCGGATCAGCAAAGCGCACGACTCTAGCCATGTGGAGCATCCGGTCACCCGCGAGTGAGCCAGCAGCGTCGCGAGAGACAGGAACCTGTACCTGAATAGTGAGCTTGAGGAACAACGTGCCAGCTGTTATGCGATCGGCAGGATAACCGGTCGGAGGCAGGGTCAGCTCGAGAGCGAAGGTGGCGGTAAGGACGCCTCTGGTCAACAAGGATGACAGTGAAGCGAGCCACTCGCCATTGGTGAGCTTTCCGGCACCTGAGTCGTGTTCTGGAGAGGTCTCATCGGTGGCCAAGACAGGCAAGGTGACGACAAGTTGGCCGGTTGCTCGGTCTCGAAGGCGCAAGATGTAGCTGATGATGCTGTCGTCTGGACGTGACGAGGAAGAGCTCATTACGGACACCTCGAGATCATCAATCCGCCCCTGTTCCAGCGTTGAAGCGTCCTGCTGCATCTGCTTCAGCTCGAGGATGATATCAGTGTCGTGAGCTTCGCGAGCCTGGAGGCGGAACAAACAGCACGTGCTGATGAGATCAGCCCATTCGGTGATGCCGTTGGTAGCAGTAGCCGTAGCAGCCTGTCTGGGCTTCTTCTTGACATCACCCAAAGCTCGAACGTCGCCCTGACGCGAGGGTGACCGTTTGCGTTTGGAACCGGTACTGTGGTTGGGGCCCGACGAGAGACGCGACCGATACTTTTCAGCCAAGAAGTCGAAATTGAGAAAGTAAGAGACGTCCTCAAAGTCGAGCCGATGCAAAGGTACATATGAGTGTCTCTTGGTGCTCGTCGCTGCAGTCCTGGATCCGACGTCCTTGTCGCGAGTCTGGATGGGCCATATTGAAGCGTTGGGGGAATCGCTGGACCCCGCTAGAGCTTGTACGCTGCTGGAGGACATCTTGTTTGTCGTGAGCTCGTCACCTAGGTACAGGACAGCATGCCCATATGTGGCGCCAAGGTCCTGATCTTGACAGCAGAGGCAACCAGGCAGAATCGACAGGGGAGAGTCAATTCAGTGGAGTCGATGGTAGAAGCCGTTTGCTCACCGGTCGCGGGTAAAAAGGATGAGCATGACAGCGTTGATGAAGTAGCTGTGGCGCCAGCAGGCTGAGTGGTGACTTCCGGGTGGCAAGAGGAGGTGACTTCTTCTTGAAAGCACAAAAACACGCAGCAAGTCACGTTCAAGGCAGGGTCCAAGTCGAGTTTCGCTTGAAGCGAGATTGTGTGGAGGAAGAATAATCGAAATGGATTGTTAAGACCACGGGTGCAACAAAACTGAAGAATGCAAACCGTGTGGCGGTTGACAAAGGACGCGTTCAGGGGTCAGGGCGAGGACAAGTCGAGGCGAGACCAACACAGGAGCTGTCCAAGACGGAGCCATGCAGCATAGATCTGCTCTCTGCAGCTTCATGCAGGGCGGAACAGGGCCGTCCCAAAAACAGCGTAGATTGTGTCGACTTTGACTTTCCTTTTCGAGTGAACGGTCTAGCAGAGCCGAGCTTCACGAAAAGCCCCTGAACTGACAGCATTGCAGAAGCATTCGTTGCATCCGTCCTCTCATCGAGACACCTATCGCACAGCACGTCACACTAGGTCACCAAAACCACACTGTGAAAGAACACAGCGACGGTCGCAAGTTCCGAAGCTTTTCGGCAACTCCTGAACTTAGCACAAAGCTCAGACCCACTCCTCGGAGCACCCGCACACATTCCACGCCAAAGGCTTTGGTCGACAAGTCGCAATTCAACGCAGTCCTTCCCACCAAGGTTTCTTTCCCTCACACCACGGCGCAAAAGGACGTATTGCACCGACTTGGCACAAGAATAGCACCACTCGAAGGCAGAAAAAGGTGTCACAGACTCCGAGCCGCTTTTCCCAGTCTTCTGTCCAGGAGTCATCTTGATCAAGGCCGACTCCTCTGACACCGAGAAACCGTTCTACAACATCCAACATGATCGACGCAACCGCGCAAGACGACGTCGTCAAGTCACCCATTGGAGCTCAGCCAGGCCCCACATCACCCGTCATGTCAACTCCACCTCAGAGTTCTACCGCAGCAAAGGAAGCACCTGTCCGTGGGAAGAACAGGTTCAGCTTGGATGCACTCCGTCGTCCCTTCATCTCCTCACCGCGCAAACCGAGTGCTGTTGGCCTTATCACCAAAACAGCTACGGCTGATCCGAAAAGCCCAGACTCTAGCCATCGACCAAGCACGGGCAGCACCGACAGGTCTGATGCATCTGCAGGCCTTTTCTCGCCAATCAGTGATGCCGAGACAGCAGCTTCATCCGCGCAGACAGAGTCGACAGACGCTCCCCCCAATCGACAGCTAGCACCGCCCAACGAACTTCGTCCCAAACGCTCAGCCCTCTCCTCGTCCGCAGATGCATCTTCACGGCGCGCATCCCGAACCATGTCTCCTCATCGTGTCAGCTTTAGCCCATCAACAGAAGAGGTGGCCGAGGCCAGAGAACAAGCTCAGTCCCTTGCCGCGCTTAGCAACGAGCCTCACGGTCAAAGCCACTCAGGCAAGGTGGACGGCGAGCGTCATCCTCACCCTCCGAGCAAGTTCAAGGCCAAACCTGGCTTTGCCAAGTGGCGAGGGCTCAAGTCTCACTCCACTTCCGACCTCGTAACCACTTCTCGCAGGTTGAGTCTTGACTCGACCCTCACCGTCTCCTCTGGCGCAAGCTCTTCGACCGCTGAACGCTTCGAAGACCGCGTTGCGCTGCCAGGAGCGGCTGCTGCCAAGCGTCGCATCTTCCGATGGGACAGAAAGGGCATTCACCATTCAAGTGCAAGCGACAAGGGCAAAGCTGCCAAAGTCAAAGTGACCAAGCACCAGGCTATGGCTGCGCGTCACGCCAAGACACTCGAACAAGTCATCAATGCTGGCATGGGACTTCATCCCGTTCCTCCGCGTGTAAGCTCCGCGCTGGACAAGACTGCAGCCGACTCTGCCGACCAGCTGACAAAAGGCGGCAAGAAAAAGAAGCTTCCTCGGGCTAAGCCCATCCCCATGGTCAATAGGTCGCAGCTTCGAGGTCTCAAATCAGCGTTGCTCGATGTCGACTTGGCCAACAATATCATCAGCGAACTTCGCGCCATGCCTGTTCCCCTCGACGCGCTGCGCAGCGGACTCGGAAAGATTGTCCCAGATGCTCAAATCGGCACTGCTGGAGAGCACGGTGAAGAGCGCATCCTCACTGCCAATCTGCCCGAATCTGCGCTCCAAAGTCCAGCGAGCAAAGATGACGGCGAGATATGCAAGAGGCCCGGCGCTACACCAGAAGCTCACAATGTTGCAATTCCGGCCACATCAGCTGCGGGACGTCCTCCACTCGAGCGTAAAGCCAAGTCTGCAGCCGAGGAGGCGCTCAGGAAAATCACTTTGCAGGCTGAAGCCTCTGCTACGCCGCAGAAAGCTCTGGTCACAGCTCGAACGTCGTCGCTGCCATCGTCTGCGGAGGAAACTCCCACGACTCCTGCTACAGAAGCGGCGCCTGCACGACCTGCCCCCATGGCAAATGCGCGCGCCTCTGCGTCTGGCGTGGGGCCGCTCAAGATGGTCTGCCTGGACTGCGGAGAGCATGAGGCGCACCGACGACACGCTCAGCATATCGAAGCAGCCGCTATCGTCACCGATCAACCTAAAGAATCCTTGCCCGGATCTGCGACGGACGCGAACGCCGCTTTGAATGTAACTACGATTGCAACTGGCGCCGCAGCTGCGCTTGCAGGCGTTGGTGGCTTGCTGAGTGCTCGACCCGCCTCAGCTACGCAGAACGAACCCACCACCTCGGAAAAGGAAGCCGTGCTAGGCGCAAGGCCTCCTATGCTCAAGAGCATGTCCATTTCTAACCTGCCCACGCTCCAAGACGGACAACGCCTCATGGGTTCTACACCGCTTCAGCTTCTCTTGGACCCCGTCGGTACGGCAGCTCAGAACTCGGGCGCCTTTGACGCCCTCGCCAACGTCTCGGGTGCTGCTATCCGAGCAACACAAGACATGAACTCGATCCACCCGCCGATCGACCGCATGGCCATCTTTGTGCACTGGTGGGGCTTTGAGATCACGCTCCCCAAGGCATCGATGGCGTATCTCGGAACGGCGCACTCGGTTTCCGGCGCCTTCTTGTCATTCTTGCAAACCATGGCCGTGGGTGGAGGCGTGCCGGAGCTGCTGCCGTTCATCAAGTACATCTCGACCTTCATGGAGGTCGAGTACAAGGCGATTCAAGCGCAAGACCAAGGCCATGGTGTTTGCATCGCAGGAACCTGGTTCATGCCGCTAGCGTTGGTTCCCCGACCATGGGATTATCCTCTGGACGGACCGAGTGCTGACACACCGAGCCCAGGCACCAAGCCTGCCCCGGCGCCAACAACGCCAGCATCCTTGCCAGCTGCGTCGTCGCAAGACGCAACTCCAGTCTTCAATCCGTTGCCTGCAGGAGCTGAGGACTCCGCAGCCGCTCCGAAGAAGCACGTCTTGAAAAAGAAGCAGCCTGTCGAAAACGCTGACGCTGCTGTCACACAAACGGCAGTACTAGGAAAGGGTGCTCCACCCCTACAACCTGTACCGCCAAAACGCAACCTCAGCCCCTCACAGATGGCCGCAATTCACTCAGCCAGGACTGAAAAGATTGCGCACGACCTCAGCCCGCGTCACTCTCGCTCGTCCAGCATCGCCTCTGCTAAGAGTGCCAAGCTTCATACTGATGCGCTGGCTAGCGTTCAAGAGATGCCCGAACTCGGGTCGCTTCGCATCAAGGCATAGTCCGCTTGACAATTCCCCGTTCAGCATCTTGCATTCTGCATTCTGCACTTGTCCTTGTCAGTTCATCGTAGACGTATCGACTATACTAGGATGATGCAGTTGGAAAATCGCGCAGTGTGCTTGCATAGTCTTATTCGCCGTCCAAAACGCCGCGAGTCGCGCAATTCAACAGAAGCAACGACGGATCATCCGATGCCGTCAAAGTGGGCGGTTGCCTTTATCAATTTCAGAGCACCTTCGACTGGTCCCTGCACTACTATCGCCCCTCCGCGCGACATCCTCTCTTCTTTCAGCTGAGGAGCCCAGTTGCCTTGATTGCCGTTCCTTCATTCTTGCCCTCTCCTCCCCCCATCCGTTCCGTCATACATTGAGCTCCTAGCTACCATACCGCTCGTTTCTAGCTGTTCTTAAACAAGCGAACAATCATGACAGGCTGCTTCGCCTTCCTCAAGCCCAACCGCGGCAAAGCCGGCAAGATGACTTTGAACAGCAACGGTTGCAGCTGCGACTGCAAGTGCGCTTCGCACTCCAAGCCTAACACCCGGCAATCTCCCTCTGCCTCCGTCTCAGACAAGAGTCCTCTCTCAGCATCCATTTACTACGACGCTTGCAATCCACCTCCATTCGATGCGGGCGAGCAGCAACGATGCTGCGGCGGCATCACCGGCCAAGGTCTCGCTCACTCTCACCTTCCCACCTACGGTGACTCTCAGAAGCACGCTCACCACCCTGTGCGCTACTCTGAAGGTCGGGCCGATGCCAAGCTCAGCGAGGTGATGGAGGATGTCGCCAAGAGCATCGAGGCAGAGATCGAGAGGCTCGACAAGGAGCTGCGTGAGCTCTCGCTCGACATGCACGATCACCCAGAGATCATGTGGGAGGAGCGAAGGACGCACGATCTCTTTGTCAAGTACCTCTCGGGCAAGCAAGGTTGGAAGGTGACACCTCACGCATACGACCAGGAGACTGCTTTCAAGGCTGTCTTCTCGCACAAGGCCGACAAGGATTCGCGCGTGGTTGGCTTCCAGTCCGAGCTCGATGCTTTGCCCGGTATCGGCCACGCCTGCGGACACAACCTCATTGCTATTTCCGGTGTGGCTGCCGCTCTCTCGGTCGCTGCTACTCTCGTCGCCAAGGACATCCCCGGTACGGTCGTCCTGCTTGGTACACCTGCTGAAGAAGGCGGAGGAGGAAAGATCCGACTCGAGAACAAGGGTGCCTACAAGGACATGGACGCCTGTCTTATGGTTCACCCCGCTGCCATGTCCGGCACCGGTCCCATGCTTGCTGTGCAGCCCGTCATCGTCACCTACAAGGGTCGAACTGCGCACTCTGGCGCCGCACCATGGGAAGGCATCAACGCTCTCGACGCTGCTGTACTCGCCTACAACAACATCTCTGCCCTTCGTCAGCAGATCCAGCCATCAGAACGAGTCCACGGCATCATCAAGGGCAACAACTGGGCACCCAACGTTGTCCCTGGCGAATCCACCCTCATCTACAACGTCCGCGCTCCCACTGTCAGCGCACTCAAAGCGCTCGTCGCCCGCGTGCAGAAGTGCTTCGAAGCCGCCGCGCTCGCTACTGGATGCACGGGCGAGTACAATTGGCAGACGGCCTACGCCGATGTGCACAACACGCCCTCGCTCTCTGCCACCTATGCTAGCTTCCTCGACCAGCGCTATGGGCTTCATGTGCCAGATGACAGCTTTGCCGCCTCGACCGACTTTGGTAACATCACCTACGCACTCCCTTCGCTCCATGCTGAGTATGCGATCCACCTCGACGATCCCAAGACACAGGGCAACCATACAGTGGGATTTGCGGATGCGGCAAGGACACAGGAGGCGCACGACAGGACCAAAGAGGCTGCGCTCGGCATCGCTGTCACAGGCGCAAAGGTATTAGTGGAAAAGGAGTTCCGCGATCACATCTGGTCGGAGTGGCAGAAGTGGCGAAAGGGTGCCGATGGTCCATGAAGCAAGCAACTTTTGTTTTCGCAGTCTGAAGTAATCACACTCTTGTCATTCACAATGTCAAACGATTCTTTTTCGAAGTGCTGATCTAGTCTATACGTTCACCAGAAGCTTTCGAGAGTCTGTGTATGTCTAGAGCTTAGCCGGTCGAGCGGCCGAGCTACTGCCCTTCTGAGCGACAAGCGCGCTCAACCGATTGATGTGCTTCTCAGCATCTCGCTCGATGTTGGCGCAAAGCTCCTTGCAAGAGGGCTGTTGAGCACAAAAGCAGGGTCCATCAGCGTCCTGACCTTGAGCTCATATCTTGATCTGTGGTTCAGGCTCGGAAGACTTACAATGTCATGAATGAGACCGATCGTAATACCGGCGGACCAGATGCCGGCGTCAATGTCCCCCGTCTCGTACACAGTCTTGCCTCGTGCACCCGAGACGAGCTCTCGAACATCCTCAAACTTGGCTCCCCCAGGGCGGTTCTCGAGGCGCACGACCTCCATGGAGACCTTGTTCCTACGCGGATGTCGAGCAAAGGGTGGAAGAAGGTGCAGGGGAAGGGGTGAGAATTTGGAGTATGGAGTAAACGGTGATTAGTGAAATGGTCAAGGTGTACGAACGCTGGAGCTAACGAGCCGCAGGAGAACGACTGAGGATCAATGAACACGTCTCAAGCCTTGGAGTCCTTGGCGGGGCCGCTCTTCTTGCCATCAGGAACGAGCCAGAGAAGAGCAAGCACCATCTTAAAGCCAGCACAGATGGCAAGGCCGCCGCTCAGGTTGGCGTTGGTGTGCAGGAGCGACTCTCCAACTCCGGAGCCAACACAAAGAGCCAGGATCGCGAGCATTCTTCGGTCTCTGCCCCTCGTCTTTTCGGATGGGGTGAGGTTGAAGAGGTACGGATCTGAAGCGACCTGCGTAAGCGTAGCAGTGAAAGCAACCGTGGTCGCGAAAGCGGGTGAAACCAGCTTCTGCGCCAGAATGCTCTGCATACCCATCGAGAAGGCAACCAGCACAATCACGCCCGGATACCACTCGAACGTCGGCATCTCGTTCTTGGGTCGGCTGAGCAGGATACCGGCACCGGCGAAGAGGAAGGCGCTCTGGATGATGCTCGAGATCATAAGCCAGCTTCGCTTCTGATGCCCCACTCGCCTGCCCAGCTGAAATCCAGTGAATGAGCCCAAGAAGAAGCCGATGACACTGAGAATGCGCAGCAGCGTGAGCAGCGGCTGCCTCTCGGCGCCAGGGATGATAAACTGCGCAATGTTGGACGAGAACTGTACCATGTTACCGGTCTGGAAGCCGAGCCAGACGGATGATCGACTGTAGAGAAGCATGTCGATCATGCCCGTCAGGAAGGCTTGCCAGGCGAGCGGCACGTTGGCTGCGCCGTGCTCGATCTCGTCGTTGAGATAACTTTTGGCAAGACCCCACGACTTCCACTTGCGTTGGTGCTGAGCCTGCAAGGCGTAGCTGTCGGGATCGCGCGGGGCGAGCAGCTCGACGGCGCCTTCCTTGGTGGCTTGGCGACGCAGCGCAACGTCGCGCTTTTCGCCCTGGGCTGCAATGTCGGGCGGTTTGTCTGGGTCATGACCAGGTTGAGCTGCTCGCGTGGGTGCACCTTCAAACCTCAAGATGCTGTTCTCTTCCGATGACACCTTGCTAGAGTCGTTGGTCTCGTCGCTATTTCAACCGAAGAGGAACGATGGCTTCAGCGTCAGCTTCAGTGCAGGACACGTGCCAGATGGAGGGAGCAACACTTGCAGCACCGACGTCTACTTACCAATGGAAGGACCCTGATTTGGTATTGCGTCAACCGAATGCTGCCAGATTTGCCCAGTTGACGTGTTGCAGCAAGGCGTAAAGTCGATGAGGTTGTACGGGCCCTTCCATTGGCGTCGGTACGCTCAGAGGATCAGGCATCGAGATAGCTCACACAATCGGAGCGAAGCGAAGGGGCGAGACGATAGTACTCACTTGAAGACACGCGCGGTGTTGCGGAGGGTTCGGAAGATGTGGACCGTGTTGCGCTCGTCAGATTCGACGATGGCGCGCTTGATGGTGTCGTGGATCTCGGACTCCTTGGTGCACATGAATCGGGTGCCCACTGCATTATAAACGTTCAGACCAAAGGAGAAGGGTGATCAGCTTGAATTTGCAATGCGAAAAAGCATCCTAGCATTCCAAGAGTCGATAGCTTACTGTTGGCGCCGACGGCACCGAGCGCCAGGGCCGCGGCGAGGCCTTGACCGTTGGCAATACCACCGGAAGCGATGAAGGGGATCTTGAGCTCTTCGGCAGCCCTGGCCATGAGCACAAGGCCACCGATGTCATCCTCACCAGGGTGGCCAGCACACTCGAAACCGTCGATGGAGAGCATGTCAGCGCCTAGACGCTCGGCACTGCGGGCGTGACGAACGGCGGTGCACTTGTGAATGACGTAGGCACCAGCCTCTTTGACGACCTTGATGACCTCACCGGGGTTGTTGCCGGCAGTCTCAAAGATGCGCACACCTTCGTCGAGGGCAGCCTTGGCATAGCCAACGTAGTCGGGAGGGTTGATGGAGGGCAGGAGGGTGATGTTGACGGCGAACGAGCCGTAGTGGTTCTCGCGCTCCTTTCTGATATCCTCCGAGATGAGAGCCTTGGTCTCGCGTATGGCCTTGCGAAGAGCATCGGGCGAAGGCTGAGTCAAGGCGGTGAGGGTGCCGAGAGCACCAGCGTTGCTGACGGCAGAGGCGAGAGCAGGTGTACCGACCCACTGCATACCGCCCTGAACAAGGGGGACGCGTAGGCCGAGCTTTTCGGTGAGAGGAGTGACGATCATGTTGGCTAGGATGTAGAAATGTCGTACGTCGTTCTGATCAGGAGTAAATGCGGGGCTCTGTGGAGATGGATACCAAGTGCGGGGAAGAAAGAGATATATGGAGGGATGGGAAGGAAACCTGGAGAGTGCACGAGGCACGCAGAGATTCGTGCTACCCGTAGTACAACACCAGAATACAGGACACAGGAGATCAGGGTCAAAGAAATAACCGAATAACCGGACTCAAGCCGAGGGCCACCGTGTTGAAATATGAATGTCAACGGTTCGACAGCTGGAAATTACACTCAGCCGAGATTTTGGTCAGAGAGGCTGACCAAAAACAGGGGACCGTTCAGTTTCGCTTGGTGCTTCCTTTTTCCGGCCTGAGAAGCTGCGATTAGCCTTTAGATCTAGCGCAGCAGTCCGAGCCGGTCCAAGTCGGTGCTTCCGTCTTGACCGTTAAGCTCGGTCTTGACAGATGCCCCGATGAGAGGTGAATTTGGCTAACCTGCCTCGCCTGCTGTTTGCGGTGACGGCAGAGACAGAAGAAGATGTGTGGGGAATTTCACGAGGGTCTTGTCAGGAGAGTTACGGGTAGTTGTTAGAGCTGCTTCATTAATAAAGGAAAATCGTGTCACATGCGTCTCGTAATTGATAAGGTGGGGGAGCTTGAGCTCGGGTTAGGCATTTAACGGCGAGACTCACAACTCGGACAGGAGCCCTCCGAGTTGCTCAGCTCAGTCTGCTGTTCGACCTGCTGACCGCTTGTGCCGTTCTATGCAGCACACAGCTTCAGTAGCCTGCAGTCAAGATTGATCTGAGCGTTATCCTGCACGCCGTTCAGGAGACGCTGCTGAGCCATATAGTGTCTGGGGAAAAAATGCCAATGTTCACGAGCTTTCCTCGACACCGTTCCTGAGTCGATCCTATCTGCCACCTCTAAACAGGGTTCCAACATGGTCGAGGTCGAAAAGCAGACCATCGAAGACCGCTACAATGCGGTCCAAGCATCGCTTCCTACTCCTAATCTCCAGACCGCTGGCACCGAACGCCGACAGCGCAAGCCAACCCCTGCGCATCGTTGGATTGTTGCATTTATCTTCCTCGCTGGCTACTTTTGGCTAGCCTCACCAGCTAGCAACAACTCCCTGGAGGGAATTCGTCGCAAAATCCATCCTCAAACCGGCTGCGGTTGCGCTTGCGATGCATCCACTCTGAAACCTGAGAATGCGACCGACTTTTCCCAGGCTGAACGTGGCCAAGTCGTATGGTTTGACTGCGCTGATGAGGACCGTTATCCCGCTCCGCTCAAGTGTGGTCGCATGAAGGCTCCTCTCGACTGGACCAACGCTGACAATGACAATCGAAACGCTTCGCTCGCCGTCATCTTCTACCCTGCCGGCGCCGGCAAGACGCCCAAGGATGAAATCCTCGGCTCGCTCATCACCAACCCCGGTGGCCCGGGTGGTTCCGGCTTTGAGTTCATCGCTCGCAAGAACGCCGCCAAGAACAACGAGCTGCTTGCCGCCCACTTCGACACCGTCCTCGATGGCAAGTACAACATCGTCTCGTTCGATCCTCGTGGTGTTGGTCGTACCTTCCCTCGCATGGACTGCTGGAACAACACCGAGAAGAGCTTCGTTCACCGCATTGAGACGGGCTCCTTTGGCGCCCTGTACTCTCACCCGGGCGCGCTCGACAGCGAGATCGGCGCGCAGCTCGCCAGCACTGATCTTCTGTCCGAGCTGTGCAGCGCTGATCCCTTCGTCTCCGAACACGGCCGATACGTTGGCACCACTGCCGTAGCTCGAGACATGCAGCTTCTTCACCGCTTCTTTGGTGACGAGCGCATCAACTACTGGGGCTTCAGCTACGGCACCGTGCTCGGCTCCACGTTTGCTGACATGTTCCCCCAGGATGTCAACCGTCTCATCATTGACGGTGTTGTCGATGTGCCCAACTACATGCAAGGTCTGTGGAGCGACAACCTCAAGGACACCGACGGTGGCTTTGACGGCTTCTTCGAAGAGTGTGTCAAGGCAGGACCCAAGGCGTGCTCGCTGGCTTCGCAGGCCTCCAGTGGCAAGAAGTTGCAGAACAAGTTTCTGCATCTTCTCGAAGTGCTCAAGTACCACCCCATTCCTGTTGTCGAGGCCGAGGTACCACAGCTTCTCACCTTCAGCATGGTGCTCGAGACATTCTTCATGGCGCTTTACAAGCCCGCGGGTTGGCCCAAGCTCGCCGAGATCCTCAACAACGTCATGAACGGCAACGGCACCGCCTTTGTCAACGCTTACGGTGACTCCACCTACCACGTTCCCAGCGTTCCCGAGTCCGAGGAGGCCAACGCAGCCATCGCCTGCGGTGATGGTCTTCACGAACCGCTTGACAAGTCATGGAGCATCGAGAAGGCCAAGAAGCATATTCGCGTCCTTGAGCAAGACTCGCCGCTGTTTGGTCAAATGTTTGCTGGCCAGGCCATCAAATGCATTGGCTCGTGGAAGCTCCGATCCAACGATCGTCACCGTGGCCACTTTGACAGCAACACTTCGTACCCGCTGCTGGCTCTCGGCAACGACTACGATCCTGTGACGCCCGGACGATTCGCCGATAAAATGGCCAAGCAGTTTGGCTCGGCTGTGTCGGTGCGACGTGCTGGTTACGGCCACTGCAGCTCGTCGCAGCCGTCCAAGTGCATCAACAAGATCATCCGCGACTATCTGGTGGATGGCACCGTTCCGCACAAGGGCATCAAGTGCGATGTCGATGACTCGCCCTTCCCCCAGCCCAAGAACGAGACGGTCGGTTTTGCTTCGCTCTCTGTTGAGGAGGCTCGTGAGGCAGAAGTGAGCAAGGCCATGGCCGCCATCAACGAGGCCGTCTCCGACTACAACGCTCGTCGTCGATTGTAGTCCAGACAGATGTGTTCGGGATTTACACCGCTCTGACCGTTACAAGACAATTTGAACCTGCCTTTGCCATTCCCGTGACGATGCTAGAACAAGATGCTGTGCCTGATGTGAAATGAATGGTCCTGGCGGTCTGAGGTGATGTTGTTAGACCCTGCTAGTTGCCCGCAGCTTTTTGCAGCTCGACACCTCCACATGCACGGGCCGTGAGCTGGCTTCGTGCAATTTTCTTTTCGTTCGCAATCGGTTTGGACGATGCTTGTCTACCGCTTCCGATCACGCACACCAACTTCCAATTCTGCACTTGTCGTCCTTTCGTTCATCTATGTTCGCCTGAACCAGCAAGCGGAGCGGCGTTCGAGTGCTGGCCACTTGGCAACTGCTGCAGAGTTCATCATCATCGATGGATCCGCAACCTGGTACTTTGGGCCTGCTCGGAGCATTGCCACTGGATCTGTTGGTGCCCATCCTCTCGCACCTGCGTCACCGAGTTCGAGACTTAGCAGCGTGTGCGCTTGTCTGTCGCCTCTTCAAAGACATTGCGACTCCGCTTCTTTATGAGCGACTTTTTCTCCGCGACCAAACCCGCCTCAAGCTCGTTTTTGCGTGCCTGGGCAACAATCCAGATCTATGCCGCCTCGTCAGAGTGATAGAATTGCGCGTCTTTCCCTTTGGACTCGACGCTGAGCGCTTGGAACGCTTAGAGATCGACATCGAGACCACATTTGTCCATGCGGTCAACTTGGAAGAGCTCGTCTGGACTCGAGCCGGAAGCCTCAACGATCGCCTTTTGCCGACCCTGCTTAGCTCCTCGCCCAAGCTGCGGAGACTGGAGCTTGCTGGAGATGCGCGGCTGTGGAAAACTTCGACGCTGCTCGAGTATGTCCCGCGAACGATCCAAGGGCTGAGCCTCATACTTCCGGAAAGAGCGACGCTGAGAGGCCTGGTCGACATTGCGCAGAAGTTGAGTCAGGGACCCGCGGGCGGTTCGGCAGCGAGTCCGGCGTCTCGGCTAGAGGCGGTACACATGGACGAAGAAAGCTATGATGGAGCAACAGGGTTGCAAAGTCTCGGCATCCTATGCCAACATTCTCCGCACCTCACGGACGCGATCTTGATGGCGCTTGCTCCTCACCTCAAGCTCTTGCGGCGACTGTCGCTGGCAGGCTGTAGAGCGGTGACTGGTCGAGGCGTCGAGGCGATTCTCCGTTCCGCATCGGAGGGCGGACATGGTGTCAGCGACCTGGCACTTGAAGGTCTCAACATTCAAGCACAAGATGTGAGCTTGCTCCATCCGTACGCGGCATCTCTGCGATTGCTCTCGTTGACATATCCCAGATCCGCTTCTTCGTCCGGTTCCCGGTCGCTGTCGGCATCGTCGCTGAACGAGTTCTACATCGACTTTGCAAAGCTGATCGAAAAAGCCGAAAATCTGCAAGAGCTTACGCACTATGCTGGGTCTGGCTCGCGTCCAGCGCTGGATGGTGGGCACGAAGGTGACGACGATGAGCTCGTGGACCTGGACGAGCTTGATGATGATGAGTCTGACTATGACGAGGAGGGAGAGTATGTGCACACATCTCGAACTAGCGGAAGCGGCAACAATGTAGCGTCTTGGACTTCAAACGACTGGATCCGCCGCTTTTCAGGTCCTCCCCCAGCGGGCAGCGTGCGATACGGCCAACCAAAAACATCGACGCCGCCGAGCAACCTCCCGCTGCTCCCTACTTCCTTCCTCTCACGTGTTGTTGCCAGTCGTGGCGGCCAGCTCATCAAGTTGCGTTTGCACGGTATTGGCATCTCGCTGGATCAACTTGGTTTGATCACGCAGCACTGTCCAAATGTGCAGGACCTGGTGATCCAGATCTGGGAGGACGACTTACCGCGACTGGCTGCCCTGTTGTGTCAGCTACCTCGTCTCGAAACGGTGCACATCTTGGCATCGGCTTCTTCCGAAACGAGTTTGGGAGAAAGAGAGGTTCAGTGGATTGCGCAAGTTTGCACCGATGCGAATCGGGAGCGCCGATTGCAACGTCATGCACAGCACTTGAAAGGGGTTGACAGGGCTAGCATGACGCTGGAGGGAAGCGGTCTGCACCAGATCGGCTTCCGCAACCGTGTTTGGCTCATTGAGCGCAACTTTGACCAGCTCGCATCATCCGAGGCGCTGACTCAAGAAGGTAATACGCAACAAGAAAAGCAGTCGTCAACGACCCTACAAAACGTGAGTCGCCCTTCGATGCACAGGTCAGCCACGCCTAACGAGGAAGAGCCGATCCGAGTGACGCTTAAGCGATGGGACCCTGCTGCAGGAACCTTTCCTGAGGTGCTCTTGGTGGTCAAGTCGTAGGCGCCTGGAGCGCGCTTAAAGTGAACAGCTTTTAATTTTCTAGGAATCTGGCCATGACGTTGGTAATAGCGAAACGAGATCTGACACCAATACCCACACTGCCTTGATGGCTTATATCTCTTGCATGCTCGCGATTCGAACGCGCAAGTCTGGCCGGATCCGTCTGCGAGAAACGATGCAGGCGTTTGGCGCTTATGCCCGCACAATGTAGCCCAGTCATCTATACAACACCGTGGCTGCGGGCCAAGTACCACGGAAAACGCTTCGAGTTTTGGTCCTCACATCTGACAGAAGATGGGGCTCGAAAGCCATGTCCCGCATATAAGCGCACCACAAGCGAGCAGCTACCCACCGGCAAAGATAACCAGCATGGAACGAGGCCGGACCCACGCGCCCAATTCTTCTCTGGATGGAAATGATTCTCCGAGACGTTAGTGCTCGAAGAGACTCGACCGCGGCTCCTCATCGTAGCTCGAATGCAGATGTCGCGGCTCTTGTCCGTACTTTCCAGAGGCAAGTATCACTTGCGCAAGCATCGACTGTGAGCCGGCTATCCGGTTGTTGTTAGGGGGCGAGCGCAATTGCATCTTCTGTATCGGAGAATTTCTTCGCTCGAGCCGGACTCCGTGGACGCCAAGCGCCGTGCTTGTACAGTAAGGCACGCACGCTCGTCCGAGAAGATCCACAGTGATGCCGAGGCGGTTGCCAGGGCCCAGGCATAGTCCACAGATCCGTTGGAGTGGAGTTGGGTGCTTGAGCTGTCTCGCGCGGCGTTCGGAGGCAGACGTCAGGGAAGTAGCGGACACGTTGCTTGATCGGCGTGTTGCGCGATGCAGCGTGAAATTTTCCTGTACCTTTTCTCGTTTCGCTCAACGGAAAAACAATTCAAAGCATTCATGACACAACACGCGGATGGTGACAGATACAGGCTGGACAGTTGCAATTGTTTGGCGTGAGCAGCCGCTTATTACCGGCAAGTTGAAACAGCCGGTCGGACATGCAGTGGAAGCCTGGGTCACAGCAAGATTTGCATGATCGCCATGTTATCGATTCGTTCTTCTCTTCCAATTCGTCGTACTGTACAGTACCGTGCTTTTTTCCGCAGGCGAGGATGGCTCCATGATTCAGTTGTAGCCGCCATAAGTAGGGCAGCATCATGGGTAAGAAAGTGACGGGAGAGGCGAGCTTGTGTTCGACATGTTGCGCCAAGACTGCTGAAGCAGATGTGCAGTAGCGAGAGACACACTTCGCAGGGCCTTTGAGAGTCGGAAAGGCACAGCCTTGGTGAGAAAGCTAAGGTCAGTGGCACAGGTCAAAGAGAGAGGAAAGTGTGACGACATTCCGGTCTTTGGGAATGTGGCTTCCCTTTTTTCGCCGCAAGCAGGCAGAAACCAACAAAAGCTCACCGTGTGGAGATGGGCCATTGGGATGAGGCGTTCGAAGTTTGTAATTTAAGGGTACTCGGAGATTAACTCGGTTTTCTTTAAGAAGTGGCACAGAGGCACCGCGGATTTTCCGACCCAACAATGAACACACACAGGTTTTTCTGTTGTTGCTTTCTCCGAGAATATCGAGTCGATTTTCGAAATGTTTCGACCGCCTTACCGCACCATGGTACCGGTCACTGCAACTAGCACCGAGAGGCGGTACTATTCCACTGCCACGCCGGTCGAGTGACAGTTCAGTCCAGCATTGTTTCGACACCACAGCATGCAGACATGATGAGTTTTTTCTCCTTTTTCTTTTGTCTCTGACAGTTTGCATCGAAGCTGTATTCGCTGTTGTGACGCCTGCGAGGTATCATTCTTGCTTTTCAGCGCAGCGAAGATAGGGGGTGCATTCGGCGACAGTTGAAACCCCCTAACCTTCCGTCCAAGATGCCTGACCGTAGCACGAGCAATATATACACCCTTATCCTTCTAAGTCACGATTGTCATCATCCACCTACGACCCTGCCTGTACCCTCCCTTGCACACGTCCGTCTCCGCGTTTGAGCGAGTGCATATCACAAGCAATGTCGTCGACCGACCCCTCCACTTCGACGGCGGCTCCCTCCATCTCCCAGTCCGACCTCGATCTTGAAAAGCAAATCTCGTCCAGCCACGGCGATGCTGCAACCGCAGTAGGCCATGCTGACAGCACCATGTCCGAAAAGGTAGAGCCTGCGGCTCCCATCACGGGCTCTTCAATTGGGTTTGCTCCCACGACTACTCCCAACTACATCCCCGCCGATGGCTCCGACCCTGTTGTGACTCGTCCCGTCCGAACTTTCTCGCGACGAGAGCGCCCCGAGGCTGGTGACACATCTCATTTCTTCGGTGGTGACCTCGAGCGTGCCGAAACCGAGAACCGTCTCGAGCGATTCCAATCGCAGGCTGGCAAGGATATCGTCATTGTCCACTGGGAAGGCGAGAACGATCGCGAGAACCCCTTCACCTGGTCTCGTGGTTACCGATGGTATCTCACCATGCTTGCTGGTCTTCTCGTGCTCAACTCGACATTTACCTCCTCTGCTCCCTCCGGTATCATTCCTGACCTTGAGCGCGAGTTTGGCTTCGGCCGCGAGGTCGCCACGCTAAGTCTGTCCATTTTCATTGCCGGTTACTGTCTTGGTCCCTTACTTTGGGGTCCCCTATCCGAACTCTTTGGACGAAAGCCCGTCTTCATCCTCGCCATGTTTTTCTACACTTGCTTTAACGTCGGCTGCGCCCTCTCGACCAACACTGCCTCGATCCTCGTCTTCCGTTTCCTGGCCGGCACCTTTGCCGCTTCGCCGCTTACCAACTCGGGTGGTGTGATCGCCGACCTCTGGGACGCCAAGACTCGAGGTGTGGCGCTTTCGCTTTTCTCACTCGCTCCCTTTGCTGGTCCCGCTCTCGGTCCCATCGTGTCGGGCTTTAACGGTGTCAGTGGTACTTCGTGGAGGTGGCTCTTCTGGGTCTGCACCATTTTCTCGGGTGTCTGCCTCGCCTTGGTCGTGTTCACCCTCCCCGAGACCTACGCGCCCATAATTCTGAAGAAAAAGGCACGCAGGATCCGCAAGGAGACCAACGATGAGCGATACAAAGCGCCCATCGAGCTGGTCAAGATCGAGTGGAAGGATCGCCTCAACAAGACGCTGCTCAAACCTTTCATCATGCTTGGTCAGGAGCCCATGTTGCTCGCCACCACATTTTGGCTGGCTTTCGTGTACGGGGTCGTCTATCTCTTGTTCGAGGCCTATCCGATCGTCTTCATTCTTGGCCACGGCTTCAACGCTGGCATTGGTGGCTTGATGTTCCTTCCCTTCTTCCTGGGTGGTTGCGCTGCCGTTGCACTCTACGTCCTCTACTTCAATCCTCAGTACGCCAGGACGGCTGACAGGCTCAAGTCCGAAGGCATCGCCCGTGTTCCCCCCGAGGAGCGTCTCTACCCCATCATGCTGGCCGGGCCCTGCCTCACGATCGCCTTCTTCTGGTTTGGCTGGACCTCGTACCCTTCGATCAGCTACTGGTCTCCCATGATGGCCGGTAGCTTGATCGGCTTTGGTGTCTTGTTCTGCTTCTTGGGCGTCTTCAACTACCTCATCGACGTCTACCTCGCCAACGCTGCTTCTGCCCTCGCTGCCAACACCGTCTGCCGTTCTGCTGCAGGCTTCTGCTTCCCGCTATTTTCTACTCAGATGTACTTAAAATTGACACCACGATGGGCCTCGTCGCTTCTGGGATTCATTGCGCTGGTCATGGTGCCGATTCCGTTCCTGTTTTACAGGTTTGGACCCAAGATTCGCAGCATGTCAAAGCATGCTATGTAAGACAGTATAGGAGGTTCTTGCACTGTTTTCCGTTACCATACACCATCACTGATACCTGCCCTGCAAGCTGTACATGATCATCTCTGCTTCGGCTTGCAAGACAAGCTGATGATTGGATCCCATAAGCTTGGCTCATGTCAATAACTGCATTTCATCTAATACATTACAGGATCTTTTTGGAACTTTATCAACGTGGTGTAGATCTCGGGTCACATCCAACAGCTGGCTAAGTGAGCTCAGGTGCGTTCAAGGCGCTTGAGGGCATCTTGGTGCTAGATTGCTATGCATCGGCGATGCTGATATGTAAGAGATTCCGGGTGAGAGCGAACTTGAAGATGCAGAAGTGCTAAAGCGAGTTAATGTAGTTACTGTACTACCGACGCACCTGTAGTACGGACGCAATCTGAAATTCCAAATTCGGCACTTGAGCAGTGTTTTGCTGAACCACACAACTGCTTTTTTGTATGTGTTAAGTTAGCGCAACAGAACTGCTCAGCTCAGATCTCCACTCGAGAGGAGAAAGCGCCGCAACAGGCAGCCAGCTAATCACATCGTAAAAAGTTCGATTCTGTTTGCATCAGGCAGGGCCCAGGCTGCTCGTGTGCCTCAGTTTTTCAGGCAGAACCTTCAGGCAGGGGGGCTGCCTTACCACTTCCAGGCAGGCACATACAGACCATATGCCTGGGCACCTGCCTGAGAAATATGAAGCAGGTGGCCTGTCTAGATGCTGCCTGAGAAAATGTGAGGCAGGTGACCTGTCTGGATGCTGCCTGAGTCAGAAGGAGCAAATTCGGTATTTCTTGCTCTTTTTTGGCAGGGATTTCCAGTTTTGGTTCGGATTTTAACTAACTTTACCTATTCTAGTGACAGCAGTACTTGGTAATGTATATATTTGGATGACAACCAGGCTAAATAAAAATAGAGCGTGTGCCCAAGTGGTTATGTGTACAGGCTCACGTGTGTGTGTGTGTGTGTGTATGGGTATGGGTATGGGTGTGGGCAGTGGGCCTGCAAGGGCGTGAGTTCGAACCCTGGTGGAGGCCAAAAAAAGGAAAGGAAAAAGACGTGTAAGAATTCTCATTTCCTTTTTTGGAATTTTATTTTATTTATTTTTATTTTTATTTTTTTTGGGAGCTGGCTGCCTCACACAGGCAGACGACCTGTAAGTGTCTTGGGCTCAAGGCCTGCCTGAGGTTTGAGGCACACGACCAGCCTGACACCCTGCCTGACACATACAGAATCGAACTTTTTACGATGTGAATGTTACCAAAACAAAATCAGCTATTCTGAACACTTGCGGAAGTGAAACTGCAAATAGGGCTCCGTTGATCTTCTCATCTCGCCAGATAGCGCCGCAGCCTTCCCTTCTTGGTCATCACCACGACCTCTCGGATCACCTCGCAGTATTTATCAAGGCGATCTGGAAGGATGAGCTTCACACCACGATACGGCTCGTCCGTAACGAGGGACTACACCTTGCTCCAAGGTCATCCCAGTTCGTATCACCACTTCGGTGCTCTTAGTGCCAGCCAGCCGCGCGGCGCCGACACACTCGGCTCAAATCAGGCCCGAGATGATGATGCTCACAGCGCTCACGGTGACTCTGACCACGACGATTCTGACGCTACGGCCTCCGCATCCTCCATTCACCCTGAAGACTCCACTGACAATGGTCTCAGCAACATTTCGCTGCCGCCGAATCATCTAGCTGTGCCGAGCTCACCCGCCTTTGGCCGTACCAATCGACTCGCAACCGCGCCCATCGCATCGCCTCGAAATCGCCGCCCCAGCGTCAATGCTTACTCACAGGTGGCGGGCATCCCATCCGCGTACCTTCTTGGCGGCTCGGCCGTGCCCCCAACACATCCTAATTCCGCCTCCAACATCACGCTTGGAGCGCCCTCGGCATCTACATCTGAACATGCATCACACAAGCCAACCAGAGCGTCAGGGGAAGATGGCGTCGAGCCCAGAAGTGAGGAGCTGGATGCCACCGAGTCCACTTCCCTCCTTGGACATCGCCCAGCGCATCAATTAGATGCCCACCATCCTCATGGAGCCAGTGCCGTTTCATCCTCCTATGACGCCGTGCCGCGCTCGTCAATCGACGGTGCTAGCATCGTCAGTGGTGGTCCAGGCGTCAGCGGCTGGGCTGCTGCCAATCTGATGCGTGAAGCACCTCTGCCTGGTGTCGAACAGATCGAGTCGATCGCTCGCGAGTCGCATGATTACATCGCTTGGAGGGAGGCTCGCGTCTTGATTGGCTACACCGTGCCTATCTTTGCCACTCATCTTCTAGAACTCTCGCTCTCCGTAGCTTCCGTCTTTTCGCTCGGTCATCTCGGCACCGTTGAGCTCGCTGCTGCCTCCCTCTCCAGTATGACCGCCAACGTCTCGGGCTTCAGCGTCCTCTCTGGCTTCATTTCGGCCTTGGATACCCTCTTGCCATCCGCATATACCCAGCAACCCAAATCGGTCGGACTATGGACCCAGCGAATGGGCGTCATCCTCATGGGCATTTTACCTCTCATCCTTTCCATCTGGCTCAACGCCGAGTCCATTCTCATTCGCATCGGTCAGGACCCCGAGGTGGCCTATCTCGCAGGACGCTATCTTGCCATCCTCTCCATCGGCCTGCCCGGTTATGCGCTCTTTGAAGTCTGCCGACGATACCTCCAGGCACAAGGCCTCATGCACGCTCCCACAATCGTGCTCATCTTTGTCTCTCCACTCAACGCCCTGACCAACTATTTGCTCGTGTGGGGACCCGATTCCATCAGGCTCGGCTTCATCGGTGCTCCGCTGGCCTCGGCCCTGTCCATGTGGCTCATGGCCTTGCTCTGCTTCTTCCAGTGCGTGCTCGGTCCTCGCGACGCTTGGGATGGTTTCACCACCGCCGCCTTCAAGTGGGACGGTGTCAAGCCTGTGCTTCACCTCGGCTTTGCTGGTATGGTCAGCCTTGCAGCCGAATGGTGGGCTTGGGAGATCGTTGGCTTGGTCACCAGTCAGCTTGGCGTCGTCGCCCTTGCTGCCCAGTCGGTCCTCCTCGTGAGCTCTTCCGTCACGTATCAGCTGCCCTTTGGCGCTTCGGTCGCGACAGCTGTCCGCGTCGGCAACCTTCTCGGCGCCAATCGACCTGATGAAGCCAGAATCTCAAGCCGCGTCAGTCTCATCCTCTCGCTTGCCATGGGCGGTCTCAACTCTTCGCTCTTCCTCATCTTCCGCAGCCAGTGGGGATGGCTTTTCAGTTCGGACATCGAAGTCGTCAAGCTCGTCGAGTACATCTTGCCTCTGCTTGCATTCTTCCAGGTTGCAGATGGTATCTGCGGCATTGCTGGCGGTGTGCTCCGTGGCACCGGAAGACAGGCCGCCGGCGCCGGCATTAACATGGTCTCGTACTACATCATCGGTATTCCGGTCGGTCTCGTGCTCACCTTTACTCGCATCAATCTTGGGCTGGCCGGTCTTTGGTGGGGTTTGACCATCGCGCTCCTCTTTGGATCGGCAGGCATGATCTGGCTTATTGGCATCACCGACTGGGAATGGGAGGTCAAGAAGGTGCAGTTGCGCATGGCTGTCGACGATCCGTCGGACCCTGCTCTCAATGTTGGTCCAGCTTCGTCGGCACAGGTCCCTGCCAAGCCCGATGTCGAGGCCGTATCCGCTCCTCGCTTCGCACAGACCTCCTCAGCCGTCGACGCCATCAACAGCCGGGATCCGGCTCTCAGCCCTCTCGGACTGCGCCCCTCTTCTCTTGCTGGCTCGGTCATTGAGGAAGAGGAGGACGAAGTGTCAATCTAATTACAGCCCGCAATGGCTTGATCCTTGTGGCTCGCTAGATCACGGTGTCACTCGCGCTCATCAATATCTGTCGATTCAGCCGTATAAAATTCAACACTAATGCATCTGCACGCGGTTGCGTCAGCTAGAGAAAGGATCATCGTGACATCTTTCTAGACTGGATAAGACGCTGGCCTCGACTGATGGCTTCGCTCATCGCAGGCTTCCTTAGATGGAAGCAATTTTGAAAGCCCCGAAAAGAATATTGAGCCGAATCACAGCCCCTGATATTTGTTGGTCGATGCGAAGAATTCCGCGAGCGAGCAGAAATTCAAAGGCTTGCGGCACTTAGACTCAGATCGAGGGTCTCTCTTCTAACTTACGTTGTCGTCAACTTTCGGGTGGCGCTGAGCATGCTGTAAACCATGCAAGATAAAAGCGGATATGTCAAAATTTGGCTACGTGGAGGGATGCAATCTATCTACAATCGAGCTTGAGCTTGTTGGCCATCGCCTTCTGAGCGCAGATGAAGAGGCTCGACAGCGCCAATGTCACGAGCGACGTTGCGCGCGACGCCGCGAGCGGTAGCCATGGTGGTGATCATGGGGTTGACACCACTCGACTCGGGCATGGCAGAAGCATCGGCGACCCACAGGTTCTTGGCCCCCCAGACGCGACCCTCTGGGTCGAGCGCAGAGATCTTGGGATTGGCGCCCATGCGGCACGAAGCCATCTGGTGAGCTGAACCCACCGGGAGGATGTAAGGCTTGGCGCCGGTGGTGATAATTTTCTGCTGCCATTCCTTGTATGCAGGATCGTTGAGGTCACGAGGGACCGTCTCAACTGGGGTCCAGGTGGCAGGCACCTGCGTAGTCTCAGTGTAAATATTGTCGGTGGGCGGAGCAGGAGCAGCTGGAGCGCCCGACGACGGCGATCTGGTTGCGCTGAGCGAGCTTGCGACAAATGCAGGGACACCAGTCTGCACCGTCGAGATGGCCTCGGCGCCAGCCATGAGGTGCGCGTCAGCTCCACGAAGAATGCCCTGCAGGAGCGTGCGCTGATCGAACGACGAGATGGTGTAATCGACTCGCGCATGTCCCTTCTCGTCGAGAACAATGCGACCGCTGTCTCGATCGCGACAAATGATGACCATCGTATAGCTGTGGCTATAGCGAAGCATGCGCGCCTTGTGCTCCTTGGCGCTAGGGAAGTTGCTGAAGGCAGCGTGGATCGACGGCGACGAGGCAATAACTTCGATCTTGCATCCCCAACCGTCCTTGTGGACCATTTCGGCCGAGTTGTCCACCATGGTGAGCAGTCCGCCCTCCCAAGGCTTGATGGGGAAGTTGTAATATCCAGTAACAACCGTGGCCGGGTGCAACCGCAGGGTCTGACCGATCATCTTGTTGGTCTTGAGCTCAGGCGAACGCAGGAGCAAGGCCGGGGTGTGGATCGAGCCGGACGAGACGACAACACCCTTGGCGGCAAGGATCTTGACCTTTCGTCCGTCGACGGTGGCGAGAGCACCGATAGCACGCTTCCTGTCGTCGAAGAGGATACGCTCAACATAGCAGTTGGTCATGAAGGCAGCGCCCGCCTCGGCGGCATCCTTCAGCCACGAAACCACACCACCCTGCTTGTGACCGGAGATGCAGCCGAGCTGGCACTTGCCACAGTAGTGAGTGTGACCGCCACTGTTCTGAGGAACGGGCTCGACAGGGTGACCAGCACGCTGTGCTCCGAGCGCAAGGAGGGAGTTGCCGATGTTGTGACGGATGGGAGCCACAGCGACTCCCATGCGAGTGCAGACGGCGTTCAAGTCGGAGGTGAAGTAAGGGCTGTTGTAGTAAGGAACTCCGTACTTTTCAGCCCACGTCCTACGCACAAAGTGGCGCGGCTTGAGCGAGGCCGACCAGTTGATGGACGAGCCGCCGCCAAAGGTGGAGCCGGCGAGGATGTTGATCGAGCCATCCTCGGACGGCATGATTCCCTCGCCTTCATAAAGAAGACCATAACCTTGGTCCTCTCGCCCAACGACCTTGTCAGGGTGGAGATAAATACCCTTATCAACGACCAAAGTGCGCACGCCTCGCTGCGCCAGATAGCTGGCAGCAACACCACCGCCAGAGCCCGATCCGACGACGAGCACTTCGGTGTCGACGATGATCTCGGAGCCAGATGGTTGGGCGGCGATCTTTTCGTTTTCAAACTTGTAATCGTAAACGGGGGTGGCAGGCGCTGTCTGGCCGCCCTGTGCAGGACGTGTCCAATCGTCGGCTCGGCCGTCCGGGTACCCGATAGCCTCCCAAGCTGGCTGGTGATTGCGGTAGTAGACAAGAAGGATGATGCCCTTGAGGCCGGCTGACGCCTTTCGAAGGAGGGTGAGGCGAGAGGTGAACCAGCCAAAGATGATCTTTTCTCGAGTGGCGCGGTCGATCTGGGAGAATGGGCCGACGTAGCCGGATAGAGCTAGAGTTCCAGGACGCGTGGAGAGGAGAGTCAGGAAGAGGTTGATGTCGCCGGCAACTTTGGAGGAGAGGGAAGCCTGGACCTGCTGAGCTGCGCAGTCGAGCAGACGAGGCGTCGACTTGAAGCCCTCCTTTGCAAAACGGGGAGCGAGCTCGCGCTGGCGATCGGTGGCCTCTGCAGGTAGGTAAGAGAGGACGTCGGCGGCTTCAGCGCCATCCAGCTCCGGAACGATGGTATCGGCGAAGGCGAGGAAGGCCTCTCTCTGTGCGACATTCCAATAGTCTTCCGCCTTCATGACCTTGGGCATGGGGATGGTGCCTGTTGTTGCGGCCGACATGGTGCCGTACGTGTTGACGCAGGTCGTGCGGGAGACAGATGAAGGTGACCAAAGTTGACTTCGTACCGAACAGAGGAGCAGGGGAAGGATTATAGGACGGATGCTAAGATGGAGGAAGGCGTGGATGCCTGACGGAGGGAGGAAGGAAGGGGAGGTTGATTGTGTGATGGACGATATAGAAAGAGATCTTGGGTCAGGTATCGTGATGGGGAACGGGAATCCAGCAAGAAAGGGTAGAGCTGCAGGGGCGCACAGCAGAGAACGAGACGCGGGGAAAGGGCTCGTTGAAGGTGTGGAAGAAAGATGGTGGCCAGACACAGGAGCGAGCGGTAACCTCGAGCAAGTGCTGTGGAACCGAGGACCGTCTGCTGAAGAGTAAGACCGATCCTGGTAGAGGCGGCGCAAGAAGGCTGTCGGAGTTTCAGGCAGCCTTGTTGCGCAGCGGTAACCAAAAGTGCGGGGTTGGGGCGGCCCGTGGAAGCCGTCTGCCTGCAAAGCAAAGCTGCCGCTGCGTACGACACCGATTCAGTCATCTCTCGACCCTCCCTAACGTTGTCATGGAGCACCTTGGATGCCTTCCGAGACAGTTGCAGCAACACAAAACTCATGATGCGGGGTTTTGTCGCCATGATAAACGCTTGTCGGACAACAGCAGCTCGCCACCTCGGACCTAGGCTCTGCAGGAAAGCTGGTGATAGCCCAAGACGAGTTTACTTGCATTATGATGGTCCTTGTAACGTCCGCCCACTTTCGGGTCCAGGTTCATAATTAAGCGGATGTTCGCATTATGACTGACTGACAGTCCATGGGCGCAGCTGCTAGTAGAACATGTTGTGCACAACATTTCGTCGATAGAAGCGATGGAAGCTCATCACGTAATGGACCGTGTCGGTGTGGCGGCAGCAGCTGCTCCCACGCAGGCCCGAGGGGAAATTGAACGCTGCCTTCAGGCGTGATGCGCGGCGAGCCTGCCCTTCCTCCTTTTCAACATTGCGTCGGCTTGTGAGCTGGATTTGATGCATACCATCAATTTAGGCACAAGCCTCGCTTGGCTTGGGCGGTAACCTCTAGAACCCGGCGCCAACCTCAGCGCCTACTTTTAGATTTGTTTGCCAGTCAAGTTCGAGTTACGCAACTCTGCTCGCATCGTCGCACATTATCTTGCTTGCCACAACGTGCTTCATTCCAAGCACAGATCGACGTCGAGCGAGCTCGGACTGACCAGGGTCAAGCATGAAGGTGTCGAAAGTCGATGATCGCCCAGGTTGCACGCGCAGGTCATATGATGCCGGAGCTGCAACTATTGCATGTGCTGCTTCCAGCATATTCAAGGCAAAAATGCAATCGCGTGAATCCTCCTTTTACCCACCTAGTCCACTTGAGCGCAACCGCTGCAAAATGATCAGAGCCGCGGATTGGCAAGCCGCACAGAGTTGAGGCGAGTTTGGGCTACGCCACAGGCTTGCTGTCACATTAAACAAGCCCTCTCGTCGACTCCACTGAGCTATTTGTTACTTCCTGTCCTGTAGCAAGATACAAGTTGAGAGCACCCGCTCGCAGCTGGCCTTGATTTTTACCTTTCACCGACTAGTCAGCCATTGAAAAAACAAGCAGCCAAAAAAGGAAAGAAAAAAAAAAAAAGCTAAGGTCGTACTGGGATTCGAACCCAGGGCAAGAGAAGTCGAAACGTATTGATGGGCTGGAGGCCCCAACAATCAGAATCTCCTAAGTTAACCAACTACTCCATACAACCTCAGAATGCTGCCCCAGCGAAATTGTTGCATCCATAAATGCAAGTACCGTTTGAGTTCTCTTCTTTGGAAGGTTTGTCGGGCACCTGTGCACTTTAGGCCTTGTTTCTGGAGAGCGGCTCTCGTTTCAAGCAAACGCACCGGTCATGGTCTGCCGACTCGCACTGGCTTTTCGCTGCGTCTCTGGAACACATAGTTCTTGGCTTTGCTCAGGCGTCCATTTGCTCGATACAGACATGCGAACAAGCTCGAGAGTTTTTGACTAATAAGAAAAAGGAAAGAAACAGAGACAAACCTACTGTTTCAGTTTGCGAGGCGGGCGGAAAAAAAATAGTAAAAAAAGGTCGTACTGGGATTCGAACCCAGGGCAAGAGAAGTCGAATCGTATCGCTGAACTCGAATGAGCTCTTGATCAGAATCTCCTAAGTTAACCAACTACTCCATACAACCCTGCTTACGAGGGGTTGCCTGAGTTGTCGCTATATAGACAAGCTGCGCCACCCCCCTTACTACGGTGTTGCGAACCATGTTCGTTCAGGAGCTCAACGGCAGTTTTCTGCCCCATGAGTATGAACGCAACGAATGCAAACACTATATTCAGAACAACTGATCAACATCTTTCAGAAACGCGTCAAGGTCGAAGGAGATGCAGGCATCGCTGCCATCACGTTGGCCTGATTTTGTTACTGACCCCGACTCATTCTGATGGTGCCCCGTGCTGTCTTTGCTGCAGTCTACCTGTTTGTGCTGGACGCTGCTCAGTTGCTTCTCGCTGTTGGGGTATGGGTGGCCATGTGGTCATCCGTCCTTCTCGAGCGAATCTTTGAGAGCAGATTCTCCACAGAAGGCAGCTGCTCTCTTCAGAAGATGTCTTCGTGGACGAAGGAGACATGTCTGAAGGACCTGATACATCGAGCCTTAACATGGATATAGTCTCACCAACTGGACAATATTTCTCGAACCGGCAAAGTCAAGAAAGGTCTTTTATGCAACAGAAGTCTCTTTCCCGACTTGAGCGCAGGTCCACTATCGCGTATGATACGTAAAGTTGAACACCTTGTTGTCATTGGCGAAGCCGGCCATGAATTGCACAGACATTGAGAAAAGCTGAGCAAAGTGTGTCGTCGGAGACAGGGTTGAGATGCACATGAGATGGTATTCGAGAAAACTGATGTTACAAGTGGTGATTGCGGCCTGTACGATGCTGAAAGATGTCGAGAAGGTGACGTGATTGCGACTGAAATGACAGATTGAGGTCGAGACTAGCGATCATCCCATTTGAGCAAATTCGCCAACGCGCTGAAAGTTGGAAGAGTCGTCAGCAGTGGTGGTGTCGGTAGTGTCCATCTGAGTAGCAAGTTCTGTGGAAACGTGCTCGTTTTGCTGCTTCAACTCGAGCTGGAGAAGCTTGTGGTTGCCCGGGTGCACGAGTTTGCATTGTTCACTGCTCGCATGAAAAGAGATTCAAACCATGTTTGGGGTCAGCCGAAAGTTTTTAAGATGATCAAGTCTGCCAAAAAGATAGCATCTCGCCAAGTTTGTCTACCAGACAGGAACGGGAAAGCTCGGCTCTGAGGTGAAGAGAAGGCTAATACTTACGGGTACTTGCCGCTGATGCGGACCATGCGAAAAAGAGGCAAAGCTTGGGGATCACCCTGCCAGTCTCGGAGCAACTTTACGTTGGTAGCGCTTGTGAGGTCGGGAATCTCGAAACCCTCGTTGTATTCCTGCGTCTCTTTTGCAATGATCTCCTTCAACTCGATCTCGCGCTTGTGAGGAGGTCGGCCTGGTCTGCGCTCTGCTTTGAGCTCTTGAAGCTCGTCGTTGTGGCGTGTGAGGAAATTGTCGGTCACAAAGGCGTGGACAGCAGGAAGGTCTGGCAAGGCGTCGACGTCATCGGAAAGCATGAGAATGAGGGTGGAAAGGCGATCGACCTTGGCGTTGGAGGAGCGATTGCGCACCGATTTTGCTTGTGTAAGCTTATCTTTTCGATGAGCTACTCTTGCGAGCTGTGTTGCCCTTCTCGAAAAGGGGTGGGTAGGACCCGACTTTTTCTTGATAGAGCGTTCTGAGATCTGTCATACGTTGGTAGTGTCAGCGCACTGTGCACTCCGCCCGCTTTGTGAGATGCGGCTGGACAGACTCACCTTCTTTCCTCCCATCTTGACGGTACGAGCTGTATCGGATAGATGGTGTCAAGTGAGGAAGGGTGGAACGAGACACTGACCGCTTCAACTCGACGCTATCGAGAGTGTGAGGAGGACCCTTGCTGAGAAACTCCACCGCCAAAATGCACAAAGCACACGAAAAAATGGGGAAAATTCGGGCTTTAGCCAAGCGGCAGGGTGTCCGATTCCCGAACAGGCCCCGATCGGATCTCTCAGCTCCCGATGTCGCCGCAACCGCGGGTGCAAAGTGTGTGAGGCATGACCAAGTTATCATCGAATGCTAGCTCAGATCAGAATGCTCCAGCTGCTGCTGCTGCTGGAGCTTGATCGCCGACGGGTAGGACAACATAATCGGAGACAAGACTCGGCGTCTAAGAAGGTCTTTAATGCAGAAGAATGTTGTTGAATACCGCTCGCTAGGGGTGCTTAGTGCAGATGAAGCACCGGGTAGCGGTGATGTTGCTGCAAGATGAACGATATCGTTTAGACTTTTTTTTGCGTATGGTGTGCAAGTGTGAGGGAAGGAGCAATCCTCGGTTAGATGAGGGCGCGACCAACGCATTGTGGGAGCCACTCGCAGGTTAAGCATCAGTGTTGCAGTCGGCAGCAATCTGGCTCCTTTGCTCTGGTACTCGCAGCCGGAACGACTGGGGCTTGAACACATGCTTTGCCAGCTCATGAGAGTGAGAACCAGAGCTACAGAGCACAGACGTTTTTTCTAGACAACCGCTGAGTGCTTTGAGGGAATTGGAGAACGCTTTGCCTGGTACACTGTACAGTACAGTATATTTTTGGAAATATCGACCGCATGGATGGCTGCCACAGAACGTTGCTCGACAGAAACTGGCAATTGCAACCCTAAGCAACTCCTGCGCTGGGAGGGGTGGCACTCACCGTCAGTCAGCTTTTTCACTGAATGGACAACTCAAAAGGAGGTGTCGTTTGCAGCGACTGCGGCGATAGCGATGCTGTGTCGTAGTTATTCATGGCAGTGGGTCAAGTGTTGATCGTGATCAGCATGGTTGCAATGCATTGCTGACGCTAACGGGTGCTGCGGAAGATGCACTGCGCCGGTGAGACTAGAGGCGATGTTGGACATCGAGGTTCACAAAACTATGATTAGAAGCGCGCACTCAAACCAAGAGTCTCGGGAAATTCCCAACCCCCTAAATTCGTTTCGACCCGAGAAGGGCAGGAGAGAGTGCAGAGTGATGGGCTCGAGTGAGACAGAAAGGAAGATAGTAGAAAAGGATTTCGCGGTTGCCCGATCCGAAGTTTGATTTTTGCAGCAGCTGCAGCTCGTACTGTACACTAAGCGCACAGACAAGCAAAGCACACACACACACACACACACACACACACACACACACACACACACACACACACACACCCCGTGCGCGCGCACTGCAAACCTCGATGTCGCATGCGAAACGCTTTTCTCGTCTTTTTGGACTGCTCTTTCCCCACTCGGTTGTGTTGTGCTTGTCTGCTGCCGTGTAGTTGGGTGCATGCCTCGTGCTCTCTCCTTTCTTGGCTCTCTCTTGGCCCTGTCATGCGTGTTGCGAGCGATCGCCTCGTTTCCCGCCTTGCCCCCGCTCTCATCCACTGTCGTGACCTTCGACCTCGTATGTCACACGCCGTGGCGCTGCACTGACACTGTGTGTGACTGCAACTATGATTGATTGCCTTTGTGACTGCCGACCAACGCTTGCGTATTGCACCCTTGAACCATGCCGTGTGACTCTTGCCCGCGCAAAGTGCTGCACGACAGTTACCCAACGGCTCGAACTTTGATCGCACTCTCTTGTTTGCGTGTCAGTCTGAACGGGACACATCCGTAGCCTCTTCCTTCCTCAGTCTCTTCTCTGCCAGCCACATCCATCCCCTCTTGATCCGGATCATCAAAACCATCCATCGCTTCCCGTGGCATCCTGGATCCCTCTTTTTATTCCACCATCTCGAACCCTTCTGGACCCTCCTTCTTCCTCATAGACGATCTGGACAACTATGGTCAAGCTTTTCTTCGCTGCTGTGCCTCTCGCACTCGCCGCCATGGCTGCGGCTAAGCCTGACTTCGAAAAGCGTCAGGCTTCCGGCTCGGGCACTCGTTCGTCGTCTACTTCTGCTGCCGCCGCTGCTGGCCCCACTTCCACCTTTACTGGATCGCTGCCTGCTTCCGTCTCGTCGCTGCTTGCTGGCGTCTCGTCTGGCCCTGGCGTCACCACTTCGACCACGTCGCTCTTCACCACCTACCCCGCCGGTGCCAAGAACCCCCAAGTCACCGGCGCTCCTGGCCTGCCCGACCTCAATACCATCCTCCCCTCCAATTTCCCTGCGCTCGACGTGGTTCCTCCTACCAACTCACCCCAGGTGCAAAATTGGATCTCCCAGATCGACTGGTCCAAGGTGCCTAACGTCACCACCACCGTCGACTCGGCTTCATGCAGCGGTAACCCCACCAACCTTGCCCAGGCCGGTGCTAGTGGCAACTGCTGGTGGACTTGCGGTCAGTGCACCCGTTCCACCGACATCACCACCTGCCCCGACACCAACACCTGGGGTCTCTCGTACGATGACGGCCCTTCGCCCTACACCCCCACCTTGCTCGAGTACCTCAACCAAAACAACCTCAAGTCTACCTTCTTCGTCGTCGGCTCGCGTGTCATCTCGCGTCCTCAGATGCTTCAGACCGAGTTCGAGCAGGGTCACCAGATCTCGGTCCACACCTGGTCGCACCACGCTCTTACTACCCTCACCAATGAGCAGATCGTTGCCGAACTTGGCTGGAGCAAGGAAGTCATTCGCTCCGTCATTGGCGTCACCCCCAATACCATGCGTCCCCCTTACGGCGACATCGATGACCGTGTTCGCGCCATCTCGCTCCAGATGGGTCTCACCCCCATCATCTGGACCTCCCCTCCCCACGGCGAGCCCTACGACACCAACGACTGGCAGATCGCTGCGGGCGTCGTCTCGCCTGCCCAGGTTGTCTACAACTTTGAGCAGATTATCAAGAACGCCCCCTCGCTCTCCACCGGTTACATTGTACTTGAACACGACCTGTACCAGCAGGCAGTCGACATTGCCGTCAACATTGTGCTCCCCGCCGCCCAGCAGATGAGCCCCAAGCAGAATCTCATGCCTATCGTCAACTGCCTCAAGAAGCCTTCCTCGGACGCCTACGTCGAGACTTACTCCAACAGCTCTGGCTCGCTTCCCAACGAGACCGGCGCATCTGGCACTCACTCTCTCACCTCCACCAAGGCCGCCGCGGGCTCGATTGCTTCGGCTACCCAGGGCACCTCCAAGTCGGGCGCCTCCGAGGCTTCCATCCCCTCGTTTGTGCTTCCCACCACCGTGCTCGGCGCTGTGATGCTCTTCTTCGGACTCCTTGTCTAAGTAAGTCTAGAGGTTCGCAACCGGAGCACCTCTCGGACAATCAAAAAGCTTTCATTCAAGCTTTCACTTTTCCACCTCTCCACAAGGACAATAGCATCTCGAATTTGCTCTTTTCTTTTCTCACTTTGATTTAAAATAATGCTGTGCGCTTGGTCCTTCATTGGTGGGCCTTGCAATCTGCCTCTCGCATGGCTGGCTCTTGCTTGGCAGGACATTGCTATTCTTTTTCCTTCGCTTTGGAATGTCCATTCTTACTTTCTCCTACATGCACTGGCTGGTCTGTGACTTCAATACTGTCTCTCTGATGGATGTGCACAAGCTTGACTCAGCAGGAGTTATTTGGTCAATTTCAGATGATGTTGGCTCATTCATTTTTGAGCTTGCAAAAGTTGGAGATCAGAGGTTGCACAAGGGAGGCAGATGGACCCAAAGAGGAAGCACTGGGTACAACCTGCATACCAGTTTCCTTGTGAATGCTGGGCTGTGGATGTGGGCATGACTTGCAAGGCTTCAGATTCTTGCAACAGAGACCAACTGCTTCCTTGCCTGAGTGAGGCTTGTAGCAACCATGGCACAGCATCAAATTCATCTCAACCTCCTGCCTGAAATTGCAACACTTGCAATTATGTAGCTTGGTGGCTGACCATTTCTGTGTTGGATTGGCTTGGTTGTCACCACAACCTCCACATTGCACACAATGTCTGTGGGCTAGGAGGTGATGAACACCCTCAAACTCTGGTTGTGCCCCAGTGTGAGCTCAAAAGCAGAGTGAACAAAGCTGCATGTTGCTTTCTATCTTACTGCACAGAGTTCTGCAGCAGATGCACTTTTGTAGCTTTGCTGATGAGCCTGTCCATTCTGCCTGGTTTTGAGCATCAAGTATGTCCACAAGACACACCTGCTCCCTCTCCTGAATCATGTTGATTATTAACCTGCACATTTTCCTAGCTGCCCTTCCTGGGAGGGTGGAGTCCACCACCAGTGAGTTGTCAACTACCCAGTGGTGCATGAACCCATCACCAAATTCAGTTTGCACAGCTCTAAGCCAATAAACAATATCCCCTCTGAGCTAATGAACAAGAACCCACACCAGAGCAGGGCCAACAAACAATATCCTGCACCAGAGTGGTGTTGAGTTGCACTGTGTCACAAGGCCTTCAGGAAGAGTAAAGGCCATGCCACAGTGTTGAGTACTTTACCCATGTTCACACATTTTGTGATGGCTCCAGAGTATTAGATGAAGGCTCAAGAAGTACCATAGTCTAAAGTGCAGCTTTTTGGTGTAGGTGAAGCCTTTGCATAAACTAGGAAAGCCAGTCATCCATTCCATGGGCATGTTGGGGAGCATCAAGGCTTTTTCTTTCCCTTTCCCAGGCAAAAGAAGTTGCAACATTTCTGTTAACTGTTGCCATACTTCCAAAGCCTTTGGGCAAGGCAGCAAAGACATGGTCTGGATTGGTGTTGCCACTGCTGCAGAGTCTGCATGGGCCAAAATGATAGTCCTTTACATGAAATCCTGAAAACAGGGCCATGATGATGAAGGATGAGCCACCAGGATTGCCAAGGGATGCCTGGCATAAGGTGTTTGTGCACATCCTTCCAAATTGCCATCCACCTTTCTATTGCTGAGAGATCACCAGGCTGAGGAAGAAGCTACCTCCTCCTCAGTCTTCTTCTCTGTGCATCAATAAATGTGCTCCAAGGTTGGCAAATTCATGCCTTCACTGCACCTTCATCCTCTACCTTGCAGCCTGGCTTCAGAATGCCTCTTGTGGCCAGAGAACTTTATGCTCATCCCTGACCTTGAAATCTTCAAGTTTGCCACCAGCCAAGGTCAATTGCTCCCAAGGTAGATCTGCAGTCAGGTAGATCTGCAGTCACCAAGACACTGAAAGGTCTAGCAGAGTCTTGCAAGTCTTGCAAGTTTGCTACACAGTGTTCAGCAATGCTGTTACTCTTGCTGATAGATGAAATGGGCAAGTTGATCCCTTAGTGTATGTGGCCAAGAATGCTTTGACAAGGTGGGGCTTTGACAAGGTGGGGCTTTGACAAGGTGGGGCTTTGATAAGGTGGGGAAAAGCCTGGCTAGTGTGTTGATGCCAGCCTTTGCCTTGGCTTTCTTGTTCTGCAAGTAAGCATCCCAGCACACCTTTGCCAATCCTTTGAGGTTGTGCTGCACTTCCTCAAAGGTCAGAATATAGATTCCCAGCCTGTTGAAAGCATCTTCAGCTCTTGTCTGCATGCTTCTGGTATCCATCCAGAGCAACAAAGCAAAAGAGCAGAGTCTCAGCTCAGCAAGTATCTTAAGCCACTGCTCAAGCTTGACTGGTGCCTCATCAGGAAAAAAGCTGTATGACCAGATCAAAAATGGCAGAGATGCCACTTGATCAGCTTCAAGAGATGTCCAATCTGGCTCTTGTGATGCACACAATGCTGTGCAAAAGTCCCTTGATCAGCTCCTCCAGCAGGTGCAAGCAGGATCAAGCCAGAAAAGTAGCCCACATGGCCCACTTGGAGTGAGCTGCTGGACTACCCAAGTCAGTGAAAGACCTGAGTTGTTGTGTGAGTGTGTTTTGTATGGGCCACAAACACAGTTGACAAGGTTGGTGGAAAATCTAGAGCTGATCTCATGAGGTTCCTTTGGGTGGCAGATGTTGTTGACTGAGATAGGTGTTCCATGCACATTTGAGAAGTAAGGCTTGATGGCATTGCACCATCTCCTGGCAAGCTTGTGTGATGTTCAACACTCCTTCAAACTGTGCTAGCACCCTTGCATATTCAACTGAACAAAGTATATGTGCTGTGGAAAAGTAGTTGGTTTGGTTGCAAGTTTGTTGGACACAAGGCTGCAAGATTGCTGCCAGATTCAAGACAGCTGAAGAAGGTGGGTGGCCATCAAGTTGAAAGAGTCATCTTTGGTACACAGATTCTTTGTCTGACTGGAACTGCTTGACATTGAGCACAGTCACCCAGTCTGGCAAGTTTTTTCCACCACCTAAAACAATGCAGCAGGCCTTAGCTGTCCATGAGCTGAGACCAACTACAAGTTGTGTAGGCAGACAAGTTGTGTAGGCAGACAAGTTGTGTAGGCAGCATGCAGCCTTGAGTTATGCCTCTGCATCAGCTTTCCTGCCAAGTATTATGCTTGTGTGCTTGCCTCTGCCAAGGTTTCCTCCAATGACAATTGCTGGTTTGAGATTCTAACTGAAAGGTCTCCAATCAAGCTACTGCCATAAACATATGAGTGTGGCTGGTAGGCCAGCAGTTCTCATCACCAACCTCATCACCAACTTGATCCAATGGCATGAAAGTGTCTCAAAGAAGGCCTTTGTGAGCAGTGCAATGGTGCTTCAGCATTGGAGACAAGAGCAGAAGGCAGCTGATTGGCAAGGGCTGTATCTAGCCAGCTAAAGCTGAGTCCAAATGTCAAAATTGGCCAATGTGCAGTCACTGCATCTGAGCAGGGCTTTCAATCTGCTAGGGTGAAAGCAAATAACCCTGAGCTTCATATTGGAGAGATGCTGTCTGTTGGATTCTTGAGAGAAGCTATTGCTGAAAGAGGAGTCCCTTTCAGAGTGACTAGCACCTCATTGCAAGTGAATGCTCTATCCAATACCTCCCATTAGACCCTTGCTGAGGCAGAATGAAAATGGAAGGACAAGATTGATGCATGTGTCCCATCATTTGTTGCCAGACTTGTCCCCCTCCATCTCCTCTCTGTAAACATTTTCCTTGAGTTGCTGGGACAGCTTCTACTACCAGAGAAAGATGGAAAGATGTCTGGCAACATTGTGGAGGTATCATTGTGTTCAGATGGAAAAACTTTCCTTCTGAAAACCTCATATGTCTTGACATCTTTGATGAAGGCTGCACTTGTGCTTGGAGTAAGTGTGTAGTTCACCAGAGCTTCACCAGAGCTGTGGCTGCAATCATGCTACAGGCTGAATCTTTGGAACCATCTTGATAGTTGTGGATCTGGGACTCAATACTATGAGTCCATGCTGTCTTGGGTGCAAGCCTGCCTCAAATCTGCCTCAAATTGCTTTCCAAAAGCACCATGTCTGCTGCTTCAGAGAAGGGCTCTCTCCTTACTTTGATGGCTTCCCCTCCATCCTCCAACATTGTCTAGCTGTGGACAGCATGGACTCATAGTATTGAGTCCCAGAGGTACACTGGGTATGGTGTTGACAGTGGTGGCCAAGGGTGGATTATCAGGCATGGTGGTATCTGATACATCACTGGTGGGCTTGAAGGACTTCAGTAATGCTAAGAAGGTCTGATATTCCACCTACAATGTGAGTAGAGTAAAATACAATTGATGAAGTCATGAGGCAAGGGCCCCAGTGGCTGGGCTGGGGTCTAAATACCCCCCATCCTTTGCTGCAGTCAGCTGTGACCCTGACCAGGGCTAACACACCCTGCAGCCATTGCCACAGCCCATTGAAGACCCAGAACCCTCATGTCCTGCACTTGGCCAGGTCCAACATTCTCACCACATGCATCAGGTTTCCCTGCTACCTGATCACATGCCAACCACCTGTCAGGGTCACAACCCCAACCCTCCAGTGTAGCAGTTGGCCTCCTGGCTGAGATACCTCCCACCTGGAGCTGACCATGTGGAGGTGACTGCTGCAGTCAATTCCTGTCATTTAGTTAGTTATTACTTGTCATGACCAATGGAGGTTCCCTACTGACCTCCATCACATGTATTACTTATCTCACTGTATAGCAACTTAGTAGTATTGTGCCCTGACCCCCAATGGTATCCAACTGTCATTCCTGGTGCTACACCATTACCCTATGGTTCCTACCACAGATCCCTACAACCTCTCCATAGCCCAGCTGCCTAGCTGACTGTATCTGTAAGAACAGTACTCAGACCCTATGGTCCTGACACCACCACCACTGGGTCAGTAAGGTCAGTAGTGACTGCATCATAACACCAACTTGCTTAACCTTGGTTCATACATGACATGCATGAACCATAGGGTCTGAGTACTGTTCTTACAGATACAGTCAGCTAGGCAGCTGGGCTATGGAGAGGTTGTAGGGATCTGTGGTAGGAACCATAGGGTAATGGTGTAGCACCAGGAATGACAGTTGGATACCATTGGGGGTCAGGGCACAATACTACTAAGTTGCTATACAGTGAGATAAGTAATACATGTGATGGAGGTCAGTAGGGAACCTCCATTGGTCATGACAAGTAATAACTAACTGAAGTACAGGAACTGACTGTGGCAGTTGTCAGCAGTCATGTGCCAGACATGTGAAATTGATGTTAACTCAAGTTAAACATCGATTTCATTTGAGGTCAAGGTTAAATGGCCAGTAAATGTCAAAGTCACTTGAGATCATTGCTAACCCTGTTTTATGCTTGATGTCAACTGACCACCATTGCCACTCCATTCAGAGGTAGCACAGCATGTTTGTGGTAGCCTGAGATTGTCCTACACAGGACAGGAGTGGGCTGACTGTCTCTTGTGTAGGTAAATGATGCCTATTGGGCTGCATTGCCATCATTGAGGGTGGTGCTTGAGACTGTACAATGTCACTAGTCAATGTTGTTGTGTGACAAGGGCACTGGTGTAGGTTCCAGGACTGTGGTGTAGGTTCTGCCTGCACAGGTGATGCCTGTGGTGCCAGTGAAGGTTCTGACTGATGTCTGAATGTACTCCAACTTGAACAGAGGCACACTGAGTGGTAGCAATACCTAAGTTTGCTACACTGCAAGACAAAGGAGAGTGATGATACTAATGTACTGACAAAGTGAATGGGTAATAGAGTGGATGAGGCCCTGCCTCTCCACTCACACAGATGCCTGTGTATATATGTGTGCTGACAGCAGTTGCTCCAGAGTGACCCACTGCTGGCATCAGGCCAGTGTCAGGGCCTGCCCATCCATCCTTGAACCTGACCACTGGTATCCAACCAGTACCTCTCTTCTTGGTCAGCTCTCCACAGCTTCCAGCCAGTGTCAAGCCCTGCTTCCCTTCCTGCAGGCCCCCCTATCTACTCAGGGGCCCCTGCACTTTACCTAACCCTTACTGGTCAGCCCAGCACTTTGGACCTGAGGCCTCCAGCCAGCTCTTATGCCATCATTGATCACCCCCAACCCATTTGAGATGCTGTGGTTGCCATCATCACTTGTTACAGCCATCCCCCAGCATCAGGTGGCCCTGTCAGCAAAATTGACAATAAGACTTGTTTACCATTGACCTCATCTGAAATCAACCATAAGATGCATCTAACATCAATCTCAAATTGGGTTTGACTTTATGTCCTGTGACAGCAGTCACCTCCATGCAGTTGGCTCTGAATGGGAGGTATCTCAGCTGGGAGGCTGACCACTCAGCCTGCTTTTATCCCTTACATATCATGGGTTGCAGTAGGGCATCCACCACTGATGCTGATCAGCATGCCCTCCAAGCCATCCCAAGCTGAATCATCCTGCTCACAGCCACACATCATAGTGTAGTAATCTCATAATTACATTGCAATCAAGCATGATACATAAACTGAGTAAGACAAATGTGCAGAGTGTGAGTCAGTCTGATCATGAGGTCCAAGCTCACTCACATCCAGAACGGTCAACAGCCCAGACATACCTTTGTGGCAATCATGGTGAATCTGTTGGCCACAGTGCTACCATCATATACATGCTGTCTGTGTCAAAGCAAAAGAGAATTGCAGGGTCAGAATGGTGTCCATGGAAGGCAAGGTGATCAAAGCAAAGGTCAGCACAGGTGAGCAATGCTGTATCAAAGATATTAAAAGGTACAGATGGTGGTGGGCAGTGACATCCTGAGGAATGAAGCAAGGGGTGGATGGTGTAGGAGAGGTACCATTGCAAGAGGGTAGCATCACAGTGGTGGCAATAAGGAAAGGTTGAATTGCAAGGAGGTGAACTATTAATAAGATACATTATGGCAACTGTGGACAGGACATGTCATGAGCTCTAAGTCTCAGTGTAATGGTGTCATGCATGATCTGTGCTGCATGAGTGCTGCATGACACCAACCAATGGTCTCATATGGTGTCAGCAGCCTGGGTTTGGCATGATCTGTTGCCAATGACATGCTTTTCAGACACTGAGCTGTCAGAATGGTGCCAATGATGCTGTTCTAACACAGGCATCATGTTGTTATGATGCAGTCTCCACCAACCCAGTGGAGGTGGTTTGCACCTGATCAGGTGGGCAGGAACCTGATGTGTGCAATGAGACCAGCAGACCTGGCTGAGTGTGAGACTCAGGGGCTTCAGGTCTGTGACCAGCTGTGGCAACTGTTGCAGGTTGCATCAGCCCCAGTGGGGGGTTGACCAACTGCAGCAACTGACTGGAGGGTATTTAGGTCCCAGCCAGACTGCCAGGCCCCTTGCCTCATGACTTTGTCAATTGTAATTTACTCTACTCACTTAGTAGGTGGAATACCAGACTTTCTTAGCACTACTGGAATCCTTCAAGCCTGCCAGCAACATATTGGACACCACTGTGCCTGATAACCTGCCTGTGGCCTCTACCACCATCACTGTGTCTGGTGAACCTGAAGTTTCCAGACCCCATGAGCATAACACATGTGTAAAAAGTGGGTCACCAGTGCAGATTCAACCAAATTTCAGTGTGACTTGCTTCAGTGTCACTTCTCAAAATGGTAACCTGGTGTCACAGGGTCATTCACACAGCTTACTCATTTGGTACCATTCTGAAGCAACACTGCACCCTCAGTTCCATTCTACAGTGTCTCAGCCAAATAGTGGCCAGATGTGAGCTAGCTAAAAAGCTGCTCAAACCATCGATGCACCTTACTTCTGAACTACATCATCTTCCTCCCTTTTTCCATCACAATTGACTCTGTTTAGCTTCACTCTGTTTGCTCCATTGTCAATAACATTCTGTTCTATTCATATCGACCAAACATCTTGTATTCAGCATCGTGTGTTACGCTTCGTTTTCACCAGGCAGCTGTGGAGGGCTATGTAAACTCGACGGGCAATCGGCTGAGCTCAAGAGGAAGTTTATCACCAAGCAAGCCCGCTCGCACTTTTGGAGCAAGATTCGCTCGCTCTTGGCCTCCGTCTTTTGCTGCTCGAGACAGGAGACAAGCTCATATAGGGCCAACGCTTCTACACCCGTAGCAGCTACCACATGATTCGCAACTTTGGCTCCTACGCAGGCGTTGAAACATCCGTCTGCATGATAAAGCATCTCTCTGAAGCGAGACCATTCGGAAACAAAGGGAATTGTAATTGACCCATACAAACGTCTAGACGAGCGTTAACAAAGTATCAGAAACGAAGGTGAGGGAAGAGCTTTTGCGAGTTTTCGTGGCTGATCTTGGCCAGGTCCTCTGCCGAGAACTTCCCGTCGAGCGTCTTGAACCAGTTGCAGGCGTCCTCGAACTTTTCGTATGGGTAGTCGATGGAGAACAGGATACGGTCAATGCCAATTTCGTCTTGAACATACTTGAGGGTCAACGTCGAAAAGTGTCCTGAAGTGGTCACCCAGATGTTCTCGTTGAAGTAGTCACGGATGGTCTTCTTCATCGAGACGGCGCCACGTGGCTTGTGGACTTTCAGGGATGAACCGAATGACGAAAGGAGAAGGAAGCAATGGCGTTAGTGAGCACTTCCTTAACGTGAAAAAGAGGATGAGGATATGTGGGGTTCATGGGTTCAACTTACCATCCTCGAGCCAGTGGTTGATACGCCACAGATCAAATGGAATGTGCTCGCCGAGGTGACCGACGATGATCTTGAGCTTGGGGTGTCGGTCAAACACGCCGTTGACGATCATGCCGAGAAGGTGAGCCGAGACGTTGTTTGCAAAGGAGAGAACAGGGCCAATGAGGGCAGCACGGTCTTTGTAGATGCGGCGGTAGATCTCGCCCTTGGGTGCGATGGGGTGAAGGTAGAAGGGCACATCAAGCTCGGTGACGGTCGACCAGAACTCATCCCACTCGGGCTGGTCGTACCACGCAGCCTCGTCGTTGGGAAGACGCTGGTTGTCGTTGACGAGGGCGCCGACGAAGCCATACTCCTTGACGGTGCGCCTGAGCTCCTCGCTGGCGTCCTTAGGGTTGTGCATCGAGAGCGAGGCAAAGGCACTGAATCGCTTAGGGTTCTTTTGCACCTGTTGATGAACCCAGTCGTTGACCTCCCTGGCCGCCGCTGCGGCTGCCTTGGGCTCGTCAAAATCCTGGATACCGGGGGCAGTGAGCGAAAGGATGGTGTGGGCGACACCATGCTGGTCCATCTTGGCAAGTCGCTCGCCGTGGATGTCAACAAGGCGGTCGGCGTGGGCTTGTCCGTTACCATCGGCAACAAAGAGCCTAGCTTGATAGGCCGACTGCTCCGCAAGGGAGGGGATGTTGAAAGCTTCTTCCAGGGCAATGAGCGACATGATGTCGGTGTGCTTGAATAGTATAAGGGACTTATGCCAAAGGAATGAAGGCGTGAGAGAGTTGTTGCGAAAGAACAGAAGGTTGTACGATCCAGCTCCCTTATATGTTGCAAAGGAGACAGGGCTTCTTTGTCTGTAGGGCCACCGCCGACTTCCGGAGAGGGTCCGGCCTATTCGCATGCGGTCCGTACACAGTTCAGGCCTCAGCGCGAAAGCCCACCGCCACTAGAGTTGCACTCGGACAGCTTCATCAGCGTGCAGAGTGGGACGTGAACACAGAGGAAATCAGGCGTCTTCTTGGAGCTATATCGGCTGAAGGCGTCTTGCCTCATGCAGTGGCCAAGCCGAAAACACCATAGACTGCTTCCAAGCAATTTGCGTCGCTGTCAAGCATACTGCCAGCACCGTCTGTCTCGGACTCTGAGGATTCTATAGCCGAAGCAGTCACTTTTAGTGCTCAAGTGGTTTATGCAGCTTTGATGCAGCTTCCCCCCGCAAAAGTGGAGATATTCCACAACCGCCTCGCCGTTTCGGACGGTGCCCGACCGCGGGGCCTTTCCGTCACGGTTATCAAGCGGCGCGTTATCCGTCCTGCTCGCTTGCATTGTTTTTCGGCGACCTGCACGGAGATGGATATAGCGCCTATGCAACTGCGTTCCACAAGGTTTGCACTGATGGAGAGACGCTCGGACCTCGCGCGGTTGTTCGTCAACGTCCTGTAACCTTTCGCCATTGTTCGCAACCACTCGCATCCGTTATGGTCACGCAACTTTGTTTTTGGCGTACGTCGCCTTGAGCTGAGCTTGTGTCTGCTGTCGTCCGCTCAGATTGAGTCCCACCAAGCATGCTCGCTGAGACGTTTGAGAACGACAAAATGGGCTGGCGTCGCTGACCAGGTGAGAAATGTCGTGGAGTCACGGTGGAGGACGGCTCTCTCAGCTCTGGATGTGCGACTTTGCTTAGTGGTTGTGAGGACTGCAAGAACGCAAGAGTCGCGTTGAGCACACTCAACAACGACAGCACAGCTGTTCTCTACCATGACCTAGCCAGAGCATACTCTCACTTTCGTCAGTGCGGATATGATCACATCCATCATGCACAACGTCCACAATCTCACATTGTCCAACACGGCGAAGTCAGATGATCATTTGAGTTTCGTCGCAAAACCAGTGCTCTCGATGGCGTGGGAATGCATGGAATGGAGAAAGGCGCCGTAGGGTCAACGGCGGCTTCTTGTCGTAAATCTGCGTTGCTCTCAATCTTGACTCTGATCTCGACAATTGATGTACGCGATGCGTGCGATATAGGCAATGGAGGCGACGTTGCATACGAGATGCAGAGAAAGGAAGTTCGACCGAAGGAAGAAGTGATCAGTTTCATCCGGGGTGTGTAACAAACCTAGCTTGCCCGGAGCCACAACTGCATTTGCAGACCGGTGTCAAGTTGTCACTTACCAGCCAAACCTTGTATGCTTCGATCTTGGGAGAGCCTTCGTCGAGGCTCTTCTGGTCAAACGCCATCCTACCGGCCCAGTTGAACTTGAGCGTTGATCCGTTCTTGTCCATCTCGACGATTCCATCTAGCATGATCTCGTTGTGCCACTTTGGGCTGATAAAGATGCCATTGACGACGTGCTTGCGTCGTGTGACGCCTTCCCAGCCCTTCTGCCTCCATGCGACGATCCCGTCGCGCTTGTTGGTGGGCTGCATGGGGCCGATCTGGAAGCTTAATCGGTCCTCATCATGGATAAAGTACTCGTCTGCGTACTCTTCGTGGACGTTGGGAGTGTCCGAGATCTTGTAAAACCTCTCAACAAAGTCGGCAATGGCAGGAGGGACGTCCTTGTTGGATGCCTCGGCAGGGTTTCCAGCCGGTGGCAGTCCGTCCTCTTCGTGATGTTGGTCGCTCGTCATGGTTGCTCGGTGATAGTGGGAAGGAGCAGGAAGTTTGATAGCACAGATGGCGGACGGGAGTAGCGATGAAATGCGGGTTGTATAGGGGGGGGCTCGAGAGCAATTCTAAGCGTTTTTGTACAAGAGTGGAAGTGCAACTTTCGGGCCAGACCCGCAGACGCCGAATCGGAGCCTGAGAATGTTAGTTCCCGTCAAACAACATGCCTGTTTTGACCCAGATGTCCTTCGTGCGGAGAAGTGCGGGGCTAAATTGTCACATTCAGCACCTTCAGGCAAATCTTGCACAGTGAACACATGTTGATCTCTGTGGTTGGACAAAGGCCATTACTCTTCAGCGTCTGTAGCCGCATTGCCAAGGTGCACGAACATCCAGAGCCTTGAGTCTTGAATTTTGAGAGACTTAGCTGGATGCAGGCTCGATCATGGTGCATGCCAACTTGTCGCATCGATGGACGTTTGCACCCATTTGTATTCAAACTCAGCGAATGTCCAACACTGACTGAGCTTGGCCACAAGACCTCGCATGGCTGCACCGGCTGAAACATGTTGTTGATTGATACTTCCCCACCCAAGACAAAAAATGCCAAGTTTCCTCCCGGAGGCACGCTCAGCAATTATCTCGATGTGCTTAAAGTGGACAAAGAAGTCGAGATTAACGGGCCCACCAGCGACATCGAGTACTTGGGTCATGGCCGTTTCCTGATCGAAGGTCAAGTAATGCAATTCGACCGTATTTCTCTTATTGGAGGTGGCAGCAGCATCACACCTCACTGGCAGCTCCTTCATGTGATTTTGAAGATGCAAGACGACCATACCAAGATCCGGCTTCTCGACGCCAATAAGACTAGGAACGACATCTTGCTCTATGACGAGCTGGTCAACTACAGCTGCGTGCTTTCATTTCTCCACCTTGTGTGACGATGGCAGTTGTCGACGTCCGCTTGACAAGGACAAAAAGTGAATACAATCTCAAACATCAACCCCATGCAATTTGTATTCAGACATTTCAAAATCGCATGCAACATCGAGTGCTGAGGAATTAGCGTTGTGCATGCATCCAACTGTCACCTACCCCTAGCTTGCTTCTCTCTATCCTCCTTTACCCAACCATTGATCGTCACACTCGAGCCTCTCGACCCCCTCCTATCTTTAGCTTGCTTGTTCATCTCAGAGTCCTCTGTCCACTTGTTGCTTGGTGTACGTATCGTCAACGTGCTCTTCCATCTCGAACCGCGGCGGCCATGTTCAAGGCCATCTTTGCGTCGTCTAGCAGCTCCAAGCAGCAAAAGCCAAAGCGAAACGTCACCCGTTCTTCGTCTTCTTCCTATTCCAAAAGCAAAAAAGCATCGCCGTCATCCTCTCCAACCATGTCCTCTGCCCCTCAGTTTCCCTCTCGTGGCTCCAGCTCTGCCATGGCAGCTTGGACAGTCCCACCCTTCCCGCATCCTCTGCCCGAGCGTCGCATCGGCATCTTGTCCTCCCAACAAGGTCTTCTAGTTTATCCATGCAGTTCTCCCCATCTGCATCACCACCAGCACCATCATCACCACCATAGCCACTCAAACACGACACAACATGCCAAAGCAAGCACATCGGCAGTCCCCGGCACTCCCGCGTCTCATCCTTTTGGTTCGGGCGACGGCTTCAAGGTGGCTACGATTGGCACTTTCAATGCTTCTTCTCTAAGCACCTCAACGGCGCCAAGCAGTGCCACCGGTGCGCTTCCTCCCGTCACCTGGCTCGATGTCGGCTTCCTCATTGATTGGAGCAAGAGCGCAAAGATTACACCGTTGCAGCCTTCCGCTTGGAAAGCCATCCTGGATGCCTCGACGGCAGAAGCTTCCATCGAATGCTCCGGTATCATCGGGATCTCGCGCTTCTTCAGCAGCAGCTATCTTTTCGTCATAACCAGCTCGAAGCTCATTGGCCACTACTTTCACAAAACCCGCCCCATCTACTGCTGCACCGGCGTGCTCGCCATCCCGCTGCTCCGGGAAGAAGCATCTCAGGCCATTCGGGCTCAACTGGCCAAGCTGGGAAGGGCACCCGTAAATGCAGCCTCCGACACACAGCCAGCCGACACTTCGATTGATGAAGTTGCCGCTGGAAACAGCAGCTCAGATAGCCACAGCGATCCGTCCGAATCCGACAATGACGACGTCGAAACGCCTGCTGCCATCCCCAAGGAGCCGTTCTTCTCTGCGATCTCCAGCTCGAGTCGAGCTGACACACTCCGTATGCCCAAGTCCAGACCGTGGCTCACACGCGCAGCTAGAGCTGTCTCGGATGGTCGCATAGAAACCATCTCGAAAGACCCAGTCGCACAGTCGCAGCTTGTCGAAGCTTCGCAGGCGTCGACCGATGTCGTCAAAGTTCCCCGACCTGACCCAACACCACAGTCGCCAGGGGGGACTGACCAGGTCACTGATTCAAGCACCCCTGCTGCCGCCAACGCTAGCCCCGACGATCAGTGGCATGCTGCCAAGCAAGCTGAGCTCGAGGACAAGGCTGTGCGTGAAACAGCAAAGTACTGGGCACGAGGCGAGTTCTGGTTCAGCTACGATTTTGATCTTACCACATCGCTCCAGAACAAGAGGAAGGGCCTGGCGGGCACAGCCCAACCGGAATCGCAGTCTGTGCCACGTCCTGTGGTACTATCTTCGCACCAAGCCCGCGCCTCGCCAACCTCGTCAGCTGATGTTCAGGAACTGCCTGCTTTCCCTTTGCTTGCAGAGCCGTACCCAAACCTACCGCTGTGGAGAAGGGCAGATCGTCGGTTCTGGCACAACGAACACATGTCGAAAGATCTCATCCATGCGGGTCTGCACGCTTATATCCTGCCGGTCATGCAAGGCTACCTTCAGACCGTCACCCTTCCCGTCCAGTCCATAGACGAAGGCGAGCAGGAACAAGATGTCTCGGCTCCCAAGAGTGACTCAGCGGACGCAGTGTTGCGCTGCCAAATGATGGTAATCTCACGACGATCCAAGGAAAGAGCTGGACTGCGATATCAGCGTCGCGGCATCAACGAAGCCGGCCAAGTGGCCAATTTTGTCGAGACCGAGCAGATCCTCTACGTCCTACGCAGGCTCAACGCGAACATTGTTGGAGACGTCCTCTCTTTCGTACAGATCCGAGGATCGATTCCACTCTATTGGTCACAAAGCCCCTTCTCACTCAAGCCGCCGCCCGTGCTCGAGCGCACCGAGACCGAAAACACCGAAGCCTGTCGCAAGCACTTCTCCGTCCAAGTCGACAGGTACGGCTCCATCACTTGCGTTAATCTTGCCGAACAGGGCGGCAAAGAGGGCTGCATTTCCAGGGCATACCTCAAAGCTGTAGAGAATCTCCGTTCCGAGGACCCGTCGAAGGACAGCAGCGGTGGTGGGAAGGTGTGGGATAGGAAGAAGCTGCACTATGTCGACTTTGACTTTCACAAGGAGTGCTCTGGTATGAAGTTTGAGAACGTTGCCAAGCTGATTGGGCAGATGGAGCAGACGCTGGCCGAGATGAAGTACTACCATCATCGCACGGGAGGCGCGGGCAGGAGAGCCGAGGTGAAGAGCAAGGGAGAGGAGGAGGCCAACAAGGCAGTCAGCGCGGGAGGCCAAACGGAAGACACTGAAGTATTAAGCATGCAAACTGGCGTGTTCAGGGTGTCATGCTTGGACTGTCTTGACCGTACGAATGTCGTACAATCGGCTTTCGCCAGGCATGTGCTAACGGGTCAGCTCGCAAAGTTGGGGATCAGGGTTGACTCCGCTACTGCTGCCACCGCTGCTTCCTCGTGAGATCGTTTCGTTTTAGGCAGATCGTAAACATGTCTTTCTACTTTCCAGCCCCCGCTCTCGTGTCGGCTTTTCCAAGTTCAGTTGCATCAAATTTGATACCCAGTCATCATTTCGTCCCAGTTTCAGTCCGAATGCGTTTGTGATGCGACTTGCGATCTTCGCACTGAGCGGCAGGGCAAGTGATACATGAGCATCATTGTACCTTGCAGGTCGGTGAGAAATAGAGTCCAATTGGCGAGATGAGAAGACTAACGGTCAAGGGTATACGAGTGAGCGAGGACAGACAACAGATAAAGCAAGGGAGCGTTGAGACAGAAGGAAGATGGCTCTACAGCCAAAGACGACGCTTCAACCCCTCGATCAGAGGGCCAAACAGAGGCATCATGGCTTTTGCTTCGTCGAGGCTGTGCCCGCCGCGATTCGCGACCAAAGACGTTGTGTGGTCAGCTGCTGTGATCGTTTGCTTCTCCATGCGAACGAGCGGCCAATGAACGTACCTCTGAATAGTCTTGTGCGTCACAAAAGGCTTGCTTTCCTCTCCTTCCTCGTCAACGGGGTCAAACGCACCCGCATCGATACAGCATTCGCGAAGCAGCTCCACAATCCTTCCTACCTTCTGTCTTGATGAGATACACCCTTCCTCTTCCTCCTCTTCCTCTCCAGCCTCAACCTCGTTCCTGCTTCCTCCAGAAGTACGGTGTGCGCCTTTGACAGTGTGATGGAGGTGACGCGATCGCAGAGTAGCATTCGCGTTCGTGTTGGCAAGCGTTGTAGGGTCGTCAATCCCGTCCGAGATCGCACGGAAGGCAAAGATGCGTTGGGCAGATTCTGAGTTGTGGGCGGAGGTGGCGGTTGCAGCGGCAGCGGTGGTGGTGAGGTTCTTGATGGACGCGGTGGTGTTGCTGCGCGAGATCGAGTTGAGGTAGGTCACTACAAAGCCCCAGTTGTCTTCCGGGTGAGAAGACTCGTGTGGTGAGGTTACGTAGAGGCCTTCCATGGCGGGAGGTGTAAAAGCATGTCAGCTAGTCGCCCTGAATCCTCAATGGATGAGCTAATGGTAGGGGAGCAGGGCAACATACCTTCCTGAATGCCAACAATGTCCCCGATGAGCACCTTGGTAAACTCGTTGAGCTTTTCACTGCCAAAGTCGTAGCTACAGACATACAGCGCCTTGGCGGTCAACAATGCCACCTTTTCCTCGAGCTTCAACGCTTGCACCGTGTTAGCCTGCAGAGGCGAGCAAAGTGTCCAGCCGCCGAGTAGCTCCTCGGATTCGGGTACGACTTCGCGACGACAACTATCGATTGCCGAAGCACGCACACGAGTCAGCCTGATTGCCTCGGACGGATCGCGACTGTTGAGGTCATCATAGTAACGCTCAAGCCCGTGCAGGCCGATCGAGCCGTAGGTAAAGTCGAGCACGGTCTGGCGGAAGAAGTCGGTCACCGCTCCCTGAACCATTCTGTACACCGAGTTGGTCGCATCGTCTATTCTCACAAGGCAAAATCCGTTTGACGTCAGACTCTACGTGAAAGCTTGTACTATTGTAGCGAATGTAGGGCGATACTCACTGATCATGCCCAGGAAGCTCCTCTTTCCAGTCCTAGTAAAATCAACCTTGAGCGCATCCGTATTTGAGTAGCAATGCGAGATGGCGTTTGCATTGTTGGCCCAGATATCGTTGAAAGCATCATCGAGCGCTTTCTCGGCCAGCACGAAGCGGATCTGTGGGAGACTACTGTCTTTGGACAAGATACTTGTGGTGCTGGATGTCGATTCTGCTTGCTCGCCAGAGGCTTGGGCTGCACTGGCCGGGGCCACTGCCGTGGCGATCTTTTCTTGTACTGTCGCTGGCGGCGACGTATCGTCGGACAACATTGCTGCAAAAACTCCAGGACAGAGGCTAACACTGTCAATCGAGTGTAAGAGGTGTGGTGCAAGTTACAGATGAAGAGATGCAGTCTGATAGAGGAAAGTGTGGGTGCTAGGATCGCGTTCTGTCCAAAAACGACATTCATGATGCATCAATCGCCCCTGAGCGTGTTGAACTCCACCTTCCCTTTTTCGAAAAGGAACATCGATGTCGCGAATCAGAGAACGTATGCCAAAGACCCTTGATGTCTACCATTTTTGCCTTCACAAACAGCGCCATTGCTTTACTGATGAATCCTTTGCATCGAGAACAGCGATGACGACGACAAGGACGGGCTACACGGCAGGAGACGTCACAGTCCAGACATCTTGATCTAACTCAGCATTATAGCAAGTCATGAAAACACTTGGAATTCTGGAAAGTCATGATCAGGAAGCTGTTTCGAGCACCACACCCTTCTGAGCCGTACATTGGCGTGCACTTGGACATATGAGATGCTGTGGAAACTTCCAAATGTCTCCACCGACTCGAACCCCGTTTCAGTGCTATTCATCAGCGAAGTGTCGGAAAGGTGTCGGGCTAGCTGGCCGAGAGGCAATGTGAGCACTTGCCACGCAGTGAGCGACGTCTCGTCGTCGTCGGAGGGCTTAGGAGCCACCGTGAGAGGGAGATGCAGAAGTGGCCCTAGCCTGGTGTGGACCTCTGGGCGCTCTATAGCTCCAACAGCCTTACTTTGTGTAGGTTTGAGGTACAGCTTTGGCTTGGTCTGAAAACTGCTTATGCGGATCGCTCCTCTCTTTCCCCTCTCATCGCTGATGCCTACTTCAAATGCGAAAGGTCTTGACGTTCCGATAGCTCTGAAATGAAACGTGATATGAGGCAGCTTGATGCCCAGCTCCGTGCTATCGCTTGGTGGAGAGTGAATAAAAGTAGTAAGGATGGCCGGCGACTGAATGTGCAGCACTGTTTCGGAGCACGCTCCCCTCACTGCCTTATCAGTGCGCAAAATGAATGCCTCTGGAATTACGCCGGGATTGTTTGGTGCTACCTCGTCGGTTGCATCTATAAGCAGAAGTATGCCCGAGTCTTCCTCCAGATCAGGGTCTTGATGGAGTGCCCAAAGCGCAAAAGGGTCAGAAGAGGTGGAAGAAAAGAGGCTCAGCGACTCGGGCTGCACCACATCTCCAAAAAGAGAGTTGGGCACGTTTTCCGACGACATGAGTCCTCAGGAAGGCTGCGAATGTGTTGCGAGTCGCACAGAACTGCTGGCGTGGCGGTTGGTGGCAGCGGCTCGTGTGGGAACGGAAAAAACGGCCCCGGCGGCATTCAGCGTTGAGATTGTGGAGGTGAAAAGAAAGCGCTCGGCTTTCGGCTTTGTGGTGGTGACCGCCTTCAACAATGCAAGTCCTTCCGAATCCATTTCTATAACTTGCTCGATCCTCTCCAACACCACATCCTCATCATACACTCCAGCACATTCAACCATCTTCAGATATGGGCGAGCTCAAACGGTTCCTCTCCAGCCCGACCGACTTACCCTCTTCTGCTTTGACATCCCTCCAAAAGTTCGTCGAATCCATCTGCACCAACCCGCTCAACATCCTCCTCCTCCTCGCCCTCCTCTACATCGTCATCCCTCTCGTCCGCCCTTCCTCCCCTACCTCCTCTCGCTGGACTCCCACTGTCAGCGAAGCTCGCTCCCATCTCTCCGCGCCATCCGATCGATACACCTACCTGCCCCCCACCCACCCCGACACGGTCGAGTGGACCAAATACACCCCCCGCACGCTCGCTGTGTTCGATGGCACCGGAACGAACGACCAAGATGGGTCTCGAATCCTCCTCGCGATCAACAGGAAAGTGTTTGACGTGACAAAGGGGAGGAACTTTTACGGTCCCGGCGGTCCATATGGCAACTTTGCTGGTAGAGACGCGAGCAGAGGCATGGCCAAGCAGAGCTTTGATCTGGAGATGCTCACTCCGCTCGACCAGCCCATTGACAAGCTCGAAGGTTTAACGCCTAGTGAAGTGTAAGTTCGACCATCTTGATCCGCCGAAAGTAGGGCTGTTGAACAATCTCGTCAACTGACCTCATCTGATCTCTTTGACCGGGTTGCACTGGGCTGGCCAGCAAAAACATGAAAGAGTGGGAAGCTCACTTTACCGGCAAGTATGGCATCGTCGGCGAACTCGTTGACGAGGACCAGGTTTAAGCCTCGGAACACATCACATGGTGGTAAATCTGACTCCAATCTAATCATCTGTCGAGAGAGGTTCCGTCTCAAAGTTCCAATTGCTATGCGATGCAGACGAAGCGAGATTCCGAATAGAAACAATCTACAGCAAAAAACGATGAGTCTCGACAGGCTATCGCGAGCCAGTGCCCCAGAATCGATCGCCAATCGAACCGCAACCAGGTGTAATTGCGAATACGACACGGCTGCCCTTTGCTGGCGAGTGGGTAACGTTTGGCTGCCTCTGGGCATGCAGTCGCGATCCATGCGCCGCGCTGTGCTTCGCCTCGTTGCTGGCTGCAAACTGTCCATCAATGCTGAGCAACGGTGGTGAGGCCAAGAGATGCAGGTCATCACGGCGGTTGAAGCCAGGCGAGAGATCGTCGTCTTCATCGACGGGTGCGTTGTCGTAAGCTCTCGATCGTAGCGCATCGCCCGAATCGGTTCGTGTGTCTTTGGATGCAGAGCTGCTGCTAGTAATGGGAGTTTGCCAAGGGATGCGCAGCTTCTGCAGTCCTGGGTCGACGCCAGCGACGACGATGCGGACGCGGGGGAAGGCGCGGTTGAGCGCATGAATACCACCTTGCGAGCTGGCAAGCAAGGTCAAAAAGATGATCTGGTCTTCTGGCACCGAATGGTCCAGGAGCACACGGATGGCCATGAATGCCGCAGCACCCGTTCCGATCTGTGCATCCAGCAAGAAAACCCACGACTTTTCCGCCGTCTGCCGTCGACGAATGAAGGATGGAAGCGAGACATCGTACAGATGTGGCTCGCCATCCTCCTCGTTCGACTGAATAAGCAGGCTTCCGAGCGACATGGCCGGGAAGGCCCTTCGCAGCGAGGGCTCGAGCACTGCACCAGAGCGAAGGATCGAGACCGAACAGAGACTCGAGACGTTGAGCTCGTGACCCAAGTGTTTGCGCCCGCCGTGAATGGTGATTTCCTTCTGTTGATACGGCAGCAAGGTGGTGGCGAGTTCGACAACGAGGGTGCCGACGCGCTTGCATGCAAAGGTGAACTCCGAAGTCGGTGTGGATCGGTCGTGAAGGATGGTGAGTAGCGATTGAAGTTGAGGCGTCTGGGAGAGCATGATGACATTGGGTGGCAGGCCGGCGTCGTCAGCAGCTGATGTGCTCGAGGCTCCATGGCCGATCTGCTGTGCCGACACGCCGGGAGATTCGTTGCGGTTGAGGAGCGGCTTGATGGGGGTAGCACTGGTTCGCCTCTCGTGTGGGGAGCCAAGGCCGTCGTACGGGCTGATAGAATCAACGCTGTTATCGCTTGCATCCTGGGCAGAGAGCTGTGTTGTTGGTGTCTTGTAAAATTCCGAACGCAGCTTCCTCGATCTGTTCCTGAGCTGTTTCTCCATATGCTGGCTGATTACCTCGATAGCGACCTCGTTATGCGAGCCGGGCACAATCATATCTGCATGCCTCGCGGTTGCCGAGACAAACGTATCGAAAGCAGGCTTGACAAAGCGCAAGTACTGGTCCAAGACCGAGTTGACCGACCTGCCCCTCTCGACAATGTCTCTCTTGATCCTACGCGCAAGCATCAGATCGGAATCGGCTTGAACGTACACCTTGAGATCGAGCAGCTCGCGAATCTGTGGATCGTGCAGCACAAAGATGCCCTCGACGATGAGCACGGCTGGACCGTAGAGGTAGTTGGTCTCCGAGGTTCTCTGGTGCTGCACGAAGCTATACACGGGGATTTCTACCGCTTTGCTCTGACGCAGATCTTTGATGCACTGCTTGAGCATGTCGTAGTCGAAAGCGTCGGGATGGTCGAAGTCGTACTGTTCCTGGAAGGCAAGTTTGGATTCCTCGGGAGAGAGCGACTTGTAGTATGCATCTTGGCTGACAATCGCCACCCAAGGAACGTTGGGAAGCTTTTTGAGGATCTCTCTAGCTACCGAAGTCTTTCCGCTGGCCGAACCACCGGCGATGCCGACGACATAGGCTGGGACGGGTTCTCCGACCGAGTTGTACCAAGGCGCACGACCCGCGTCGGTGAGAACGATGGTCTTTGATCGAGTGGCTGAGGTGGCCCCTCCTCCTCCCGATCCTGCCGCCTTGGCTGTCGATGGACCCGGTGTGATAGCGGCAGCAGCAGCAGCCGCGAGACCGCCTTGCTTTGACCCTTCCGATGGCTTTTCTAGGGGCGTGGCGGGCTGCAGCAGGGGCGTGCCATTGCCCGAAGGCCGCTGGACGACCTTTCCTGCCCGCATTTCTGCTGCAAACAAGGCGAAGATGTGGAAGAGAGGGAGGAGAGACTGTGCTGATAGAGAGAGCAGGAGATTCCCATGTCAAGACAGCTCGCTCGTTTGTTGGCGGCTTACGACCGTGCGTTTCGAAAAAAATTCGTCCGCAGCTCCACAGGTAGACCAATTGGGCTACAGAGGACGCGCCACTGCGAAGCGCTGCAAGGAGGAGCTCTACAGTACAGTACATCTGTACAAAAAGCCTGCGGACGAGCGTTTGCTCTTCAAAAATTCAGGGTCCAGCTCCACTTTAGGTCGAAATCACCTCGACAGTGCATCCGTCGAAAGGCGTCACACGACCTTTCCTGCTCTCATCTCAATCCTCGAACGGCAACGCCGATGTCTACCAAGCATGCCGACCGCATGACCGTACCCGATTCTGCCGAGCCATCCGCAGTTGTCAGAGACGACGTGCTGCAGCCGTACCTCTCCCTTGAAGAGCCTCGGCTAGTGCTCGATCTTCGGCCAGACTCTGCGTTTCATCAAGCACATCTCGCACACTCCTACCACATATCTCCTGTGTCGAATCTCAAGTCGAGATATAGCTATCTGCCGGCCCGAACCGTCCCCTTTCTCGTCTTGGCTCACCAAGCTCAGTATGCAGAAGTGAAGGAAGCGTTGGCTTCGATCCCGTCGGCACGGCTCGTCTTCCTTTCGGATTCGACAACGAACAGTTCAGAGCGACAAAGCGTGCAATGTGGCATACAGATCATAAACAACGACATCTTCTTTGCCTCTGCCCACCGCCTAGGCGTGGTCCGAAGCTCGCAGTCACACCGGCGACGGATCACGCCATCCCAACGGGCTGGGTCAGAGACAAACCAAGATGATGTCCCACAACTTCTCTTCCGACCATCCAACGCGGTCCGCCGCACAGTGCTCAGGCTGGAAGGCAGCATCAATGTCCCAAAGACGTTGCGAGTGCTCGATCTCGGCTGTGGTGCCGCGCGCGATCTATGTTGGATTTTGCACGGCTCGCGCACCCGCACTTCCTCGTGTTCCTGGACCGGTGTTGGCGTGGACAACTGGAAAGCAGCTCTCAACCGAGCGCAGCAACTCATGGATGACTTCTACCTCAATCTAGCGCAGACCGAAGATGTACCAGCAGCCTCACGTGCTGAGCCGCACTGCGAGCAGCTCCTCTGGGCAAAATGCAACAACCAAGGCTTCCTTGAACCTCTTACCGGCACCGGCAAAGGCAAGTCTATACAATCAGCCACCGCTGACCCGCCCCTGTGGAACGAGCATGTCAAGCTTGGACTCCAACCCCTTCTCTTAAGCACGGATGTCAATACAGCAGTACATCACCTGTCGAGCAAGGAACCCAAGTTCGCCTTGATTCTGTGCATACGCTTCTACCCTCGTGCGCTCCTTCAGCGCCTATCCTCCCTCGTTTGCGCTGGTGGTGTCGTCCTAATCAGCCACTTTGTCACTCTCTCCCCCACCGAACGCGCTACCGCCATCGAAGCTCACCCCGACGCAACCATCGACTACGACTCGCCCCCACACGAAGGCCGTATCCAGCCCGGCGAGATCGAAACCCTCGTCGCCATCTGGAATGCTTCCGTCGAGCCAAGTTGGAGGTGGATCATTGACAACGAGGTGCTCGAGCCGATTGAGGACGGGAGGATTATCAAGAGCGTTGCTCTGCGCAAGCAGCGTTTGTAGAGCAACATCGCGGCCTGTATAATAATGTAATTGTATCCGTCTATTTATGCATTTTGTGTGACTTGGTGCAGTGTGTTCAGCGCCAAGAAGAATCGTCTATGCTCTTGACAAGCGTATATGGCTCGAGCAGGTGCGATTCGAGCCAGTCGCCATTGGGCAGGTCGTTGTTCTCAGCTGTACCGGAACGCATCCGAGTCGAAGGAAGGTTTCGTGTAAGCTTTGTCCGTTTTCATCCTTCCCTTTTCACAGCATTGCATGCTTATGATATGTGGTACTCACCTCTCCAAATTGCCTCGGCCTCATCTTTGGCCACACCTGTCGCCACATGCCTCACCACCAACCTCCTCTTGGCCTCCTCCCTCTCCACTTCGAACACCAACCTCCTATCCATCTCTCTAGCTGCTCTCTGCCATTCCCCCACATCGCAGTTGCAATACAAACCCTCCACCACCACAACCTTGTGGCTCGGTAGCACCTTCACGTCGTCCTCGAGCGGGTCCTTTTTCGCATGGTCGAACGACGGCGCTGCCTGGGTTTGGGTCGTATCGTGTTTCACGGTGTGAACGAAATCGGCAAAGCGTTTTGAGTCAAATGTCCATTCTGCACCGCGTCGATCGAATGCTTCTTGGGCATTCGGGAAGGTGGAGAGGTGCGAGCGCGGGTAGTGCCACCCATCCATGCCCACACATATCGCCACTTCGGAGCTTTGCAGTACGTTGAGGGCGGAGACAAGTCTTGTCGCAAGTGCGGACTTCCCTGACCCTGGAATGCCCGACACCCCCACCAGCAGCCGTTTCCCCGGATCGAGCCTGTATAGCACAACCCATCGAAAGCAGTCTGGGTTCAGTCTGCTGTCTCTGAGTGCTAGTTGGAGCATACTCACTTTTCTAGCTCACCGAGCAGGTCTTGGACCAGGCTGTCGAGCTGATCTTGCATGCTTGTCACGTTACTGGAATGCGTGCAAAATGGCGAGTAGATGGTGCGCGGTCGAGAAGATGACAGTGGAGGTTCATCGCACGGTCCACTGCACGCTGCTGGTCATTTCGCGTCCCGGTTCGTAATTCACCGAAGAAAATCGAGGCCGAGAAAATGATCCCTTCCTCATTGACGACATCCTTTCATCGCACGCCCACGGCTGCTCAAATACTGTATACTGGGAAGCATCAGATCGAGAGGGTATAACAAGCAAGGGGTGCTTTCATAGCAAAGCTGACATTCTAGCAGGCCTTCGCACCAGCTGCAGGTCAGATAAAGCAAGTAGTTTTCAGTCAGCTTTTAGCCTTGAACCCAAGTTAAAGGCCTGATATTGATTACTCACCATTCGTCGACACAGCAAGGATCAGATTAAACGCCTCATCCCGATTCTGTAAGTTCGCCAACAGCAAAGGAGCCTTGCCATTGTTCCTAACAATCTTGAGCCCCAGCGAGCTCCACACCCAAAGCCGGATATTCTTAGTCTTGACGATCGACTCGATCGCATCCACTGGTGTCCTCCCACGCTTGTGCGAGGGCGAGTGGAGCGGTGTAAAGTAGAGATACTTCGTGTTGACGTGCAGCCGGCCAGGGAGACCTTTATACTGGCAGAAAAAGCTGCCCAGCTTACGAGGCTTTAGAGTGGCATCTTTGCTCATCTCTACATAATCCAGGCTGGCTCGTGAGGGATCTTCGATCTGATCGTATGCGATGCCTTCTTCACGCCGGTCAGGGCGCGGTTTGAGCTTGTTGAAGCCGCCATGAGTACGGACAGCACGCCGGACTTCTTCAGCGGTTGTCAGCTGTCCAGCAAAGCGGTCAATGTCGAGATGGCGTTTACGCAGGAGCTGAACTGCGAATTGTGCGTCGGTTGGAGCGCCAAAGGTGGCCCACCAGAGCGGAGACAAGGCCTTGCGATGCGAAGGAAAGTAGCTCTGCAGCGGAAGAAGACAGAAAAAGGTGATGCCCAGGAAGAAGAAAATGGCCTTCGAAACGTACTGAGACGGCATGAACGTGACGAATAAGTTCAGCAAACCAAACAGGATCAGCGTCCTCCTCGTTGCCGCCGGATTTCGCCACAGAATGAGGTTCTTGACTTTTTCGTGAAAGTCAGCGACAAGGCCCATGGTTTCTTGTGTCGGTGCACCGAATGCGACCGCCCATCTCTTATAAATGTTGAGGATGTCGAGTCGACTGCGACGGCGTAACTTCTCGGAAAGCGTGTTGGCCGCCTGACCCCGTGCCATACGCATCTTGACTTGTTCATGCAGATAGCTCTCGGAGGGTGGGAAATACTTGAACCTCATGATGTAGAACATGATCATGAGGATGAAGGCGGTGGGGATCATGTTGGTGTACCACAGGACGAAATAGATCATGGCAGCTGCGGCTGTGGTCTTGGGATCTTCCCATCGATACAGACGTCGGATGCGGGAGGCGAGCTGTTCCCAGAAGGGCGCAATGGTGTACAGCCGTTCGAGGTGAGATCGAATGAGCCCTTCACGGTACCCTCTGTCAGGATGATGGTCTATCTCTTCAGGCGCAAGCCTCTCGACAAGGGCGAGAATATACGCAATACAGAAGGCAACACCGTCAACACCCTCATCCTCTGCATCCACCCTGATCTCGTCGTGAGGCGAGACGGCCTCGTAGCTCCCAGGGTCGGCCGACGAAGGCACGATGAGATCCCAATCTTCGTCCTCGCCGCCGTACTTGCTAGCGGAGCCTTTGCTGGTGGCCGAATGTTGCTTTTTGGGAGCCTTGGGTTTAGTCTTCTTCTTGGAAGAGGGCGTTGGTTTGGAATCATGACCGTTGACACCGGATGCAGGTTCGACGACAAGGCTATCTTCGGTCGATTTTGATCTTGGCATTGATGGCATGTCTGTCTGGCTCCGCTCCGGTTTGAACACATCTGACGGTCCCTTGCCGTTTAACTGGGGATCCAAACTGTCGGTGAGGTGGTGGAGGCCTCGATCCACACGAGTGAGCATCGGTGGCCGCTTATTGTTTGGACTAGTGGCGGTGCTCTCCTCAGGCGAGACGCGAAAATCGGACCACTTCGGCATTCTATACTTCTGCATGCCTGCAGGACGGGTGACGGTGACCTCCTTCGTGTGGCGAGCAAAATTTTGCAAGAAAGTCTCGAGTTCGATGTCTTCTAGCTCGAGCAGAGGCTGGCTGAGAGCCTTGGAAGCACCTCCGGAATAGGCGCTGTAGCCGCTGTGTGCGTCCTTGTTGCCGCTGACGGAGCGTTCCTTCTCGTGGACAGCTTGGAGCGTGTCAAAATCGAGACCAGCCGACAATTCACCATTCTGATTGTAGCGTAGACTGTCGTAGCCGTCAGCATCGCGAATGAGGTGGGCGATGGTGTCGTCCGAGTCATCCGAGTTGTAATCGTGCTCGTGTTCGTCTGCAAATGTGTCGTCGTGCTGGTCGCCTACGGGAATGAAGACGTCCTGTTCGGGCTGTAATCTTCTGGCTGTACGGTTCGAGGCTCTGCGGTGTATATGGATAGACGGCTTCTCGCCGCGTGCAGTCAGGGCATCGTTGTCGGCTGCGTAGAGGCCACCAGGTAAATGGCGAGTGGCATCGCTGCGAAGCCTATCGAGGTCAGCAGGCTGCGCGGACATGTAGCGAGGGATCCCCTCTGCATCGCGGGAATTATCATTTTCTTCTACGTCTGAATCAAGGTGAGCTTGTTTCTGCTTTTTTGCTCGAAAGAGGCCCCTCTGCCGAAGTCCATCCGTGCTGCTGAAAGAAGCCTGTTTTGTCGTTGTGCGGCGTTGCTGCTCCTTTGTCAGAGCCTGATGTAGCTTGTCTGCTGCTGCATCATTTTCTGCATCGTCGTAGAAGTTACCGGGAGTATGAGCTCCGCTGATTACCTGGGAGTGAGTGGTGCAGGAGGGATCGGCCTTGTCGTCGGCGGAGGCATGCTTGAACTTGGACAAGAGTTTGGATCCGATCGACTTGCGCTTTGGCTGAGCGTCGAGGTTTGTCTCGTTGCTCTTTTTAGCTTGCTGCTTGGGTCCAGCGATGGTAGGATTAGTGATGGCGGAGAGCTGCAGCCTTTGCTGGATTTCAGATGGAGCGGTTGCTGATCTTGTCTTGGAGTGAGGATGCTGCGGAACCGCGCTGAGTTCACGTTCGGATTCGCCGCCCGAGCTAAGATGTGACGATGTGTCAGCGTCGGCGTCAACGCTGTACGGCTCTGATGTTCCCGGAAACAGCATCATTGCCATGCTTGATGGCCCTAGAGTTGGCTGATCCGAGCGAGTCAAGCCTTGCGATTTAGCGATGGGGTCAGCGGATCGGAATGTCCGAACAGAGGGACTGGTCTATTCTTATGTCTACGCCATTCCTTTCACTTTCGCACTTATCCTGTGATCGAGGTCGACAAAGGTACGGATGCTGATGATGTGTTATTGATGCAAGAGAAGAGGCAACCAGGGCCAGCATAGTGCTAATAACCCTTTCGTGGAGCAGTTCACCACCGCATTGTTCTGTGCAGCAGAAGAACTCGACGCTGCGCGTTGCTGCACGCCGATGATCCACTTGCGGTTGCCATTTCTTGACCGCTCTTGCCGACTTGAATGTGAATTTTGCTCAATTAAGCAGCGCAAAGGAAAGCAGATGCCTTCCCCGCAATTCACGCATTTGGTGTTTCGTTGCTGCTCCCGTCGAGTTGCGCAATCGAGACAGAGGCTGCACCCACCTTGATTTGACCTTTGATTTGGCCAAAAACAAGAAAGCCCGCGTGAAGAAGGCTCAAAATCAATTGCACGTGGAAATCACAATTAGAATCTCACTCGCATCCACTCATCTTGACCCGATGACATCGGGTCTTGCAATTACCTCCACTTTTCTTAGGCCCTGTTGCTCGAACTCACAGCGCCGAAGAATTGAACGCCTTGTGCGTTACCATGGGACGATGCCTGGCGATGCCGTCTTGACCTCTAACAAGGTGAGATCTCGAGTGTGCCAAGACTGGGACATTGTTTAACGTCTTAGAGAACCAGCATCCCAGCTTCGCCTTTGCCGCCGGTACTTCCAGCCAACTGTTGACATCGAGACCTTGATACCACCCACTGCTGTACACTTTTCCCTTGAAACAAACAGTGACCGTCACGCGACCAGAACCTTCGGCCACCGAAAACACCGAGCAAATGACGTCTTTCTTGGGTTCAATCTCGGTTCCCAGGGAACGCCGTCCAATTGTCATGGAATGAGCCATAACCCGGACCGTAACTTAGTTGTATTGCGCCAGCCAACGGCAACTGAACGTTGCTGCTCGGTCTTGACGGACGAAGTCGCAGTAATTGCACCAGCTCTCAATATCGAAAAGCTCGTTAACCTTGGAAGCTTGATCATAACACATGGCTTGTTCGTGTTTACTTTTCCTGTCCTCGTCGGCTTTGAAACTCGGAGCTCGGACCGTAAACTATACGCCCACCCGACTCACTCATGTTTTTGTCACGAGTAAGGGAAAGGCGTCACACTTCATCTCTCCCTTCGTCCTCCGACGGAGTGCGAGTCTACAGCCGCTCCTTCATTTGTGAAGCGTGAACCCACCAGATCACAACAATTCTGCCTCGATCGACTTGCTCTCTACCACCACTACCACCGCTGCATGTCATCGACGACTCCCCGCTCATGCTACGGCCCTGGCCCCTAAACCTAAACCACACGAAGTTCAGCGACTCAGCACCAGCACGGTGTCAACTCTTGTCTTACTTGCCACACATCAGTCCGCCTGAGACCAACTATATCAGGGCCCGAGGATGAGACTGGTCCCCTCTCAGTGCCCGCTGTCTCGTGCTTGATTTCTCCTTTCATAATGCGCATCTTCCTTACGGGCCTTCTGTTCCTACTTCTCATCACCTCTTGCCGAGCCACGCTTTCAATCAGTCCTCGGTCAACACTGCCCTCGTCTTGTACCCCACAGCTTCATAAGAGGCAAGAAGCGCAAGCAGCAACGCCTTGGTACAAGGCAACAGTGCCAGAACGCTTCAAAAACTGGGAAATCTTTCGAGATGGAGGTAGCTTCCGCGAATTTGTTCGAAAGGCCTATGCCAAGCTGCTCAAGCGATTCGACAAGTGGTGGGGACCCAACCGAAACTGGAAGAAGATCCACAAGGAGTGGGTCTATGTGCCTGATCTACGCGAGCACTACGTCTTGCCTAGGGTGCTGCGTATCCCAGCTATCATACAGCCCGGCCCCATTCGCCACGAGAAGGAATTTAGGGCCTACATCAAGAATACTGACAAGGAGCTAGGTCTCGAATCAGTTGCGAAGACACACGTACCCTCATTCGTAGACGACGCAGAAGCTGATGGAGGAGAAGCGAGTGCGAAGACGGGTGCGGGTTCAGCTGCTACCTCCGGGTCAGAGGCTCATCCATCTGAAGGGGTCGGCTCAAGCAGGTCTGTTCGAAGTAGAAGACGAACGCGCACGCCCATGTCCCCCATGCGAAGCTTCGATCGATTCAAAGAAAATGGGCAAGCGTATGAACCGATTCCACCAAGAACGCTAGTACCAGAGATCCAGCCCCAAGAATCTCCGTTGGCACCGGGTCAAGCTGGTCTGCCTCGAAGCATTTCTCCGGACGATGAAGCCAGAGGAGTTAGCAAGATGCCACCGATACCTTCCGACGCACAACAGAAAAGCAATAAGGCTCCGATTGTGGAAGAGTTGGTCTCCACGATCGGGGGTCTGGGCGAACAGTATAGGGAGCTAGAAGAATTTAAAGAGGAACAAATCAGGAAGGCAGCAGTTCGGTATGTCGGTCATCCCCAGCATCCTTCTTCAGTTCAGAAAGAGGCAGTGCAGGAGGGAGCTGGTCTCGCACCCATTCGTGTGAGGCCGGAGCATTCTCAAGAACTGACTCCTGATCCAACACCGAGGAAATTCGGTTATTCGACTGCTGAGGAAACTGACATCTCGTCTCAGCAAACGCCCAGATCCCACTACCTGTCCGATCCCCGTATTCGTGGAATGATCATGCACAACTGGTATTCGGACCCAGGGACACCGTTCTCAGGCTCTGGATCGCTGCGCACTCTGCAGGGGGAAACGCCTGTCACACGTCCGTCGCCTGCGGTCTCACCTTTTCTTACACCCAAAGCAAGCACCGGGACCAGTACGCCAGGTAGCTTCAGGCTGCCGGCCAACTATGCTGAATTGCTACCCCAAGCACTGCAAGCGCAAGGCATGGACCATCTGCGCGGTATGATTCCGGATGCATATAAAGCTCCATTGCAGAGGTTCGGCCCAGGTGACAGCCCTAGAGCGAGCGTAGCCTGGGAAGAAGGTAGGATGTCCAGTGTGGGAATACGCGAGATGCAAGAATCGGCTCGCCTCCAGGATGCTGGTTACGCCATCTACAAAGAGGATCCCGCTTCAGTGCAGCAACTGCAATCGCCATTCGCAAAAGCCTACCCGCTCAGTGGAGAGGAGGAGCACAGCGAACGGTTCCCAGCAGCCAAGGCGCAGGACGTCGCCGCTGCTGGAGACGCCAAAACATCAGCTGGAAGGGACACTGACTCGCTCTCTTCCTCACCTGGAAGACAGGACGTGGCGATTACCGAGCCAAGCTTCGCCAAAACCCCTGCGGCAGAGATAGTGGACGAGACACAAGACCCATCTTCGCAACAGGTCCAACCGATCCGACCAGCCAGCCCAGATCTCGATTTGGCTCCCAACGCCCATATCGACGTCCCTACCTCTCCCGATGCACCAGCCAAGAAGCGAAAACGACCATCAGCACTCGCTACACCAACGACTTTTCTTTTCCCAGATACCAATGCCGAGATGGACACTCCGCAATTCAAAGGCTTCACAAAGCCTTCTCAGCCCAACAGAGAAGACCCAAACCCGAAGCACGATCCCACAGTTTCTGACAGCGGCCCCAGCCTTGTCTTTGATCCCCAAAGAGACCATCAGCCGCTCCGGTCGTCTTCCGAACGGTTCAAGGATTTGAAGGACAAGCTGCGAACAATGAACCCGAACAACATCTCGCCCAAGAGGATTATCAAGACGTTCAAGGAGTTTCACAGCGAGCGGCAGGGTGACCCCGGGTCTCCAAGGGCTGCCATGTCTGCGCGCTGACAAACATGTAGTCCCGAAGCCATGCGTTGATATAAGTTAGTATCTACTCAGCGTTGAACATGTTTCTATACTGCCTCCTCCGTGTCCTCTCGTCTCCGCTAACGTTGCTTCGACATCGTCAGTTCTCACATTCATTTAATCTCACATTGTTGCGACTGACCAACACGAAAATCGCAAGGATGCGTGCTGGAATGCTGGGCGTCATTCAATCATGTTCAGAGATACGGAGCAACGCAGAATGAACGTGCAATACTGTTTACGCAGAATGAGGGCGGTTGGTAATCCCGCAAATCAACTCAGCTAACAGCTCGTCTCCCGATCCAGACTCGATGATAGCCTGCTGCTTCTTGATCTCCTCCTCGGTCCTCGCTGCTCCCCTCATCTTGTTGCCAAGGCGTTGGTTGCGGAAGTAGTGCGAAAGGAGGAAAGCGACATCGAGCGACTGTTCGAAGTTGAGTCTTGGGTCGCAGTGACTCTTGTAGCCGCGCTCGAGGTCTTTGGGATCCAAACGCATAGACCCGCCGAAGCACTCCGTCACATCCTTGTCACCCGTCAACTCGAGGTGGACACCGCCGAGGTGAAGAGTAGGGAAGTCGGACGAGATGATCTGGAGGAACGAGAGGATCTCAGAAATGATGTCACCAAACGAGCGGGTCTTGAGGGGCTGCGCGTTGGGGTCGGAGGATGCGGGTGGGTAAGGGCTGGTCTGCGTGTTGCCGTGCATGGGGTCGCAGAGGAGGATAATCGAGTCTTTGTGGTTGCTGGCCGCGATAGCCTCGAGCAAAGGTGGGAGGTGCGAGGCGATCTTGGCAGCGCCGAGACGGATGATGACCATGACGCGGCCCTTCTCCTTTCCGTACACGACTTGAGTCGCACCAGTCGGGGGGGCCCAGCCACTGGCACGGCCAGCGGCAGCTGCGGTAGGAACCGGCACATCAGGGTTGAGCACGTCGAGAATCTGGATAAGCTCTTGGGGCTTGATGGAAGGACCGACTTTGATACCGACCGGGTTGCGGATGGACGAGAAAAAGTCGACATGCGCACCATCCAGCTGTCTTGTTCTGTCACCGAGCCAGATTGTGTGAGCAGATAGATCGTACCTCTCCAGCACTTGACCATTCAACTCGCCGCTGGCCAGGTCCGAGGCGTGAACATTACGGGCTGGGCTTGGGTTGGCCAGCGTAGGCTTGCGCACGAGTCGTGTGAGCGCTTCTTCGTATGCGAGCGAGAGACCTTCGTGGCTGATAAAATAGTCGACCGAGTTGAGTACGCTGCTCGAAGAGAAAGTGCTGGGATCGGCGCCGATAGTTTTCATGAAGTCTAGCGCGTCTGTCAAAGAGTCGACCACAGACTCGAACTCAGCCTGAAGAGCACTAGATTGGACGTGCTGAAAGGACCATTGGCGAGGAGCGTGAAGGTCGGCGAGACCGCTGACGAGCTCGGAGCGGATGTGGTTGAGAGTGGCAGCCGAGTGGAAATAGGCGTGAAGCAAGCGCTCTGGATCGGGGATGCGACCGATGGCAGGCTCGGCACTGAAAGCGTTGATGTTGTCTCCACGGAAGGAGATGATCTCGTGCTTGGAAGCTTGTCCTGTGACTGGGTCAATCTTGGTGATGATCTCGGTGGGTTTGGAACGGGGTTTTGCATATTGGCCAGCGATGCGACCGATTCGTACGACTGGCTTGCGAGCACCCCAGATGAGGATGAGACTCATGAGCAGAGAAAGCTTCAACTTGGCCTGGATCTGCTCGGGGTTGCAGTAGTCAAAGAGCTCGGCGCAGTCACCCGTCTGAAGAAGGAAAGCATTGCCCTCTGCCACGGAAGCGAGCTGCGAACGAAGACGGTCAATTTCGTTGGGCGAGACGAGACCCGGAAGACGCTCGATCTTGGCCATGACGGATTGGAAGGCTTGCTGAGACGGGTAGTCGACCTGTTGAGCCTCCTTCTTGGACTTCCACGTTGGGTTGGCGTGGTACTCGAGAATCGACGCCGAAGCGCCTGCGGCGGGAGGACCTGAAGACATCCTTGCGATCGACCTTAGATTGAGGATGGTGGTGGGTCGAACGAAGCTGCGATATGATCCTCCTGTCGGCTACGAGTCACGACGCTGCAACAGCTGTGGATGAGAATGGGGAAAAAAAAAAAAAAAAAAAAAAAAAAAAAAAAGAAAATGCAATGCCGGTCAATTAGCCAGGAGTGCTTGCTGCTGCTGCTGTAACTTACTCCTTCCAGGGTCTATAGGGAGTATTCGGTGCGTCGTCGTCTCTATGATGCACAATGCAACCGAGATGTGTGTGGTATGGTGGAGATGATGGTTATTTGGAGAGATGTCGACACCACCCATCCATCTCTTCCACTCATTTGTGGACCCAACTGTGCTTTGTTATGGTGTTTTGGAATCCATGTGATGCATTTTGAATGCTGAATAATCAATTCTGCTGAATATTGGGTGGGGAAAGAGACAAATTGTTGGAGCTGAACAAAAACCTCAGACTACCTCTCACTGCATCATCCTCCTGATTCTAGTACAGGTGGAGGATGGGGACAATGCCCAGAAATCATTGATGCCAACTTGCTTAACCTCGCTTCATGCACAACATGCATGAACCACCTTAGCTGAGGCTGAGATGGTTGTGATGATGATGTGCTGAATACTCACTTATGAGAAGATTCCTTTACTTTGAATTTAAACACAAAATACACCTTTTTCAGAACAAGATTGGAATTGACACATTCCTGATCAATGGCTTGTTCAGTAGCTGGTAGCTTGTTCAATATGCTTGATCAACAGCTTGAACCTTGTTCAACAGTCTGTGTGAGCATGTTCAAAAGCTCCATGTTTCATGTTTGATAGCTTGTATGTATATCAATAGGCACTGCAGTCACTGGTGTTGTACATAACTAGCAAACAAGCAATTCCATGGTGCAAAAGAAGCTTTGTGTCAAAGAGTGCAAACTACAAGTACATTGAGGTGCTGGATGGTGGTGGTGGTGTCATGATCATGACCAAGTGTTTGTCCATGTGGCAGGATGTCATGCTGATGGTGGTGTTGAGGAAGCATGGAAATGGTGTCACTGCCATTGACAGTGCATATACAGTAAGTACAGTATGCTCAGTTTGCTTATTCAGATACCTCAGCTATCAGACTCAAAATGTACACTTTCCAAACAGAAATGACTCATCATTGTTTAACATGCATGCTATTGAACTACAGACTCAAAGTACATGGTCAGCTGTTGATCAGGAACACAGGGTCATTGATTTTGGTCCGAAAAAGGTGTATTGTCACTAGAGAGGTTTTGGTCGAGAAACGTCTATCTCACGCAGTTCGTTTGCCGAACTACGCGAGACGGTGGTGGCGGTGGTGGTTTGGAAGAGAGTCAGACGGTCGCGAGCTCAGTCTTACTCAGTTCGGGATGCGGGTGCAGAATTTGAAAATTTTTTCCATTCACATGACGCGTCTTAGTCAGCAAATATGCACGATTTGTGAATATCGGGCTCATAGGTCACCGATGAGCTCCGTACAGTTGGTGGTAGTGGTCGTCGTCGCGAGCAGGCACAGACTGTAGATACGACGCGCTGGAGTCTTCGACTTGCATGATCGCGTGGACAGTGTCCGGTGCCTGGCGGATGCACTGGTTAAACAGAGATAAGGTTACAGAAAGCGCGGGGTAAGGATACGGATGATGGTAGTACTACCGCCATCCGTGGTTTCGACGGTTTCGGCGGTTCTCTCTCAATGTAGACTTTAGTTTCACATACCACACATGCTTTGTAATCAAGAACGTTGCCCAACATGTTACATTCTAGCTAAAACCACACGATCATGGTGAGATGCGTCTAACGCTTCTCATTCTACTTACATACACAGTTCACCTAACAGAAAGTAGTTGTAAGACGAATCCAAATGGGTCATACGGACCTCGCTTATGCACGCATGCATCCGAAGTGAGCAAGACGGCTTTGCCGAGCTCGAAACGCGCGAGTAAGAGGCGTACCAAAACCTCACTACTGTCAAAACCGTCCTTCCGCCAGCACAATTCATCAGTGTTAGAGCGGAGGGGTGTGTGCCAACTTTGTTAGAGCTTGCAACTCTACAATTCAGAAAGTCCCACTTTTCGGTGGTTCGCCGCTATGAACTTTTATGGTAGAACAAAGTGCGAGTGACAGATGGTAAGATAGACAGCGAGTCACAGATGTCACCGCTGATTCGTCCATTACCTTACCTTGCATTGATATTCACTCGTTGTTGTGGTCGGCTCGAGCAACCATCGGAGTTGCAATCAGACCATAATCTCAGAAGAGAACAACAGAGCTGGGAAACTCGATCAGGTCGCTCCTTCGTGTCTGGAGAAAGGTTCAGATACCCTGCACATCAACTTCATGTTGGGCAGCGGGCTCCTTTTTTCTTGCCAGCGATGTCCTTGCGAATGTAGCATTGTTATGGCGTCGACGGCTCAGGCGGCAATGCGCCTGTCCGTCTGCACCGTTCCTTGCTCGTGGCTGGGCAGGCCAAGAACGCAGATTTGTGCTCGCTTTTGCAGAGTAATTGTGTATGCGTAGGGTTAAGCGCGTAGCAAGCCAAGCGAAGAGGCGGTTAGCGCTCTCAGCGTGGTCCAGCGGCACTCGAAAGCGTTGCAGCACGAGAAGGCCGGCAACCAGGCGCTTTGCCGCCCGCTGCTGCTGTTTCGATATGAAAGTGTGGGGGCAGGGCTAAACCAAACGGCTTCAGAAACTGGCGAGCTGACAACCACGAGGACCTCAGAGCGAGCGGCTAGATCAAGAGCCGGATGGACCGCTTATAAGCTTGCTCTTGAACACTTCACAGCCGCCGAGTTTCTAAGCTCTGCGGAGGAGTGTCCTTGTCAGTGTGTCGATCAAATTCCGTGTTACCCGACCGTAGTCGCGCTCGAAACCGCGCTTCCATTCCCCCGCCGCCGATGCCTCTTCCAGCACTTTTCATCTCGATCGTCAGAAAGTTCCCAGACGCCAGGGATGCAACAACGCTTCGTCAGGAATGTAGACTTATGGTGTGTGATGGTATTGCTGCCAGGCAAAGCTGAGATCGAACAAAAAAAGGCACTGGAAAGCGCTTGCGAGTAAGGATAGGTAGGTCAGCCGGGCATCGATGCGGAGGTGGCTTTGGCAGGATTTAACTTCCTGTATCTATACGCGGACGACGCCGAGTCTCGAGCGTTTCTTCTCGATGCGGGGGCTTGGTCACTGATCCTTTGGGCAACCTTTTCACTTTGCCTATGATTCGGCTAAACCACACCGGTGTCCATTTTCCCCAATCGAGCTAAAACGAAGTTGGTCGACTCGGTAACCGCTTCCCAGTCCTATGTACCGGGGGTCAAAACAGAGGTGTGTCCTGCTCAGCTTCGCTTAGCGCTTTGCCCGCGCTTCTCTGAGTGGTGATTTGCCCATATTCTACAATCTGATTCTGCCTGCCTGTTTTCTTCGCTTGATGCACCTTGCTGCAGATATTGTAGTGACCTGACTCGACACGCCTTTTGCCTCTTCGGTTGTTCAAAGTCACCGGCCCGTAGCTCACTTGCTCTACTAAATTGCCACCTCCAGCTGTGACAGGTGCCACAACGGTCCTCCCCGCCCTCGGACCCCACTTGTCTGAGTGCTATATATAAAGGCTCTGAACTTGCCTCGAAAGAAACGGAACGGCTACCCCTTCTTCACCCTAATCATCTCCCTCCACGGCCCATGATGCCCGCCCAAGCCGCCTCGGCAGAGCTGTCTCATCAGCCCGAGGCCTCCTCTCCCACCGACAGTGTTCACGACACCATGGAGAGCCACCTCCACACTGCTGTCCAGGCCGACGATGACATCGACTCCCTTTCCGAAGAAGAACGTGCCGCTCTCGAAAAGTCGCTTAGAAAGAAGCTCGATTGGCAGATTATCCCCCTATGCTTGATGCTATATCTTCTCAGCTTCCTGGATCGTACGAGTATCGGTCAAGCTCGTCTTGACGGTCTTGAGAAGGACTTGCACATGAGCAAGGATGGCAGAGACTACCGCATCGCTCTCACCGTCCTCTACGTTCCCTACATCATTTTCGAAATTCCGTCCAACTTGCTCGTAAAACGCATCGGACCCGCGCGTTGGATCCCTTTTTTGGTCGCTTCTTGGGGTCTGGTTTCTACTCTTCAAGGTGTGGTGACAAGCAAGACTGGTTTATACGTCAATCGTGCATTTTTGGGTCTCACTGAGGCCGGTATCCTCCCCGCATTGGCAGTAGGTGTCATAGCAATTGACCCTTCGGTTGGCCTAGACAAAAAGTCCAGAAAGCTGCTCCGTTGGTCAGAGAAGAAGTCTTCTTCACTCTTTCACTTCGTCTGAACGACAGAGCCGGCTCTCGGCCAAGCTCGCCTTGACAGTTTCAGGCCAGAATCGAACGTACTGACCCAGTATTGCCCTGATTCCATTCCGGTCATGCAGCTTTATCTGACATTCTTTTACAAACGCGAAGAGCTCGGACTTCGTCAAGCCCTCTACTTCTCTGGAGCATCACTTTCCGGCACCTTTGGTGGTCTTCTCGCAACAGCTATCGGTCTTATCAAACACGCACCTGGAGGATGGGCGTGGATCTTTATCATATATGGCATGTTCACCTGCCTTTTTGCTGCCGCATGTTGGTTTATATTGCCAAACGACATCTCGAAGCTGTGGTGGGTCACCCCCAAGGAGCGCAAGTTGGCCTACGCGCGCATGGCCCCTCCTCTCTTGGCTCCATCGCGCGATGCAGAGCATGTCTCTCCTGACATGGCAGCCACCTCAGAGAAGCGCGTTGCAGCTGTTGCCGACGAGGCAGCACTCGAGTACACGGGCAAGTTCGTTATGCGCGAAGTGATTCGTACCTTCACCGACCCCCTCGTCTTGCTCTTTGCCGCTTCCGGCTATGCATACGCAACACTGCTCTACTCGTCTGCCTTCTTCAGCCCCACCATCATCAAGTCGCTTGGAATCGCCAGATCGACGGCCGAGAGCCAGCTCCTCTCGGTCCCACCTACTGCTTGCGCCTTTGTCGTCTCTGTCGCCTCAGCCCTGCTCTCGGACAAGTACAGGTGGCGATGGCTTTCGGTCGTCATTTTGATCCTGCTCTCCATCGCCGGTGTGGGTCTCGCTTACGGCTCCAAGGTTGGCGCACAGCGTTACGGAGGAATCATCCTGTTGTCGTGCGGTACCTACTCGATCCCACCCCTCGGTATCACCTGGATGCTCAACAACACCGCGGGCCTGTATAAGCGTGCTACCGCCATCGCACTCTACATTGTCTTTACCAATGGCGGTGGTATCACTTCTACTTGGCTCTTTTACAACAACGAAGCACCCAGGTTCAAGCGCGGTTTCCTCGTCAATCTCTGCCTCAACATTGCTGCTCTTGTCCTTGTGTCGCTCGCAGAACTCTACATGATCTGGGAGACCAAGCAACGCAGGGCAGGAAAGCGAGACTACCGCGTCAACGAGCTCAAGGAACTTGGCTGGTCTGACGCCAAGATCCGCGAATACCTCGGCGACCAGCATCCAGACTTCCAGTACATGCTCTGATTCCACTCTCGTATACCGTGTTCTGCTGTCAAACGACAGCAGTAGCCATGCCGTGCTCTACATGCAATTCGTGACAGACAATTCTCGAAAATGTCTCTCAATCCGCTGTGCTCGTCCACCTACCGACCGGTTTTCTTCGATTAAAGTGAGATTGCGTTGAGACTGGCCACTTCTCCTACGTCGGATGACTCGACAGGAGCAGCGAGGATGATCCGAGCACTTGTCGTTGAACGTCGTGTTAAGTAGGAGGTTTCGCCGCGGACTTTTCAGTTGACAAGGTCATACGATAAGCCAATTTCCGGATCTCGGAAGGTTGAATTTGAGTTTAGAGCTCAGCCCGGTGTTGAGTTGACAAGTCGAATTCTTCGGTTCATCCCGTTCTCTTTCCTTCACCTCATTTACTCCTACGCTCACCATCCCACCATCCATTGGTACCATAATACTGGCACTCCGTCATGTCCAAGCCAACACTTACCTTCGTCACCGGTAACGCCAACAAGCTGCGCGAAGTGCAGCAAATCTTCGCGCTCTCCCCCAATTTTCCCTACGAGATCACCAACAAGGACCTCGACCTGCCCGAGATCCAGGGTACAACCAGGGATGTGGCTCAAGCCAAGTGCTCCGCTGCTTCCAAGGCTCTCGGCGGTCCCTGCATCACGGAAGACACTGCGCTGGGCTTCCATGCTCTTGGTGGTCTTCCCGGTCCGTACATCAAGGACTTTATGAAGACGATCGGCCACGATGGGCTCAACAAGATGCTGGATGGGTTCGAGGACCGCACCGCCTCCGCCATCTGCACTTTTGCCTATTGTGCCGGTCCAGGCGAGCCAGTCCAGCTCTTTGAGGGAAAGACCGAAGGCGTCATTGTGCCGCCGCGAGGACCTACCAACTTTGGGTGGGATCCTATTCTGGAGATCAAGGGCACCGGATTGACATACGCCGAGATGGACCCCAGTCAGAAAAACGCGCTTTCGCACAGGTACAAGGCTCTTGCATTGCTGCAGGAATACCTGGTCGGCCTCAGCAGCAAGGCCTAAGCTTCATCTACCTAACTTCAATCACAAAACATAGATTGAGTCTAAGCTCAAATTGACACTAACATCTTCTTGAAGGGACAATCAAATACCATTTCATCGCAGTATAAAAGGAAAATGGGGGACGACCGACTAGGAGGTTCAGCACGGCTAGAGAAGGCCGGCATCGGAGCCAAGAGCAGAGCCAAGACCCTTGACAGTCGAAACAAGGCCCGTGGAAAGATCTGGGAGAGCCACAGCGAAAGGCGCGGTGCCAGTTGCGAGTTGGACGCCGGCAAAGTCATCGAACGTCCTTGCGTAGGCGAGCTCCTTTGCCAGGTCGCCAACACCGTTGGAAGCCGGGAGAGGGGCAAATTGAAGGGTGCTGAGCACACCGAAGGCGTTGCCCTGCTTATCCAAGAAGCCACTTCCACTGTCACCAGGAATACCAGGGGAGACCGTGCCGACGTTGTGCGACCAACCATCGCCCTGTTCCTGGATGTCGACGCCGTACTTGGGACTAAGTACCGTGATGCCTTGACGCAGAATCGAGTTACCATAACTGTAGACCTGCTCGAGACTCGAAAGGCCAGAAGTACGGAGGCCGTTGGGACCGCCAAAGGTGGGCACGGTGGGGTTGACCTTGTCGTGATCCGCAGGGTCGATCAGAACGAGAGCGAGATCGTTGAAAGCGCACGTATTGGCGTCCTTTTCACCGCGTTGCTGCATTCGCTGCCAGGAAGAGTAGGCCAGGACACCGGGCTTGGAAGCGCCAGTGATGGTGACCTTGGTGCCTTCGGGAAGAGAGCCGGAAGTGCATCCGTCGGTGTCGGTGGACTCGCCCGTGCTAGCGCAGTGTGCTGCTTGTCCAATATAGATGTTGTCGCCGTTGTAGAAGATAAAGTTTGAGGTGCAGCTGCCAGCTGTGTTGGTGTTGACACCAGGGTGGATCGTGGCTGTCTTGGCGTCGGCCCAGATGGGAGCACGCTTGACGACGACGGGCGAGCCTGTAACATAAGAAGCGACCACGAGAAAGGAGACGAGAGCGTTGAAGGCGGTTGTGACCATCTTGAAAGGTTGACAAAGGCTTTGGTGGGGGAGAGTACAGGATAGATTTGAGAGAAAGGCGGGAAGGAGAGCTGATGAGGGTCGAAGAGGCAGCAATCTCAACGAGCCCATGTTATACTTTTCTTGCGGCCTCGACCTCACCCTGAAGGCCCAAGACTTCAGTAGCATCGCGCTGGGATCTCGGGAGTCAGACCAAGCATCACGGCTCAGAGGAGGCGACCCCTCAGTCAAAGGCGCACAGTAGCAGAGGTGATTGGAATGCGACAGGGACGCTTGGCTCGACACTCTCGGTTGATGCTCGTGAGTAAAGTCAACCTCTCGTAGGTACAACATACGTCAAGGGACGCAGATGTGCGGTTAATTGGCCCTAGAATCTGTTGATGGATGGCAAAGCATAACCCCGCACAAGTTTTAAGCGAACGGCAGCGAGCATATCCGAACCACTGCATCCACTGGTTGATGCAAGTGTGCAAAGACCTCGGGATCGAGCCTTACGCAGATCTTCTTGTCTCTTTTCGCTTGTCCGCTGCAAACGCACCTTCCTTTGCAAGCAAAGCTGTTGGCACTAGATCCAGGCACGGACCCTGGTTGGCCCCTGGTTGGCCCCTGTCACCAAGGCTTGCTCGTTTCTAGCTGTTCTAGTTCGAACGCACAAGCAGTTAGCCATAGTGTATGCAATGCTCTCTGTCCTCATCTCGTGCTGTCGCTCAGTGATTGATGTGAACCTGAAAAGGAAACGGGCCAAAAAGGTGACCACGACTTGCCAAGAGAGGTAATCGGACTCGGCCTCGCTTGACAGATTGCTGGCTGTAGGCGAAGCGAGCATGGGAACAACTCTTATTTTTATTTTTATTTTTATTTTTCGAAAAGAAGCTCCGTCACAGCAGCCCGCAACAACTTTTAGGGGGCCTTTGCCTTCCCAAGCTCGACTTTCACGCGTGGAGTCTTCTTTGCGCCGTTCCAGACACCACCTTGGAGCCATGGTGGGTTGTTGGCGCGGATAAGTTCGTCGTGAGCCGACGCTCCAATAGGTTACCCCGCGCTGCCACTACTTGACAGCACAAAGGCCTCGGTGCACGAGGTGGACATGGATGCAGAACGCTGACTTCAGATCAAGCTCATTCGAAAGCAAAACTGGTTTTGGCGTCTTGAGTATAGGGCCTAAACAATGGCTATCGACCGCTACAATGCGCAAGGGCGCACGCAATGCTCCGTCGGCGGATCTGATTGTGGCCACGGGTGGCTACAAATAGAAGTGATGCAATATACAAAGAGCTGAAAGCGGATTATGATCCGATTGTTATGCACTGCAGAGCTGCCAAGGTCTGCAGAGTGCAGCCTTGTACTTTGTTGCCCAACCAATAAAGGCATGTACAGTACGTCATGTGCGATCTCTCCCGGCATGGCCATCTCCTGCATCATTGTAGGGATCCTCCCACGTGTATCGGACTGGCAAGACATTTTCCAGTTTACCACCTTGCCCACCGAAGCTCCCTCTTGTCCTGTTGCGGGGGCAGCGGATTCGTAGATAGCTTCGAAGGACGAGTAGACGGCGCGGACTTTGGGTGCTGTTTTGGGAACGTCCGGGTGTTTGACGGGGAATTGGAGGACGAGGAGGGAGCGATAGGTGGGGGTGGTAGAAGCAGGGGGTGGTGTGAGGGTGCGGGAAGGGTCGCGGATCCAGCTGAGCGTGGCGGATTCGTGGTCTTCAGAATAGGGTTGGGGGTGAGGGGGAAGGTCGATAGTGAGCAGCATCTGGACAAAGTCTCTGTCAGCTGTCACAATGGGAAGCTTGTCTAGCGGGTCGACATTTGGAGGAGGCAAGCGATACGTTTATCAGCGATCCGAGAGAGCTCCATTCGAGATCATATGAAGAAATCCAGCGAGTGGTTGTACTTACACGCATTGTGCCAAATTTCAGCTTCATCCGGCTTGACTTTGGTCACACATTCGGTAATCGCGATATCGTCAATGTACTTTTTCTCGTTCTCAGAATGCTGGAAGCGAATGTACCGCCTGAAGTCGTCGTATGTCAAGCCGCAGTCTGGGGCGGCTCGAAGCAGCGGTCGAATCGACTCACCCTCGGACCCTTGAAGGTCCCTCTCTGTTGGCACCCTCAAAGAGCCCAAGCCTCCGATACGCAGGTTGTCAAGTGCTCGGACCGAGCCACCGAATCGACAACGCTTTGCAGTGAAGACGACGACCTTCTGGCACCTATCATGCGCTGGTTATGTTGCAACACAGGCAGAGTAGCTATGACGATCAGATTGCCAGCTTCGATTCCCGAACAAGATTTGCGAGCGAACTTGAGCCAATACAGTATCAATACCGTCCGTAAGCATGGCACAATGGCTCTCGATGCTCGCTCGACGTGATGGTAGCCTTCTCTTTCGAAGTGTTGAGCTAACAATGATTAGACTGGTAACTCTGGCCATCACATTGTCACCCGTGTCACCGTAGCTCTGGCCACGCCTTCTTGCCAATCGATACGCACTCTAATCGGCAGGCATAACCTGTCGTCTCGATTGCTTTTGGTCGCAAAGTCATCTGCTGTAAGGCGAGATACAGGGACGGGAACGTCTGGCAATGGACAGGGGAGAGGCAGTTTGTGTCGGTGGGGTTTAGGTTAGAGGGAAGAAGCTTGATTTTCGGACCAGTCGGATGTGTCGGGGCGTGGAATTCGGCTATTTGTTGCCACCATGTTCACATTTCGCCCGCTTCGAAAACTGGACCGCAGGCTGCCGTGTCCGTCAGTGCCACGCACAACTGGTTCCTCGCATAGCATTGCATCGCTGCTTTCCCGCCCCTCTCACACCGGTCACTTGTCATCCTCTCCATCCTGGTAATGTTGCCCCTATAGTCCTCACACGCTCACTTTCCTTACGCACCTCTTCCTTCCCCACCTTGTTCGACTAGCAGCCACACGATGCTTCGCCCAGTGCTCTCCTCTTCAGCGCCACGATCAGCTGTCGGCACCTTCGCCAGCGCACTCAACCCCACACCAAGTCTTGCGACCGCCAGCAACAAGTTCGTCAAGATCGTCGAAGTCTCCCCTCGCGACGGCCTCCAAAACGAGAAAACCATCGTTCCGACCGCGACCAAAATTGAGCTCATCCGCCGGCTCGCAGAGACTGGCGTACCCGTCATCGAAGCCGGCTCGTTTGTCTCGCCCAAATGGGTGCCTCAGATGGCCGACACACCCCAAGTCGTCGCGGGTATGCCAGTCCACCCGTCCATATCCTACCCCGTGTTAGTGCCCAACATGCGCGGCCTTGAAGGCCTCCAAAAGCTTTTGGCCACTTACCAAGATGGGAGTCGAGGTCCAAAACCGACGAATGAGATTGCCATCTTCACGGCAGCTTCTGAATCCTTTTGTAAAGCGAACACAAATTGCACCATCGCCGAGTCGCTCTCCCGGCTTGAAGAGGTGACCGTCAAAACCAAGGCGATGGGGTTAAAAGTGAGGGGATACATCAGCGTCGTCGCCGGCTGTCCCTATGAAGGTAAAGTAGACCCGGAAGCCGTTGGCAAGGTTTCCAAGGCGCTGCTCGATATGGGCTGCTACGAAATCTCCCTCGGCGACACCATCGGCGCCGGCACCCCATCCATCATGGAAGCCGCCCTCAACGCCTCCCTGAAACATACTAACACAAAGCCTGCATACTTTGCAGCTCACTGCCACGATACAATGAACACTGGACTCGCAAACGTTCTTCACCTCCTCAACCTCGGCGTGCGAACAGTAGATGCGGCAGTGGGCGGGCTCGGCGGATGCCCTTACTCGCCAGGTGCGACAGGCAACATCGATACCGAGAGCGTCGTGTTTGCGCTCCACAGCGAGGGGTACGAGACCGGAACGGATCTGGATAAGCTGGTGGATTTGGGCGACTGGATCAACAAGGAAATTGGGAGGGAGAACGCGAGCAATGCCGGGAGGGCGGTGCTGGCGCAGCGGAGGATTCGGGCCGAGAGGGCGGCCAAGGCCAAGGTTGCTTCTGCAAAGATGTAGTTTAAGCATAATCGATCAGCAGTCGCAACACACAATCAAACACTGTATCATGGTCGCTTGTACTTGTGCTTGTGCTTTGTACTTGTGCTTGTGCTTTGTACTTGTGCTTGTGCTTTGTACTTGTACTTGTGCTTGTGCTTGTGCTTGTGCTTGTGCTTGTCAGGGTTATCTGATGGTGATCAGTGTGCCAGTTGCCAGAGCCAGTGTTTTGTGTCTATGGTGTAGGTCGAGGACCGAGCGACTGTTACTTGTGCGGATTTCGGCCACCACAACGCGCGCCTGTGCTCAGACCAACACCTCCACCCTTGAGAGGTATTCTTGAACTTCACTAGAGAACGTGGCCGCCATCACCCAAACCATCATTTCCCATTCCCTCGCCTGTCTCCTCCCCCCGCTCTCTACCTTTCTTCCACCTTGGCTCTCATCCTACCATGCTCTCACGGTAATCATACCCCACTATGCCACTCTGGAAATACCCTCACTCGCCCTCCTCCACCCTCGTCCGCCAGGCCCTCTACCTACCCCTCGGGTTCGCCGCCGTGTACTTGACATTCTTCCTCGCGCTCCTGCACCCCTTCTTCCAGCGCCACTTTATCTTTCTCCACTCAATCCAGTTCCCTTTCTTTCCCTCCTACTCCCAACCTCACAAGTACGGCTTGGCGCCGTTCAAAACTCGCCCCCTCACACTGCACACCGAAGATGGCGAGGTGATAGGCGCGTGGCACGTGCTCCCCGAACTCGCGTACCAAAACCACCTTGCTTCCGAAGAGGGGTGGGGAGAGGAGGTGTATGAGCGGGCGATGCGGGAATATCCAACAATTCTGTATCTGCATGGGAACTCCATGAACCGAGCGGCGCCATGGCGGATTGCTGCCTACTCGGCCTTGACTAGCAGGGTAGATGCGAATGTAGTAGCAATCGACTATAGAGGGTTTGGCGACAGCACAGGCACCCCTTCCGAGCCAGGATTGGTTGAGGATGCGGAGACGGCTTACTGCTGGATTCGATCCCAACAACAGCCACCTGAGACCGGCAAAAGAGGAGGAAAGGTGCCGAGTATAATCGTCTTCGGCCAGAGCCTGGGCACCGGCATCACCGCACTGCTTGCGGCCAAGCTGGAGCGCCAAGGCACGCCAGTGGAGGGGATCGTACTCATGGCCCCATATACAGACCTGAAGAGTTTGGTGAAGGACTTTAGGCTCGGTGGTCTTTTGCCGTTGCTCGCTCCGATAGGTGCTATTCCGTTCAACAACTGTAAGCCTCTCTTCATCCGTCTTCGTTTCCCTCCAACGCCTCTGTCCTCGCTCTCTTACTCATCGCTCCTCTGCCACTCTCTCTTTTACTTTCCTCCGACGCGACCTTGTGTGGTGCGCGAGGTTAGATATACTGGACGCTTTCCTCCAAACCCATCTCTCGACCCTCACCACCCTCCCTTCCCTCACCTCCCCCTCCTCCTCAGGCCGCACTTCGACAGTGCTGCTGCACGCGAAAGACGACCCTGTGATCCCCATCGCCCATTCCCATCGCCTGTTCTCCACCCTCCTCGCCCGCGCGGGTCCAGCGACGGAGGTGCACGAAAGAAATATTGGAACTTACGCACAGGTGAAGAGGTTTCACGTCCACCCTCACACTGGCCCGAACCTACAAGAGAATGCGAAAGAAGGTGACCGGGGAGAAGAGAGAAGGAGGGGAGAAGTGACTCTGATAGAGACAGAGTTCGGCGGGCACAACCAGCTCACTGAGGGCGCGCTCGACCTTGTTAGGCTCGCACTCAAGTTGCCTTCGCATCTCCCGCTCCAGTCATAGACCATAGATCGTGTTGGCCGGTCGTGTACAGAGACAGGGGTATCAATAAGACTTATGGACCATGAATGATAATTTACAAATGTGGACCATACTTCCTTCGCTTCGCTACTAGACTTGGAAAGAAGGCAGCGCGTACAGCCCAGTCTCCCGTCCCAAGAAACCGAATCCTAGCAGCACCTCCATCTTTCTACTGTGCCAGCCGATGTCTCCTGTCACGTGTCCGTTGGAATCAACAAGCTTCTGCAGAGCGATGCGACGGGGGTGATCTTGCGGAAGATCGCGCACGACTTCATCGCGAGGCGTGACCTTGGCGTCCGAGGGGAGCGAATAGGAGGCGGCGACAATGTGGCGTGAGCCCGAGCGTGAGCCCGAGCCGCCGCCAATCGAATGAGCTCTCCGGATGGATGGGATGGTGGGCCTGGCCAGTGGCGAGTCAGCGGCAGGTGGGGCCCGGAGGGGGCGGGACGCGCGGTCTGTCGTGTCCTGTGTGCCAAGCGCCTCTTCATCATACCTGACTGACCTTCCCCTTCGAGTACTACTTTCGCCACCTGCCGTGCTCTCATCTCCTTCTTCTGGATCACCAGGCACACTCACGACCGGAATCGCGCTCGTGTCTTTGAGCAAAGCCTCATCGCTCGCCTCTGGGTTGGGACCAGCTGCGATATCCACCACCCAACCTCTCCTGCCAGACCCTCGGATCACCTTCCAGCTGCCGAACCCGCCCCTGACGCTCTTCAGCGAAGCTTGATTGAGGCCAACGACCCTCAAATTCGTCGCTGCCCTCACATTTTCCGACAGCGCTGGCGGCGGGTCGGATCCAGACTTGAAACCCATCATTGCAAGCTGGACCGAGATCGGAATGGGCGGGGTCTTGGCACATGGACCAACGAGGATGCTCTGCAGATGCACGGCATTGATCGCACTTGCATCGTGGGCATCGTAGCCAGGAATATTGGTAGTGAGGCCTTCTGTGGAGGATCGCGAGGTGCACGAATCGGACAGCTCGAGCACCTGGACGTTGGGTGCACGTTCCCTGAGAAGCTTGCTGATGGTTTCGAGCCGGATATCGGGACAGTGCGAGAGACCAAGATCGAGCAAAGAGGGCTGAGGACCAACGAGGCCCAGCAGCTCGTCCGTCATGAGGCAACCGCCAAGATCCAGGTAGCGCAGCTTGCCGGAGCGGAAGCAAGGAGCTTGTGTAATAATAACTTTGAGGTCCTCCGAGTCGATCGGGGTGGGGAAGATGAGTGTGCCGGCAAGCGAGAGCTCTACCAGTCCCTGTGTGCATAGTGCATCGACAAGCAGCTCTGTGACCGACTCTGACGTGATCCTCTTGCAGAAGGCCAAGGACAGACTCTCAAGCTGCAACTGGTGCGAGCTGCTGAGCGCGCTGAGAAGAGCAGCATCCGCCTTGGTCCTGGAGAGGTCGAGATGTGTGAGTCGAGGGAAAGCGAGGACGAAAGGGTTGAGAAGCTCGTTGCCCAGCGTCACGCCCGAGAGACCCAGCCTGTTCAGGGATGGGAAAGCTGTGGGCCTGGCAGGATGACGGCTGGGACCACCTCCTACTTGGCGACGGGTCGAAACGGATCGACTGAGACTCTTGCTCTGCCGCCTATTGGAGGGTCTGCGCCCGCGCCCACGCTCTTCTTCCTCGTCGAGGTCCATAGCATCATCCGACTCAGTCTCTTCCTCCACCGTGTCGGTGACTCTGCCGCTAAACTTTTGAAGATGCGTCTGCACAAACTCCTTCATGGCCTCCTCGAAGCGCGCAGAGACGCACTCGCAGAGATCAAGGCTCTGGAGCATCTTGTTGGACCGGCCACTAGTTCGCTCTACCGATACGCCACGAAGCCGACTGGGCTTGCTGTACTCGCCGTCTCGGAAGAGAAGTGCTTCCAGCACATCGTTGGAGAGAGCCGAGTCCATGGTCTCACTGGCACCGAAAGCGACCAGGCCTTCGGCTGCGGTGACGAGAGCGAGCAGTCGAGCGGGAGTGACGAATCGATGATCCATGCCCTCGCCGATAGTGCGTCGCAATCCTTGAGTGCGAAAGTTGGAGAAGTCGACAAGACGCACCCACCGATGCAACGTGCCCGCGTCTTGGTCGTGTTCCTCTCTGAGCGTGACATGGTAGACAGGGCTCTCGGGGGTCGAGGTGGGGTCTTCGGTCCAGATGAGCTCGACTTCGCCATCTTGGTCGGCATTGATGCGGATGTAATCACGACGGGATCGCGTTCGACTCGAAGGGACGGCTTTGTCGACTGCGCCGTGTTTGGATGGAGCTGGACTCTGGTTGCGACTGGCCGGCGGTGTGGGACTGGCTGTGCCGCCAATGACGAGTTTATGACCGAGCGCATGTGCGAAACCGGCGGCTGCAACCATGTTGATGAAGGAAGCAGGATCAGAGGGGTTGACATTGACGCTGCCGGTAGTAGCATACTTTTCGTAGGCGCTCGCCAGATGCGAGGCGCCAAGGGTTCTCAGCAGCAAATTAAAGCTATGCGGTAAGGTGATCTGAATGCGTCGGAACAAGAGCACTCTGGCCTCGTGATAGAAAGCCTTGTTGACGAGGCAGAGGTTGTAGAGCGTCTTGCGGGTATCGTTTTGGGTGGAGGAGATCTTGCGACCGTCCGGGTATGATGAAGGTAAGCCGTGGGGGTCAATGTTGCGGAAGGAAGATTTGGGAATTGAATCGAGCCAGACTAATCCGACGATCTCTCGGAGTATTTCGGTGGGCAAATCATTGATGGTTGCTCCACGTCCCGACGCAGCCATCTCTTGCTTCAGAGATGACACGGGAGACGGTGCGGTGCGTGTGATATGAACAGCGATGCGCACTTGTAATGCTTCTGTGAGGCAGGGGAACAGTGCGAAACGGGGAGGCGTGATTGTGATGGTGTGCGCGAGGGAGGAGAGAGAAAAGCTGTTCGGGTAGATGACCTGAAGTAGACTCCGACAGAGGATTGCCCAGAGGATTGCCCGAGCGCAGCGGCAGCGCGTGTTTGTGAGGCGAAAAAAGTGAGGCCCCTTGCAGTCTGAATCGTACCCAATTAAGGTTGGCTCAGCCGAGCGCTTTCTGACGACTGTGCACATTTGGCTTTAGATTTTTGCTATTGGAGCGCGAAATCCCCTTCCGACATGGGCATGCATGCATTTCGAAAAAAGTAACACTTTGTTGGAACTTGAAATCGAACAGTTTTGAGCATTGGGCACAGGTTCAGGGTGGAGGACGTCAAGCTCTTCTTGTCAACTTTCAGTTCCGCACAGTCACTATCGTCTCCTTTCAACAGCATCGGATTCATCCCGACATCTCGCTCCAGCTGGATCACTTGCGCGGTCAATCCCGACGTTCTGTTGCCTGCTGGCATCATACGACTATCAAACTACCCATATCAACGCTGACAAAGCGGGACAACACATTAGCAATGTCGACACAAGACTATCCGGAACTCGAGGCGATTCCGCCAGCACCGCCTCGTTCCAGCATCTCCCCAACAGGTGCAAAACGATCGCCGCTCGTTCCCAAATGGGCTGTTGCCATCTTTTCCGCCTTTCCTGTTCACACCTTCCCGGCCGCCAAAGCATACTCGCCAACGACGTCTACACCGCCAGTCAAGCCCACACTCTACGTCGCACCTCACCTCAACCGAGATGGAACCTTGGCCATAGTCCACGACGATAATGTTTTGCCCTCAAATTCTCGAGAACATGAGAAGACAGTCATCCAGCAGCCTAAGGGCTGGTCTAGCAGCGATCCAATCGCTCTGCGCTGGCAGATGGAGCTCTTATTCCGCGAGGTCGACTTTGAAGTGCGCTTCATCGATCCATCCCACAACTGGGGTCCAGCAAAGTCGATGCCCTTTCTCCACCTCCCACCGCGCTTTCGTCCAGGAAGCGGTGCTATCAAGCCCGTCGACTGTCCCTCTTTGCTCACGGCAGTCGAGATCCCGCACCTGATTGAAAATTACTATCCCGCTTGCCGGCCAGAACTAGGCGAGAAAGCAAGCCCGGATTGGCAGGACAATTCTACAAAGCTAGAGGCGAGGAGTTGGGAGAGTTTACTGAAAGGCCGAGTCATGGCCGGTGTGCTGCTTGCCGTTCTGATCTCACCCCAGTCGGCAGCATACACGCAGAACAACGCGCAACCCTACCTTTCGTCGCTTCTTTCCGTCCAACTCCAAAATTCGTTCTGGGACCAGCAGTTGCGGCGCATCTCGGCCCTCAACCCTTCCAGCTCGATTGGCGCGACAGCTTCGCCCAGTAGCACTCAGCCAACAACGAGCCTTCCAGGCTGGGAGATCGGATTCCTCGGCTGGATCGGCGCCACTACTGCTTCCGCTGCGTCCGTCTTGTCCACCGCCGACCTCGACTCGCGTGGTGGGGGTGACACTCCAGGCGCAGCTCTCGCAAACCCTTCGGTGGACCAAGAGAAAGTCGTGCATGACGCCGCTGCCGGCCTCCGCGCACTTGCTTCGAGAACAAAAGCTCAGCTGGAAGGGAACGTTTCCGAGTTGCAGTATCTGCTGGGCGCGAACAAGCCAACGTCGCTCGACGCTATGGCATTTAGCGTCATTCACACACTTCTTACACTGGCTGCTACACCCCAGTCCCACACCAAGCTGGGGAACGAACCGCTCCGCAGGCTCAAAGAGGTGCTCGACGAGAGTCCGTGGTTAGTGAGCTGGTCTAGGAAGCTCTGGAAGGCCTACGTTAGAGATCTCGACCGCGTCTGACCTTGTCCGATAAGAGACCGGAAATGTATTTTTACTTGACCAAAAATACAGTACGACTGTGAAGCTTGCTGTTCCGCCTTCGCACAGCTTCGTGAGACATGCTGGCATGAGCTTGAATTCCATTTCTGTCGTCATTCTCATACTTCATGCTTTGGGCTTTGGCGGAGTGTACCCCTCAGCGCTATGCACAAGCTCTTCCGTCTTGGCTGCCATAACAAAGTCGTTTTTGTGGAGCTGTGCAACATCAAACCCGCAAACACTACCGTCAGCTATATTCTACTCTTGTCTCTCCATTCAATATATAAAAGGTACTTACTCCATTGATCGCGTGACTCCACCACCAGACAGTCACCCTGCCCCACTCGACCATGATAGCAGGGTGGTGTCCCTCCGCCTCGGCTAGTATACCGAGCTTATTCGCGAACGCTTGTGCTGAGATGAAGTCTTTGAACTTGTAGGTGCGGTGCAGTGCGTCCGGATGGGTAGCTTTGGAGGAGAGAAGAGTTTTAGGTTGTGGTGAGAGGGACCATTTGCCGGCGAGGGAGGAAAGGAGTTGTTTGGCCTCGTCTGGGGACAGGGCAGAAAGGGAGGCTGTGCAAGGTTCGCATTTCTGAGCTTGGAGTGGTTGAGTGCACATGGCGCGTGTCGAAGTCGTCAACGAGTGGGAAGTGTCGACGAGCCGGAGAGAGGGACTAGATGTGCGAGCAGCGCTGAGTATTGATCTGTAGGTGTGCAGCATTGCTGTCCGATAGCCGTTGTGCAGTCCGATGATGGACGACGAAGCTAACGACAGCAGGTTGGACAGAGAAGGTTGAGGATGTGGAGCAGACTTGAGCATTTGGCCGAGTCCCGAGTCAAAGTTGTTGGAAAAGCACATGTCGGGAGTGGACCCTGGATTTCACCTCTTGATCTTTGTTCACACCTAAACATCACAACCCGCTCCGTCCGCTTCGATTCGGTGCGATACGTACAGGATGACATAACAGTCAAGCGTCAGAGCTGTACCTCAATATGGCGCAAGGAGACGTCGAGACGCTCCTCGCAAAGCTTCGAGAGTCACGCCTCTCGTCCGATGAACGACGGACTACACTCGACACGCTCCGTAAAGACTTGGCGCTGGTGACCGCAGACCTTTTCAAGAACTTGAACGTCAACAACCTTTCCCTCGTCACAACCACGATACACGATGCTTCAAATGATGTCCGCAGGGTGATCTTTCAAACACTGGCCTCTCTTGTTGAGAAGGAACAGATTGACTCCGCAACAAATGATAGCATTGTGACAACCGTTCACGAACTCATCGAGGCCATTGAATCCTTCCTCAGAACAAGTCTCAAGGTCCAGAGCGCGAAGCCTCTGTCGATACCTCAGTCTCGCTCGGCCGTCGACGTCACAAGTTTGCCCACTTCCGCGCTGCGCGCTACTGCTGCCGCGCTCAAGACACTCCACGTGCTGATTCGGATTCTGCCGAAACAGGAGAAGACATCTCCGCAATCTTCAGCAAGCAAGCACTCTAGCCTGCTTTCTCTACTCGAAATACTACTGCCTTGTCTGTCGGCGGGCATCCACGTAGCTCGACATCCGACTGGTGCCATTCCGCGCTCAAGCTCAAATTTGCAAGCTGGTGCGTTTGCGTGGAGCAAGCCGTCCACTCAACCACGGAGGTCTTCGACTTCGAAGGAACATACTTCGATAAGAACATCTGCAAGCTTCTCTACGCTACGCAATGCAGCGAGTGCTGCACGCAAACAAGGCGACTACTCTTCATCGGGAGAGACAGACCGCAAGAGCGACAAAAGCGAAAGCGAACGCAGCGACTTTTCCACTGCCTCCATCGCAAGCACGCCCTCGCGAATCGTCAAAGATGAATCCCGCCAGCAAAAAGCAATGACCAAACTCATCCGTCAAAACGCTCTTCATTGCCTCATCGAGCTCAATCGGCATGAAGCGCGCGCCCTCTTCTCACGCTGGAACGAGCTGCTACCAGACACCCCCGCTCCTCTTCACGCTGCAGCCTCTGCAGTCCCTCGCTTATCCTCCTCCTCCAGCTCAGCGGCACCATTCTCGCTCTGCACGCTCATCACCCAGGACCCCTCCACCTCGGTCCGCATCGCAGCCATATCAGCCCTAGAGTCCATTCTCTCGCACGGTACACTACAGTTTTCGATGGCACAAGAACGAACTCAACGCGCTCTCTCGTTCACATCTCTATCGTCGCAATTGGCATGGTGGATTGTCAACATTCGCTCATATCTGATGCTGGCGCTACAGCGTGCTAGAAGTGCTCCGTGGTCGTCCACTGCGGGTGCAGAAGCGACGGAGAGTTATCCATCGTCATTGGTAGTAGCGCTGTTGCAGCTCACGCGGACATTTGTGGTGTGTACAGCCAAGGCGAAATTGGTGACGAGCAATGTAGCCCTGCTGGGTCCGACGGTGGTAGCATTTGCTTCGCACAGCGATCCGGATGTTCAGACAGCGGCGAAACGATTGATTGCAACGCTGACACCGATGCCGTCAGCGGGTCCGACCTCGAACGGGTCCAGACAGAAAATAGGTTCAGCTTCCATTGCTTCGGTTGCGAATCCGCTCGCTCTCGGCGACCCAATCGTGTCAACTCCTGCTGGGAACGCTCAATCGATCGATTTCGCAAATCTGCTCAGCGAAGGAAATGAGCTCACCACCCAGGTTTGCGAGCAAGTGCTTTCCTCCTTCGATGCAAGCGAAACGTTGTTGGAACTGCTTCCGACCTGGTCCGTCTTCGTCAAGAGGCTAGCCGAGGCTCCAGCGCCATTGTTGGACTCCCAAGCTTGCTCGCGACTCGTGCGTGGATGGACAGGCTTGTGTGGCGAGTCGAGCAAGTCGCCGGATCAGCGCTGTATTTTGCTAGCCACGGTCCCGGATCTGTGCAGAGTGTTGACAAGGCACTCGGCGCTGGACTTAGATGCGTCCTCGAACATTCTGCAGTTTATGGAGGGGTGTTGTAGCGATGCAGACGAGGCGGTTCGCGCTGCCGCTGTCCGCGTGCTCGGGCTGCTGGTGCTTCCGTCTGATATTAGCTCTATTCCAACGAGCTTGCTGGGCGCTTCAGTCGACAAAGCTGTCCACCACGAACACTCGGAGCGCGTCACCGAGCTTCTGCGGAACGTCCTTTGGGGAAAATCCGATACGTTGCGTGACGGCGCACTGCACGATAGCTCCAGCCTAGTCCGCCAGAGAGCAGCATGGGCCTTTTCCAACGCAATGGAAGCTCGGCTCCGCTCTGCATCGTTTTTGGACGAGCCCGAATGGCTTCTCCACGCTCGATATTGCCTTGAGGCAGGTAAGGACATTGAAGGTGTCGCCGTATCCGCCTGTCGTGCCTCTGGAAGTCTCCTGGCGATGATACCTCCCACCGCATCCACCGAGGTTTTTTCTCTTGGCCGGAACTTGCTAGAGCAACTGTACATGGTGCTAAGCACAACATCAAAGCCGCCCAAGTCTCGCTGGAACGCAGCTTCCGCTCTGGACCGCGCTCTGGGCTCGGATATCGTCTTTTCCCGCGCTCTGCAGCCGTCTTTGCCGTTATCGGACATTCCTGATTTGCTGGATCGGACCGTGGAGTTGCTCTGCTCGAACCTCACGGCCAAGGTCTTCAAGATCAGAGTGAGTGCAGCGAATGCGCTCCTATCCCTCTGCCTAGGGGTGGCCAAGTCGCAGGAGAGTGATCGCAAGGTGGAGCGCGTAGCGCTGCTGGGCGTAGCGCGTTGCAGTCGTATCCAAGCATTCGCGGCAGCTCGACTCTGCGAGCTCGCCGAACCACCCCAGTCCAAAGAATCCGCTCTATACGTCGATGAGCTGAAACGCCTGTTGAGTCATCTCGTTGCGTCCTGCTCTTCCCCCACTACGGCTTGACAGAGTAGCAAACGTATATCATTCGTCTTCCTTACCGTAGTGTGATGATCTCGTGAACATCAACCCCGCCCGCTTTGCCCACGCAACGTTCTGATCGAGCTCCACCTTTGTTCCGGCTGAGCCTGAGGACCCAGCTGCTCCCGTTGAAGAATAGGCCGAGATTCTTCGTCCTGATTGTGCGCTTCATCATGGCTGCTGTTGCTGTGGCAGATGGAGAAGTTGCAGCCGATGCAGCGACATGATTCACGGCAGGTCTGGAGGCATCCGTCGAGACAGATGGCGACGACTTCGGTGCAGATGGTGAAGAGGCCGACGATGGGTTCGAGTAAAATGCCGATGCAGTGTTCCATCTTGGAAAGGGAAAGAATGAGGAGGAGGTGGTGGTGAGAGGATGAGGAGGCAAGAAAGGATAAGCGTGCAAGCGGACGAGATGCAGATGTGTATCAGAGCGGAGGGAAAAGGAAAGCGTCGGTGGACCCTGCTTCGGTTGCTGCCTGCTTTCCAGCGGAATCAGAAGACTGCGTTCACATTTGCTATCCTGTCTGTGCTCGTGTGGGGTCAAATTTAGACGGTTTTTCAGGGTCACAATTTCTTTCTGCTTTTCTGTTTCCCTCAATGACTCCTGGTGGAAGGGACTGATTTGAATCATCCAGATAGCCAAAGTGGGCATGTTCGTTTCTGCAAGAGGTCTCAAACAGTCCATTTCCCTGGGGAGAAGCTTGCAAGCTGGCATAACTTGCATGTGCATGGAAGCATTCCATGGTTTCGAAGCTAAATCTATCCAAATGCCATGGCTGCATTGCCTGCTCAAAGCTCCATGATGGAGGCCAAGCTCAGCAGCTTAAATTCTTGCACCTGCATGATGCTACTTCCACTGCCTGTTGCTGCAGTAGTCAAATGAGCAGTGACCAACACTGTTGTAGCTTGCTGCTAAAGCTATTCTTGCCTCTTGACCATCACCACCATCTTTTCACCATAGCTTCTGACAAGATGCACACTGGATTACAACAGGTGCTTCTTTTCATCTGCATCTGCTTGGATCTGGTCAACTTGAGCTGCTCACAGCAGAGCATCTCACAACCACCTGCTTCACTTCCTGTGCAGAGCTACAGCAATGATCCCACCATCACCAGCAGTTCAGCATCTGCAGCTCTGTGCTCACTGCATGCCATCCTGGGCACCAAATCAGCTGGCCACAGAATTGGGCCACTCACCATCCAGCCTGACTGCATAAGCATGATGTTCCAACACACCTCCACTGCTGCCACCAACACTGCTTCCATCAATGGACAGTCCTTGCCCTCTTTGGGAGTTGCCACCATTTTTGGATCTGGTTCCAGCAGCAGCACCACTGCCCATCCAACCACTGCTCCCTCAACCTCAAACTTGGGGTCATCAGTATGACAGAGCTCCTTGGGAGCTTCATCCAGCAGCTTGACTGCTGCTCCTTGTCAGAGCAATGCTGGCCAGGCAGACAACAAGCCACTGGTGGCAGCTGGTTGGATTGCAAAGCAGAACATTGGTGTTCTGCTGTTCACCATGTTTGTGCTGCTGGCTGGCACAACTTTCTTCCTTGATGAGCTGCTTGGCATGCTCCACTAAGCATTGCAATGCATTCTCTAGATTACCTTTGAGTGGCATTTCGACTCTGGCAACATAGCTGTTCACTCCATTCCATTCAATTTTGACATCTCAATCTCTGTATCATACCAAAGTCTTTTTACAAGGGTGTCTGGATTTTTGACCAAGTAGGGTTGATTAATCAAAGTTAGGGTTCTAGGCTACACCCGAGTAGGGTTGAGTCTGTGTGACATGTCTTGCCCCCCTTGAGAGAGAATTTCATTTGAATTTCCCAAGACAGTCTACTACAAATCCAAGACGGTCCATTTCAATTTTGAGACGCATCTGTATTTTCCTGGAAGATGGTCTACTACAAATGGAAGATGGTCTACTACAAATCCAAGACAGTCTACTACAAATCCAAGATGGTCTACTACAAATGGAAGATGGTCTACCACAAATGGAAGATGGTCTACTACAAATCCAAGATGGTCTACTACAGCAGCACCGCACACCACTGCTGTTCCCTGATCACCATTTTCTGCACCATTATTTTCTGCAATGTTATTTTCAGCATGTCACAGATCACTTGCCCCATGTGCTGCTTTGCCTATGCAGCAACAAATATCACCAATCATTTGCACAAGGCCCACAGTGGTGTGGCTGTCAGCCAGGAGGCTGTGGCAGCTGTGGGCTTGGTGGCATGCACATGCAGGCAGGTGGTTGCGAATGCTGTTGCACTATGCAAGCACCAGGGCATCAGCAAATGCCACGGTGCACAGTCACAGCCTGTGCCTGCAGCTTCAGCTCCTCTCCCTGCTGAGACTCAGGTTTCGGCACCTCAGGCATGTGTGTCTCAGTCTATGCAGGTGGAATCAGCACCTGCAGGATTCACAGTGCAGCAAGGCAGCTCAGTTACACATGCTCTGGACCCTGTGATCCTTGTGGAGGAGCTGGCAATGCAGGCCAATCCCTCTGATGCAGGGGATTCAAGCTCCGAAGACATTCCACTTGCCCTTGTGGATGACGATCTTGACATTATCTTTGCTGAGGCTGAGGCTGAGGCTGAGGCTGAGCCAGCACTAGCTCCAGCTCCAGAGGTGGAGGATGTGGAAATGGAAAATAATTTCCACACTGACACATCCTCTGGTCAAGTGCCTCCCCCTTCTCAAATTCCAACTTTGGAATTACCTGATGCTGAGCCTCAAGGCTCACATTCAGCAGAGGTTGATGAAGCAGCCAAGCCAGAATCTGATCTGGAGGGAGAAACACTGCTGCAGCTCCCACAAGAGCAGCCACACACACTGGCCCAACCCCAGCATGACCCACCTGCTGCTCAGCAACTTGAGCTGGATCCAGCTGAGATGCCCACAGATGGGATTAGGGTTACAAGGGGTTCTTCCTGAGGACTGATTTTAATCCAAAATCTGTACTAATGAAAGTGATAGAGCTTGCCAAGAGCTGCCAGATGCAAGTGAGTTTGGGTTAAAGTTTAATCTATTGGCTGAGATATGGCTGTTCAAAGTTGTCAGGTTACAAGGGTGTCTGGATTTTTGACCAAGTAGGGTTGATTAATCAAAGTTGTAGATCTACCCCAAATATGCATGTTTCATTAAGTAACCCTACTCAAGTTCAGTAATAAAATTTTCTGTTATGGTCCATTGAAGTTTGGCCTGAGTCAAGTCAGGTCATCAAAAAATCGACTTTTCAGGGATGTGTGCATAATGAAAGTTGGTGCTAATGACACCCAAAGAACACCCTAGAAGTCTCATGGCAGTTGCTCAAGTGGTCATGGAGCTATGGGCAACTTTATGTTTTTCAAGATTCTGGCTGAGGCCCCAATGGTCCCCCCTTTGAAAAGTGGAAAATGGGTTACAAGGTGATGCCCAGGAGGCCCCTCCACAACCAAGAATCTGTACTAATGAAACTTGTAGGAGTATGCTAGAGTAAGCCATGTGCAAAGTCTGATGTTACCATGTAACGAGGTCATGGAGATATGGGACATGAAAGTTGTGGGAGGCAAGTTCAACTTCAACTTCATGAACTTCAAGTTCAAGTTCAACTTCAGCAACTTCAACTTCAGCAACTTCATCTAGCTTCTTGTGAGGTTCTTGCAACTATTTTGACAGCTCATCTGAGGGCTGCCTGTGCTGCCTGCAAACTTCTGCTTGGACCTGGGAAGGCTCAGACACTTTGTCATTTTTGTGTCACCATTTTTGTATGAAGATGTTGCAGCCATGACTCAAGTACCTCATCTTTATCATGATTTTCCCACTCCACCTTGCTATGCACATTCCAACTACCAGATAAGCTTCAGTAGGGTCTGCATGCCACTGAAGCATGACTGAATGAAGTTGGGAGCCCCACTTTGAAGTTGAACACCATTTCCTGAAGTTGAGGTTGAGGTTGAAGTTGAACTTCATGCTCAACTTCACAGACCAAAGTTGAACTTGATCTGAAGTTCATGGGTTAGGGTTAGGGTTAGGGTTAGGGTTAGGGTTAGGGTTAGGGTTAGGGTTAGGGTTAGGGTTAGGGTTAGGGTTAGGGTTAGGGTTAGGGTTAGGGTTAGGGTTAGGGTTAGGGTTAGGGTTAGGGTTAGGGTTAGGGTTAGGGTTAGGGTTAGGTGCTGATGAGTTCTCGTAACAGGACGCAATTAACCTTA